>NC_069421.1:32894077-32911577 GCF_026875155.1 Cherax quadricarinatus | reverse complement strand
CTCTGTTAGTGTGACTTTGTCAATGGTCCAAGTCGGACCGAAACGTCGTCGTAAGCTTCTCTCTTTTATGTGCGGGTTATTTGTGTATATGTAACAAGACAGCAACGTACCTGTAACAATAAAGTAACGTACCTTTAACAATAAAGTAACGTACCTGTAACAATAAAGTAACGTACCTGTAACAATAAAGTAACGTACCTGTAACAAGAAAGTAACGTAACTGTAACAAGAATGTACCGTAAATGAAAACAGAATGTAAGGTAAATGTAAGCAGAATGTGAGAAGAATGTCTCGTGGTGGTGTGGACACAGACAACAATGTTAATGTGGCTGCAGGAAGATTTTGTGTGTGTGGAGAGGCATGTGCAGGAGTGTTTGTGTTGGCTGCCAAGTGGGAAGAACTTTCTTTAATATGAGAGAGAGAGAGAGAGAGAGAGAGAGAGAGAGAGAGAGAGAGAGAGAGAGAGAGAGTGAGACAGAGAGAGTTGTATAGTTAGTAGAGAGAAATTACTTTTGTCAAGAGTGTGGGATTTGAGGGAAGCCAAGTGGCCAGAGTAGCAGACGGAGGATCGAGCCCCCACCTCTCCTGGGGATGAATGATCTACACAGGAGTAAAACTTTACATAAATAGATGAAGATGAAGAAGAAGAAGAAATGTAACTAAGATACATCAAGATGTGACGAGTTACTTTGTCAAGAGGGATGGCAACTCTCAATAAGAGTCACTAAGAGTTACTAATATTCTCTAACATTGCAAAATACGCTGACTATTATTAACACAATAATATTCTTCAGTGAAGTTACTATTAACTAACGGTTATTAATATTCACAAATTCGGTAACAAATATTAACTAACACATTCACTAATGTAGTCATAAAGAGTTACTAACTCATTTATAAATAATGAAAACCACAATCACTAACAGGGCTACTAGCATCACTAACAGGGCTACTAGCATCACTAACAGGGCTACTAGCATCACTAAGAGGGCAATAACAGTTATACTCACCCGATCCCCTCGCTGCCAAACTATCTTTCCTGAAATATTATTTAATAGTTAAGTACTGGTCTCTAAGTTGATGATGGCTCTGTGACGCAACCAGGAAACCTGCTACATACACCAGCAACCACCACTGCTGATACCCTGCAGGCAAATGATAGGTATTCTCTTCCCCAATGTGCAGTAACAGTCTTGAGAATGTTAGTCTTACTCTGTGTACTGTGACAGTCTTGAGAATGTTAGTCTTACTCTGGGTACTGTGACAGTACTGAGAATGTTAGTTTTACTCTGTGTAATGTGACTGTCTTGAGAATGTTAGTCTTACTCTATGTGCTGTGACAGTCTTGAGAATGTTAGTCTTACTCTGTGTGCTATGACAGTCTTGAGAATATTAGTCTTACTCTGTGTACTGTGACAGTCTTACGAATCTTAGTTATATTCTGTGCACTGTGACAGTCTTGAAAAATGTCTTGAGAATGTTTGGGACACTAATCTGAAATACAAGAACATTCTTGATGCCCAGCACTGGTACACCAGCAGGTACTGATAACCAGCACTGGTACACCAGCAGGTACTGATAACCAGCACTGGTACACCAGCAGGTACTGATATCCAGCACTGGTACACCAGCAGGTACTGATAACCAGCACTGGTACACAAGCAGGTACTGATAACCAGCACTGGTACACCAACAGGTACTGATATCCAGCACTGGTACACCAGCAGGTACTGATAACCAGCACTGGTACACCAGCAGGTACTGATAACCAGCACTGGTACACCAGCAGGTACTGATATCCAGCACTGGTACACCAGCAGGTACTGATAACCAGCACTGGTACACCAACAGGTACTGATAACCAGCACTGGTACACCAGCAGGTACTGATAACCAGCACTGGTACACCAGCAGGTACTGATATCCAGCACAGGTACACCAGCAGGTACTGATAACCAGCACTGGTACACAAGCAGGTACTGATAACCAGCACTGGTACACCAACAGGTACTGACAGCAAGTACTGGCACACCAACAGGTACTGATAGCAAGTACTGGCACACCAACAGGTATTGATACCCAGCACTGGTACACCAGCAGGTACTGATACCCAATACTGGTACACCAGCAGATACTGATAGCAATCATTGATTTACCAGCAGATACTGATATCTAGCACTGGTACACCAGCAGGTACTGATAGCCAGCACTGGTCCACCAGCAGGTACTGATAGCCAACAATGGTACACCAGCAGGTTCTAATAGCCAGCACTGGTACACCAGCAGGTACTGATAGCCAGTAATGGTATATCACCAGGTACTGATAGCCAGCACTGGTCCACCAGCAGGTACTGATAGCCAGCACTGGTCCACCAGCAGGTACTGATAGCCAGCACTGGTACACCAGAAGGTGCTGATAGCCAGCACTGGTACACCAGCAGATACTGATAGCTAGCACTGGTCCATCAGAAGGTACTGATAGCCAGCACTGGTACACAAACAGGTACTGATAGCCAGCACTGGTAAACCAGCAGGTACGGATAGCTAGCAATGGTACACAAGCAGGTACTGATAACCAGCACTGGTAGAGTAGCAGGTACTGATAGCCAGAACTGGAACAACAGCAGGTATTGATAACCAGCACTGGTACACCAGCAGGTACGGATAGCTAGCACAGGTATACCAGCAGGTACTGATAGCTATCACTGGTACACTAGCAGGTACTGAGAGCCAGCACTGGTACACCAGCAGGTACTGAGAGCCAGCACTGGTACACCAGCAGGTACTGATAGCCAGCACTGGTACACCAACAGGCATTGATAGCTAGCACTGGTACACTAGCAGGTACTGATAGCCAACACTGGTACACTAGCAGGTACTGATAGCCAACACTGGTACACCAGCAGATACTGATAGCCAGCACTGATACACCAGTAGGTACTGATATCCAGCACTGATACACCAGCACGTACTGATATCCAGCACCGGTACACCAGCAGGTACTGATAGCCAGCAATGGTATACCAGCAGATCCTGATACCCAACACTGGCACACCAGCAGGTACTGATAGCCAGCACTGGTACACCAGCAGGTACTAATAGCCAGCAATGGTACACCAGCAGGTACTGATAGCCAGCACTGGTACACCAGAAGGTAATAATAGCCAGCACTGGTACACCAGCAGATACTGATAGCCAGCACTGGTACACCAGCAGATACTGATAGCCAGCACTGGAACGCCAGCAGGTACAGATAGTCAGCACTGGTCCACCAGCAGGTACTGATAGCCAGCACTGGTCCACCAGCAGGTACTGATAGCCAGCACTGGTACACCAGAAGGTGCTGATAGCCAGCACTGGTACACCAGAAAGTACTGATAGCCAGCACTGGTGCACCAGCAGGTACTGATAGCCAGCACTGATACACCAGCAGATACTGATAGCTAGCACTGGTCCATCAGAAGGTACTGATAGCCAGCACTGGTACACAAACAGGTACTGATAGCCAGCACTGGTACACCAGCAGGTACGGATAGCTAGCAATGGTACACAAGCAGGTACTGATAGCCAGCACTTGTACACCAGCACGTACTGATAGCCAGCATTGGTACACCAGCACGTACTGATTGCCAGAACTGGTACACCAGCAGGTACTGATAGCCAACACTGGTACACCAGAAGGTACTGATAGCCAGCACTGGTACACCAGAAGGTACTGATAGCCAACACTGGTACACCAGAAGGTACTGATAGCCAACACTGGTACACCAGCAGGTACTGGTGGCCAACACTGGTACACCAACAGGTATTGATACCCAACACTGGTACAACAGAAGGTACTGATAGCCAGCACTGATACACCAGCAGATACTGATAGCCAGCACTGGTCCATCAGAAGGTACTGATAGCCAGCACTGGTACACAAACAGGTACTGATAGCCAGCACTGGTACACCAGCAGGTACGGATAGCTAGCAATCGTACACCAGCAGGTACTGATAGCCAGCACTTGTACACTAGCACGTACTGATAGCCAGAACTGGTACACCAGCAGATACTGATTGGCCGCAGTGTTACAGCAGCAGGTACTCATGGCCAGCACTGGTCCATCAGCTGGTACTGATAGCAAGCTCTGGTAGACCAGCACGTACTGATAGCCAGCACTCGTACACAAGCAGGTACTGATAGCCAGCACTGGTACACTAGCAGGTGCTGATAGCCTGCACTCGTACACCAACATGTACTGATAGCCAGCAATGGTACACCAGCACGTACTTATAGCCAGCACTTGTACACCAGCAGATACTGATAGCCAGCACTGGTACACTGGCAGGTACTGATTGCCAGCACTCGTACACAAGCAGGTACTGATAGCCAGCATTGGTACACCAGTAGGTACTGTTAGCCAGCAATGGTACACCAGCAGGTATTTATAGCCAGCACTGGTCCACCAGTAGGTATTTATAGCCAGCACTGGTCCACCAGCAGGTATTTATAGCCAGCGCTGGTACACCAGCAGGTATTTATAGCCAGCGCTGGTACACCAGCAGGTACTGATACCCAGCATTGGTACACCAACAGGTTCTGGTACCCAGCACTGGTATACCAACATTTACTGATACCCAGCATTGGTACACCAACAGGTACTGATACCTAGCATTGGTACACCAACAGGTACTGATACCCAGCACTGGTACACCAACAGGTGAGGATCTCACAGTAGGATCACTGTGCCATGTGAAGATCTCACAGTAGGATCACTGTGTCATGTGATTCTCTCGCAGTAGGATCACTGTCACGTGAAGATCTCACAGTAGGATCAATGTGTCACGTGAAGATCTCACAGTAGGACCAATGTGTCACGTGAGGATCTCACAGTAGGATCACTGTGTCATGTGAGTATCTCGCAGTAGGATCACTGTCATGTGAAGATCTCACAGTAGGATCACTGTGTCCTGTGAGAATCTCACAGTAGGATCACTGTCATGTGAGGATCTCACAGTAGGATCACTGTCACGTGAGAATCTCACAGTAGCATCACTGTCACGTAAGGATCTCACAGTAGGATCACTGTTTCACGTGAGGATCTCACAGTAGGATCACTGTGTCACGTGAGGATCTCACAGTAGGATCACTGTGTCATATGAGGATCTTACAGTAGGATCATTATGTCATGTGAGAATCTCACAGTAGGATCACTGTGTCATGTGAGGATCTCACAGTAGGATCACTGTGTCACGTGAGGATCTCACAGTAGGATCAGTGTCACGTGAGGATCTCACAGTAGGATCACTGTGTCACGTGAGGATCTCACATTAGGATCACTGTGTCACGTGAAGATCTCACAGTAGGATCATTGTGTCATGTGAGGATCTCACAGTAGGATCACTGTCACGTGAGGATCTCACAGTAGGATCACTGTGTCATGTGAGGATCTCACAGTAGGATCACTGTGTCATGTAAGGATCTCACAGTAGAATCACTGTGTCTCGTGAGGATCTCACAGTAGAATCACTGTGTCAAGTGAGGATCTCACAGTAGAATCACTGTGTCACGTGAGGATCTCACAGTAGAATCACTGTGTCACGTGAGGATCTCACAGTAGAATCACTGTGTCACGTGAGGATCTCACAGTAGAATCACTGTGTCACGTGAGGATCTCACAGTAGAATCACTGTGTCACTTGAGGATCTCACAGTAGGATCACTGTGTCACGTGAGGATCTCACATTAGAATCACTGTGTCACGTGAGGATCTCACAGTAGAATCACTGTGTCACGTGAGGATCTCACAGTAGAATCACTGTGTCACGTGAGGATCTCACAGTAGGATCACTGTGTCACGTGAGGATCTCACAGTAGAATCACTGTGTCACGTGAGGATCTCACAGTAGAATCACTGTGTCACGTGAGGATCTCACAGTAGAATCACTGTGTCAGTGAGGATCTCACAGTAGAATCACTGTGTCACTTGAGGTTACACAGTAGGATCACTGTGTCACGTGAGGATCTACAGTAGAATCACTGTGTCACGTGAGGATCTCACAGTAGAATCACTGTGTCACGTGAGGATCTCACAGTAGGATCACTGTGTCACGTGAGGATCTCACAGTAGAATCACTGTCACGTGAGGATCTCACGGTAGAATCACTGTGTCACGTGAGGATCTCACAGTAGAATCACTGTGTCACGTGAGGATCTCACAGTAGGATCACTGTCACGTGAGGATCTCACAGTAGGATCACTGTGTCACGTGAGGATCTCACAGTAGGATCACTGTGTCACGTGAGGATCTCACAGTAGGATCACTGTGTCATGGCTGAAAATGCGATGAAAAAAAAATCATTGACATTAACCTAATAAAGCCAGTCATTAGTTATCCCTGGGGGGAGGAGGGTGGGAAGAGGGGGGATGGGAGGGTGGGAGGGGAATGGAAACGGGTTTTGTGGAGATGGACGGGGGATGGGGAGGTGGTTGGATTTGGAGGGGTAGGGGAACGGGGATGGAGAGTCGTTGTGGAAGGGGAACAGGGAGTGAATGGTAGTGTGTGTGGGGAGGGGAGGGGAAGGGAGATGGAGGGGTTGTGGATGGGGAACTGAAAGGGGGGGAGGTAGAGGGAAGTGGGAGGGGAGAACAGGGAGAGCGAGGGGGAAGGAGAGGGAAGAGGGAGGGGGAAAAGAGAGGGTAGAGGGAGGGGGAAGGAGAGGGGAGAGGGAGGGGGAAGGAGAGGGATGTTAAGTGCTTGCCAGACTTTTATTTTATTTTTCTTCTTCCAACTTTTTAGTTTTTATTTTGCTCAGATCTCGAAAAGTCCTCTTCCGATCGGATTCAAATTTTCAATGCTAGTGTACGATAATAAGAGCCAGATTCAGGAAGACAACTGGCAGGCGTAGGTGTCACATGACCAAAGTTGTAGGATCCTTTTCCAGCGTCCAGGAATAACTGGAGCTTCAAGCTCCGTCACTGAAGGTTCTGCAAGTTATCTCAGACATTCCTGGATGCTGGGAATCCGTCCCACAACTCTGGTCACGTGACACCTACGCCTGCCAATTGTGTCCCTAAATCTGGCCCTAATTATCGTTCACCAACACTGAAAATTGTGGTGAGTGGGCGCAGCTTCTCCCATGGTGTAGAATAATGCGAAATTTTTATAGCCGTTAAATCACGGTAAAGAAATCTCTGTGTAGGTCTTCCGAAAGGCTTCAATATTTAATGTAACTTACGACTAAAATAGTAACTCTTTCGTTTTGTTTGTTTGCGGATAATTTGGTCAGTATAATAAAATACTTCAAAAACTTGTAATCATCAGAATCCTTGCCAAAGCCTATAGAACGCCTCTTCTGATCGGCTTCAAACTGTTTCTCTGGTATGGTTTCTTGAGAGCAAGGATCGCACTTTTATTGGCTGGCATAAGTTTCAATGAGCTAATTTTATCTAATAAAGAATGATAATCATTTACCTTCAATAACTAAAGAATGCTTCTTCTGATCGGTTTTAAACTTTTAGTGATGATGTGTTTTCCTCAAAAAAAAAAAAAAAAAAAAAAAAAAAAAAAAAAATGCTTCGAAGCCAGAGAACTTTTAAGCTGTGTAAGGATTAAAGTGCCACTTTTATTAATCGAACTGGTTTCTCAGAACTAATTGAAGAATTAAAATACTGGTTTTCACGTGATATTTCACGAGCGCCTCATCCAGTTGCTTCAGCCTTCAACTTGATGATGGAAATTGTGAGCGACTTCAAACTTAATGTGCTTGTGTATTTTAGGATATTGGTCTCTCGGAGATAACAAAATTACGCCTCTTCAGTTTGTCCTCAAAACTTTTATGTCTTTGTGGGAAGTATGAATTCATTTTAGGCGGATAAGAACATAAGAAAGAAGGAACACTGCAACAGGCCTACTGACCCATGCGGAGCAAGTCCATGGACCCCCCCCCCCCGGATTAGCCCAATGACCCACCCAGTCTCGTCATCTCCACTCAAGGAAGGAGCACTGCATCAGACCCAGCAGCACAAGCTAGTCAGGTCCAACTCACACCCACCCACACCCACTCATGTATTTATCTAACCTATTTTTAAAACTACACAACGTTTTAGCCTGAATAACTGTACTCGGGAGTTTGTTCCACCCATCCACAATTCTATTACCAAACCAGTGCTTTCCTATATCCTTCCTGAATCTGAATTTTTCCAACTTGAAACCATTGCTGCGAGTCCTGTCCTGGCTGGAAATTTTCAGCACGCTATTTACATCCCCTTTATTTATTCCTGTTTTCCATTTATACACCTCGATCATATCCCCCCTAATTCTACACCTTTCGAGAGAGTGCAGATTCAGGTAAGTCCTAATATGCCATTTTTATTAAATAAAATGGGATATTATTACGTATGTGATAAGTAGTGAAAACCTTTTTGATTCAGTACAGACCTTCAATGCTATATTCAGCTGCGTTACAAGCTTGCCACACTCTGCACTATTCTTTATGTGTGCACTGAGGTATATAAAGCTGGGTATATCCAATATGAGGACACCTATCTCAGATCCCCCACAGTTGTCAGTTAACATGTTTAACATTGCCACTTGTGCTGAGTTCGAAGTCAGGTCCTTCAGATGAGAAATGAATATCCTACTAATTGAAGGTCAAAATTACTGCCAATAGAATCTGTCTATTGTAGTACTGCTGGCGTCAGCGCAGTGTTACTGGCGTCAGCACAGAAACACTGCAGCACCAAAACAACTTGGCACGAACCTGGATCAGCAATGGGTCATTAGAGCCGGGCCGAGTTCGCAGTAATGAAGGCAATAATGGGGTCACTAGTGAACCTCAGCGGGCCATTAGTCTCCCAGGGTCCACCCCGGGCCACAAGTCTTCCCTTCCGTCTCCCAGGGTTCACCCCTCCGTCTCACCGTCACGCCCCAACCTTCCTGTCACACCCCGCCCTTCCTGTCACACCCCAGCCTTCACGTTTCGTCCCAGCCTTCCTGCACGTAACACCATTCATGTCACGCCCCAGCATTCCTGTCACGCCCCAGCCTTCCAGTCACGCCCCAGCCTTCCAGTCACGTTCCGGCCTTTCTGCCATGCTGTGGCCTTCCTGTCACGATCCGGCTTTCCTGTCACGCCCCAGCTTTCCAGTCACGCCCCGGTCTTCCTGTCACGCCCAAGCCTTCCTGTCACGCCCCAGCCTTCCTGTCACGCCCCAGCCTTCCTGTCACGCCCCAGCCTTCCTGCTATGCCCCAGCCTTCCAGCCACGCCCCAGCCTTCCAGTCACGTTCCGGCCTTTCTGCCATGCCGTGGCCTTCCTGTCATGCCCCGGCCTTCCTGTCACGCCCCAGCCTTCCTGTTACGCCCCAGCCTTCCTGTCATGCCCCAGCCTTCCTGTCATGCCCCGGCCTTCCTGTCACGCACAGCGACTTTGGTAAAGGGTCAATAACAGTAATACAGCAGTGGTCCACACCCACCACCACACCTGCTGCAGTGGTCCACACCCACCACCACACCTGCTGCAGTGGTCCACACCCACCACCACACCTGCTGCAGTGGTCCACACCCACCACCACACCTGCTGCAGTGGTCCACACCCACCACCACACCTGCTGCAGTGGTCCACATCCACCACCACACCTGCTGCAGTGGTCCACACCCACCACCACACCTGCTGCAGTGGTTCACACCCACCACCACACCTGCAGCAGTGGTCCACACCCACCACCACACCTGCAGCAGTGGTCCACACCCACCACCAAACCTACAGTAGTGGTCCACATCCACCACCACACCTGCAGCAGTGGTCCACACCCACCACCACGCCTGAAGCAGTGGTCCACACACACCATCACACCTGCAGCAGTGGTCTACACCCACCACCACACTTGCAGCAGTGGTCCACATCCACCACCACACCTGCAGCAGTGATCCACACCCACCACCACACCTGCAGCAGTGGTTCACACACCTACCACACCTGCAGCAGTGGTTCACACACCCACCACACCTACAGCAGTGATTCACAGAGACACACACAGACACACACACACAGACACATACGCGCGCCACACACACAAACACACACACACACACACACACACACACACACACACACACACACACACACACACACACACACAAACCTCACTACAAACCTCACTCAAGGAAAGAGATCTTGGGGTGAGTATAACACAAGGCACATCTGAAGCGCACATCAACCAAATAACTGCTGCAGCATATGGGCGCCTAGCAAACCTCAGAACAGCATTCGATATCTCAGTAAGGAATCGTTCAGGACCCTGTACACCGTGTACGTTAGGCCCATATTGGAGTATGCGGCACCAGTTTGGAACCCACACCTAGCCAAGCACGTAAAGAAACTAGAGAAAGTGTAAAGGTTTGCAACAAGACTAGTCCTAGAGCTAAGAGGTTATGTCCTACGAGGAGAGGTTAAGGGAAATCAACCTGGACGACACTGGAGGACAGGAGAAGATAGGGGGGACATGATAACGACATACAAAATACTGAGAGGAATTGACAAGGTGGACAAAGACAGGATGTTCCAGAGATGGGACACAGCAACAAGGGGACACAGTTGGAAGTTGAAGACACAGATGAATCACAGGGATGTTAGGAAGTATTTCTTCAGCCACAGAGTAGTCAGGAAGTGGAATAGTTTGGGAAGCGATGTAGTGGAGTCAGGATCCATACATAGCTTTAAGCAGAAGTATGATAAAGCTCAAGGTTCAGGGAGAGTGACCTAGTAGCGACCAGTGAAGAGGCGGGGCCAGGGGCTTGGACTCGACCCCTGCAACCTCAACTAGGTGAGTACAACTAGGTGAGTACACACACACACACACACACACACACACAATGGGCAATGGGACCGGACAACATCTCTCCGTGGGTCCTTAGAGAGGGAGCAGATATGTTGTGCGTACCACTTACCACAATCTTCAACACATCCCTGGAAACTGGGCAACTACCTGAGGTATGGAAGACGGCAAATGTAGTTCCCATTTTCAAAAAAGGAGACAGAAAAGAGGCACTAAACTATAGACCTGTGTCATTGACGTGTATAGTATGCAAAATTATGGAGAAGATTATCAGGAGGAGAGTGGTGGAGCACCTGGAATGGAACAGGAGTATAAAATGCCAACCAGCACGGATTCACGGAAGGCAAATCCTGTGTTCACAAACCTTCTGGAGTTTTATGATAAAATAACAGAAGTAAGACAAGAGAGAGAGGGGGTGGGTTGATTGCATCTTCTTGGACTGCAAGAAGGCCTTTGACACAGTTCCTCACAAGAGATTAGTGCAGAAGCTAGAGCATTCAGGCGCATATAACAGGAAGGGCACTGCAATGGATCAGAGAATACCTGACAGGGAGGCAACAACGAGTCATGGTACGTAATGATGCATCACAGTGGGCACCTGTGACGAGCGGGGTCCCACAGGGGTCGGTCCTAGGACCAGTGCTATTTTTGGTATATGTGAACGACATGACGGAAGGGTTAGACTCAGAAGTGTCCCTGTTTGCAGATGATGTGAAGTTAATGAGGAGAATTAAATCTGATGAGGACCAGGCAGGACTTCAAAGAGACCTGGACAGACTGGACACCTGGTCCAGCAAATGGCTTCTCGAATTTAATCCTGCCAAATGCAAAGTCATGAAGATAGGGGAAGGGCACAGAAGACCACAGACAGAGTATAGGCTAGGTGGCCAAAGACTGCAAACCTCACTCAAGGAGAAAGATCTTGGGGTGAGTATAACACCGAGCATGTCTCCGGAAGCACATATCAATCAGATAACTGCTGCAGCATATGGGCGCCTGGCAAACCTGAGAACAGCATTCCGATACCTAGTAAGGAATCATTCAGACACTGTACACCGTGTATGTCAGGCCCATACTGGAGTATGCAGCACTGTTTGGAACCCGCACTTGATAAAGCACGTCAAGAAACTAGAGAAAGTACAAAGGTTTGCAACAAGGTTAGTTCCAGAGCTAAGGGGAATGTCCTATGAAGAAAGATTAAGGGAAATCGGCCTGACGACACTGGAGGACAGGAGGGTCAGGGGAGACATGATAACGACATATAAAATACTGCGTGGAATAGACAAGGTGGACAAGGACAGGATGTTCCAGGGAGGGGACACAGAAACAAGAGGCCACAATTGGAAGTTGAAGACAGAAATGAGTCAGAGAGATAGTAGGAAGTATTTCTTCAGTCATAGAGTTGTAAGGCAGTGGAATAGCCTAGAAAATGACGTAGTGGAGGCAGGAACCATACACAGTTTTAAGACGAGGTTTGATAAAGCTCATGGAGCGGGGAGAGAGAGGGCCTAGTAGCAACCGGTGAAGAGGCGGGGCCAGGAGCTAGGACTCGACCCCTGCAATCACAAATAGGTGAGTACACACACACAGCGGGGTTCCACAGGGGTCGGTCCTAGGACCAGTGCTATTCTTGGTATATGTGAACGACATAATGGAAGGGTTAGACTCAGAAGTGTCCCTGTTCGCAGATGATGTGAAGTTAATGAGGAGAATTAAATCAGATGAGGATCAGGCAGAACTTCAAAGAGACCTGGACAGACTGGACACCTGGTCCAGCAACTGGCTTCTTGAATTTAACCCCGCCAAATACAAAGTCATGAAGATCGGGGAAGGGCACAGAAGACCGCAGTATAGACTAGGTGGCCAAAGACTGCAAACCTCGCTCAAGGAGAAAGATCTTGGGGTGAGTATAACACCGAGCATGTCTCCGGAAGCACACATCAACCAGATAACTGCTGCACCTATGGGCGCCTGGCAAACCTGAGAACAGCGTACCGATACCTTAGTAAGGAATCGTTCAAGATACTGTACACCGTGTACGTCAGGCCCATACTTGAGTATGGAGCACCTGTTTGGAACCCGTACTTGATCAAGCACGTCAAGAAATTAGAGAAAGTGCAAAGATTTGCGACAAGGTTAGTTCCAGAGCTAAGGGGAATGTTCTATGAAGAAAGGTTAAGGGAAATCGGCCTGACGTCACTGGAGGACAGGAGGGTCATGGGAGACATGATAACGACATGTAAAATACTGCGCGGATTAGACAAGGTGGACAGAGACAATATGTTCCAGAGATGGGACACAGAAACAAGGGGTCACAATTGGAAATTGAAGACTCTGATGAATCAAAGTGATGTTAGGAAGTATTACTTTAGTCACAGAGTAGTCAGGAAGTGGAATAGTCTGGCTAGTGACGTAGTGGAGGCAGGAACCATACATAGTTTTAAGGCGAGGTTTGATAAAGCTCCAGGAGCAGAGAGAGAGGACCTAGTAGCGATCAGTGAAGAGGCGGGGCCAGGAGCTAAGTCTCGACCCCTGCAACCACAAATAGGCGAGTACACACAGCTTTGCTACATTTTTCTTGTAGTACTCACTAGATCCTCTGGCAAAATTACTCCTAAGCATTTCACCTGTTCAGTATGCTCTCTGGTATGTCATAGCCAGTGGAAGGTCTCAGTCAGCTCCAGCGGACGACCATATGACTAAAACCAGCGTCAGGAAACACTTGTCCTGTTTCCTGACAATTCTTACTTAACCTAATTAAATGGTCTGCCTGTGTTCTGTATACTGTGCTTGTTTAAAGGTCGTCATACCTTCCATACCTAAGTAGTTGAAGTTAGTGAGCATTGAACGTCATGTTACTTTCATTTTTTCCCCATTGGAAATCTTTGTTAAGATCTCTTATAGTTTTCCTGCGTCTTCTACTGAGGTGACTTTCATGGTCATGTTGGTACCGTCTACAAAACAAAACAAAACAAAAAAAAAAGATTATACGACGCTGTAGTAGGTGTTCTTGTTTATGTCTGTTATCAGGATGAGAAAAAGTAACAGTGGCAGGACCGGTGCTTGCTGGTTCCTAACTTTATATTTTGCTGAGACTACATTTTCCCCTCCACTTTTTATGACGACGGATTCTTGATCCAATGAATCTAACTTACGTTCCCCTTCCCTGGAGTGAGCCTGAAGCTTCCTGATTAAAATAAATGAGATGGGACTTTCTTACAAAGATAATATGTGTGGTGTTGGACCTGCTGGTCGGTAGTTATTGTTGCTATTTCTCTGCTGCTGGTTTGGGAAGAGCGGCTACGTCTGTACACTATATACTTCTGTAATTTCACCTGCATTTTCTTTGCATGAGTATGTTGCCTATGTCCCTTTCGAGTTAATGTCGGATATATACGTAGTTGGTAGGCCGGGCTGAGTTTATGAACAAAACAAAACTATCTGTATCTTCAACTCTCATGACACCGATGTCACAGAATGTTGGGTCAGAGTGTTCCCGGTATGTAAAGTTCCAATACTGGAAGAGGGTGATGATTTGGATCACGCAAATGTGAGACGGCATTCTGAATTTTTCTCCATTTCTTCTATACACACAAAACACGCGCCCGCACACACACACACACACACACACACACACACACACACACACACACACACACACATACATTATCTGCAGCAGTGGACAACACACATCACTATATCACTAACAGTGGTCTAGTGATGTAGCAGGGAGGGTTCTGTTCCTCTTTACTTCGTGATAGTTCTGTTTTTCTTCTTCCCCTCGTGATGCTTCTGTCCTTCACCGTAAATATTATATCACTACATACATGGTAAATGTTATATCTTTTCCAATAATATAAATATAATATTCCTTACGCTAATGAGCAACACTCAGTAGACCGAAACTTGAGACGACATTACGGTCCGAGTTGGACCGAAATGTCGTCATAAGTTTCGGTCTCCTAAGTGCGGATTATTTGTGTATTGTTCCAGTCTAGGTGTTGTGTCTTTCTGTTCTTTATTATACCCTGTCTGACAGTGTAAATATATGTTGACCTTCACTGTAACTATTATATACTGACCTTCACTGTAACTATTATATACTGACCTTCACTGTAACTATTATATACTGACCTTCACTGTAAATACTGTACTACATGTTGACCTACACTGTATGTAACGAACGTGGATAAAGAGACGTCATGGTGACAGGTATGGGCTTAAAGACACTATACACAGAAGAAATGTTTAGTAGGATTACGTTTCTCTCTACCATGAGCAAAACTTAGCCCCAGTAATAAACGCGTCATTTATAATATTTTTAGTGTCGACAATGTCGTCCCCTCTGCCAGACGTAACCCTCTAACGTGTGTTTCAAGCTATTAATTGTCACGCGTACAGTGATGCTCAGAACCTTCCTGCATGCAAGATGTATTGGGAATTTACGGTTGAAGTCGATCGAAGGAGACGTTCAGAATCCGTCACATGAACACCATTGCGAAACTTTCGTCAGTGATATTAAGACATACTCTATATGGCAAAGCAAACCTTAATATTATGCAGCAGTGGTAGAAGTTTGAAGCCAATCGGAGATGGTATTGTGAATTAATAACGTAGATACTGTGTTATTTCTATATTTATTTGTGGCAAATTGGCACCTACACAACCTAATTACAATCCAAGTTTTTTCTCTAAGAAAGATGCACAAACTTTAAAAGTTTGAGCCGAACAGAGCCGGCGTTCTCGAGGTATCGCATCGAAACATCGGAGGATAAAACAATTCTGACAACCGCTGCGTCTGTTTTCTGGGAATCGCTCAGAAATTATACTTACCCAGCGTGAAAGCAGTGGCAGCTGTAACCCGCCACAGCCTCATTCTAAGGTACGACAGATCAAGATCACATCAGCTAAACTGATGTTAAGAGGAGGACTAACAACTGATCTTTAAAAGCCACATAACCAACTAGGTAATTACTGCTACCCTTCACCACCACCACAAACACCATCACAACCACTACCACTAACACCACCACCACCATCACCACCACTACCACTCACCTCACCACCCACCACTACCACCACCATTACCACCCACCACTACCACCCACCACTACCACCCACCACTACCACCCACCACCACCACCACCACCACCACTGCAGTATGTGTCCATATTAAGCAGGTGTGGCAGGTAGCAGCGCTGGTCTGCACACATTATACAAGACACGGCTCATTAATTAAGCCAACATGACTCTCTCTCTCTCTCTCTCTCTCTCTCTCTCTCTCTCTCTCTCTCTCTCTCTCTCTCTTTCTCTCTCTCTGCTGTTTCACCAGGAATAGCTAAGTAGAGCAGCAAATGTATTGTGTTTTCTAAGAACTCCTGTAGGTCTAGCTCTCGCTTCGTGCTGCTGTGTACTGGGTTGAGTTGTGCCTCGGGGACCTCCCTTAATTTCCACATGACTGACATTGCCTTTGTCTTACAGTCATATAACTATTAATATATATATAAAATATATATATATATAAAATATATATAAAAATTATTATGTGGTGCAAAAGAAGAAAATTAAAAGTGAATACGGGAAAGAGTAAGGTAATGAGGATAAAAAGATTAGGTGATGAAAGATTGGATATCAGATTGGAGGGAGAGAGTAGGAGGAGGTGAATGTATTCAATATTTGGGAGTGGACGTGTCAGGGGATGGGTCTATAAAAGGGATGAGATGAATCATAGAATTGATGAGGGGAAAAGGGTGAGTGGTGCACTTAGGAGTCTTGGAGACAAAGAACTTTGTCCTTGGAGGCAAAGAAGGGAATATATGAGAGTATAGTATTTACCAACGCTCTTATATGGGTGTGAAGCATGGGTGATGAATGTTGCAGCGAGGAGAAGGCTGGAGGCATGGAGATGCATGTCTGGGGGCAATGTGAGGTGTGAATTAATGCAGAGAATTCGTAGTTTGGAATTAGGAGGAGGTGGGGGATTCCCAAAAAACTGTTGTCCAAGGGCTGAGGAAGGGTTTTGTTTGAGGTGGTTCGGACATGTAGAGAAATGGAGCGAAACAGAGTGATTTCAAGAGTGTATCAGTCTGTAGTGGAAGGAAGGCGGGTAGGGGTCGGCCTAGGAAAGGTTGGAGGGAGGGGGTAAAGGAGGTTTTGTGTGCGAGGGTTTGGGATTTCCAGCAGGCATGCGTGAGCGTGTTTGATAGGAGTGAATGGAGACGAATGGTTTTTAATACTTGACGTGCTTTTTGGAGTGTGAGCAAAGTAACATTTATGAAGGGGTCGGGGAAAACCGCGGGCCGGACTTGAGTCCTGGAGATGGAAAGTACAGTGCCTGCACTCTGAAGGAGGGGTGTTAATGTTGCAGTTTAAAAACTTAGTGTAAAGCACCCTTCTGGCAAGACAGTGATGGAGTGAATGAAGTGAAAGTTTTTCTTTTCGGGCCACCCTGCCTTGGTGGGAATCCGGGCCCTGTGAATATATATATATATATATATAAATATATATAAATTAATATATATTATATATATATATATATATATATAATATAATATAATATTAATTTAGGTTCTTGTCAGTCTTCCAAGGGCTTGAAGGGCTCTTGATCAAAGGAATTTTGGTTACACTCCCAGTTTCCAGGATCGAACCCAATTGCTTCTCATTCTTCAAGCACATTATGA
>NC_069421.1:32881577-32889077 GCF_026875155.1 Cherax quadricarinatus | reverse complement strand
TTCTCCCTGATGAGGTCTGTATCCTTTGTCCACCTAGCCTATACTCTGTCTGGCTGCGGTCTTCTTTGCCCCCTCCCGCAATCTTCAGACTTTGCATATGGCTGGATTGAATTCGACGAAGCCAGTTACTGGACCACATGTCCAACTCTCCAGGTCCTTTGCAGTCCTGCCTCATCCTCGTCCGATTTAATCTTCTTCTCTCATCAACTCACGTCATCTGCGAACAGGGACACTTCAGAGTCTATTCCTTCCATCAGTCGTTCACATATATCAAAAATACACATGGTCCTAGAACTGACCCCTGTGGACCCCGCTCGTAACAGGCGCCCACTGGATACCCTCTTCACGTACCATGACTCTTTGCTGACTTCCTGTCAGGTATTCTCCCTTATCCATTGCAGGCCCTTCCTTTACGTGTGCCGATCCTTCCAGCTTCTGCACTAATCTCTTTGTGGGAACTGAGTCAAGGCCTTCCTGCAGTCTAGGGGAAAACGAATCTAACCCAAAACCCTCCTCTCTCTTTCTTACTTCTGTAACCTGCATAAAAACTCCAGGAGGTTTGTGATACAAGATTGCCTTCCATGAACCCAGGCTGGTTTTCCATTTATAATCTTTTCTTTCCCAGGTGTTCGACCACTCTCCTCCTGATAATCTTTCTCCATGACTTTGCACACAATACATGGTCAGGACCGAGTCTGGTAGTTTATGCACTCGTTTCTGTTTTCCTTTCTTAAATATGGGGACTACATTAGCTGGTCTTCCATTCTCAGGTAGTTGCCCCAGTCTTCAAGGGATGTGTTGAAGATTTGTGGGTTAGAGGGCACACACAGCATCTCTGCTCCTTCTCTAAAGGAACCCATGGGGGAGATGTTGTCCGGTCCCCATCGGCCTTTGAGTGTCAAGGTCACTTAAGACATCTTCTTCACACCTCGCTCCTCAGGGTTGTTCGTATGTCATCCAACACTTTGTTGGTATATTCCGCCTCTTTGATGTTCCCTTCGTTTCTGTCTTCCCACAGCCCTTCTCCTGTTTCTACTGATAAACTTCCTTAAATGCTCCACTGTTCAGCTCCTCGACAAAACCTTCCTGAGATCATTTCTTGTGAGTTCTCCACCTTCATTCTTTTCTTTAATCTGATCACCTGGTCTTTGACTGGTGTCTTCCTTCTGATGTGGCTATACAAACAGTTTCTGGGTCTGTCTTGTGATTCTCGATGCTATGTCATTTTCAAACTGGTCGCTGGGCCCTTGCCCTCCTTAACCTGTGCGTACTCATTCCTTCCTGGCTCTGCGACTGATCTCCTCACCTATTTTCGTGTGTTCTCTGCCTTCTGTAATTTTTTCTCCATTCTCTATTGCACTTTGTTTTTGCCTCCTTACATAACCCGTCGGTAAAACCAGGGGCTTGTTCTGGGTCTTCCCGTTTTACTGTTGCCCTGGGAATGAACCTTTCCACTGCCTCCTTTGCAATTTTGTTGCTACAATATTCCTCATTTCATTTACTGGCTTCCTGCCGGGGGTTTGAGTGGGGGGTTCTGGGGGGGGGGGGAGTTTCTCTGTTACCTATCCCACTGGACCCTCTCCCGCAGAAGTTCTTCAACCCTATGTAGTCCCCTCTTTTAAGTCAGGCTTTCCCATTCTACTCTGTTATTCTCACCACTTGCAGCTCTACTATGTAACAAAAGCACAGAACCTGACGTGGTCGCTAGCGTCCTAGGGGACTCAACATTCTTGATGTCCTCAATGTCTGAGCTGCCCAGGGGTGAACACAAGGTCCAATCTTGCTGGTTCATCCTCCCTCCTCACTCAGGTAGTGTCCTAACATGTTGTGCATGAGGTTTTTTCAGCACCACCTCCAACATCCTGGCTCCTCCATGTTCCGGGGACCCCCCATGTGCTCCAGGTTTTCCCAGTCACTCTCGCCTGTGGTTGAAATCACCCCCCATAACCAGCAACTTTGCCTGCTGGAGTGAGAGCTCTTCTTGCCACATCAGCAAGTGTGTCCACAACCATTGCTCTGTTGCTCTCTTTCATATTCCTCTCTTGGCCTCCTGCAGTTCTGTGGTGGATTATACATCACTGCAATGCCCAAACTTTGTGTTCCCCAGACTGAAGTGTACCTGCTATGTAGTCTCTTTCTCCCGTCTCATCTATTCCTTCCATTTTCTTTCCGAATTTCCATCTGTTTTTTACGAGCAGAGCAACCCCACCTCCCCCCCTGCCCCTTCTATCTTTCCTCATGATTGGTATCCTGGTGGAAGATTGAAATCTTTTATTGTCTCCATGAGTTTTGTTTCTGTAACTGCTATGATGTCTGGGGACTTCCATTGATTCTTTCTTGCCATTCCTCATGTTTATTCGTTAATCCATCTGCTTTTGTGTACCAAACCTTCAACTTCTGTTCTAATACTGTAACTGTGGTGCGGGGGGTGGAAACGAGGGATCGGTGTGTGATGGTTGGTTTGGATTGTTCAGTTGCCTTGGGGGTGTCGTGGCTGGAGTCCTTCTGCAGGTGTTTCTGGGGGTGCGCTTGTCCTTCCATTTGATCCTGGGTCATTCTGCTCTCCTTTTTCATTTCCTCCCATTTCTCCTTTCGTTTTTGAACTCTCTCTTTCATTGTCTTTTCCCTTTTGTCCCGTGTTCTGTCTCGGTCGGGTACACACTCCGGAACTCCTGCTTGCCTCTCAGCCGTGGGTGTGTGTGTGGTGTGTGTGTGTGTGTGTGTGTGTGTGGTGTGTGTGGTGTGTGTGTGGTGTGTGTGTGTTGTGGTGTGTGTGTGTTGTGTGTGTGGTGTGTGTGTTTTGTGTGTGTGTTTTGTGTGGTGTGTGTGTGTGTGTGTGGGGTGTGTGTGTGTGTGTGGTGTGTGTGGTGTGTGTGTGTGTGGTGTGTTGTGTTGGTGTGTGTGTGTGGTGTGGTGTGTGTGTTGTGGTGGTGTGTGTGGTGTTGTGTGTGTGTTGGTGTGTGTGTGGGGTGTACTCACCATTTGTACTCACCTATTTGTGGTTGCAGGGGTCGATTTATAGCTCCTGGCCCCGCTCTTCACTGATTGCTACTAGGTCCTCTTCTCCCTGCTACATGAGCTTTATCATACCTCGCCTTAAAAACTATGTATGGTTCCCCCCCTCCACTACTTCACTTTCTAGACTATTCCATGACTTGACTACTCTATGACTGAAGAAATACTTCCTAACATCCCTTCGCCAGTGTGTTGTGTGTGTGTGTGTGTGTGTGTGTGTGTGTGTGTGGTGTGTGTGGTGTGGTGTGTGTGTGTGTGTGTGGTGTGTGTGTGTGGTGTGTGTGTGTGTGTGTGTGTGTGTGTGTGTGGTGTGTGTGTGTGTGTGTGTGTACTCACCTATTTGTACTCACCTATTTGTGGTTTGCAGGGGTCGAGTTTATAGCTCTTGGCCCCGCCTCTTCACTGATTGCTACTAGGTCCTCTCTCTCCCTGCTCCATGAGCTTTATCATACCTCGCCTTAAAACCAAAGTATGGTTCCTGCCTCCACTACTTCCTTTCTAGGCTATTCCACGGCTTGGGCTACTCTATGACTGAAGAAATACTTCCTAACATCCCTTTGATTCATCTGAGTCTTCAACTTCCAATTGTGACCTTTTGTGTCTGTGTCCCATCTCTGGAACATCCCGTCTTTGTCCACCTCGTCTATTCCACGTAGTATTTTATATGTCGTTATCATGTCTCCCCTGACTCTCCTGGCCTCCAGTGTCGTCAGGCCGATTTCCCTCAATCTTTCTTCGTAGGACAATCCCCGTACCTCTGGCACTAGTCTTGTTGCAAGCCTTTGCACTTTCTCTAATTTCTTGACGTGCTTGACTAGGTGTGGATTCCAAACTGGTGCTGCATACTCCAGTATGGGCCTGACGTAAATGGTATACAGTCTTGAACGACTCCTTACTAAGGTATCGGAACGCTATCCGTAGGTTTGCCAGGCGCGCGTATGCTGCAGCAGTTATCTGATTGATGTGCGCCTCAGGAGTTATGCTCGGTGTTATACTCACCACCAGATCTTTTTCCTTGAGTGAGGTTTGCAGACTTTGGCCATCTAAACTATATTGTGTCCTGCGGTCTTTTTTTGCCCTTCCCCAATCTTCATGACTTTGCATTTGGCGGGGTTAAACTCAAGGAGCCAGTTGCTGGACCAGGCTTGTAGCCTGTCCAGGTCTCTTTGTAGTCCTGCCTGATCCTCATCCGATTTGATTCCTCTCATTAACTTCACATCGTCCGCAAACAAGGACACTTCTGAGTCTATCCCTTCCGTTATGTCATTCACATATACCAAGAACAGCACAGGTCCTAGGACTGACCCCTGTGGAACCCCGTTTGTCACAGGCGCCCTCTTTGACACCTCTTCACGTACCATGACTCGTTGTTGCCTCCCTGTAAGGTATTCTCTTATCCATTGCAGTGCCTTTCCTGTTATGTGTGCCTGATCCTCTAGCTTTTTGCAAGTAACCTCTTGTGAGGAACTGTGTCGAAGGCCTTCTTGCAGTCCAAAAAAAATGCAGTCGATCCACCCCTCTCTTTCTTGTCTTACTTCTGTCACCTTGTCATAAAACTCTAATAGGTTTGTGACACAGGATTTTCCCTCCCTGAAACCATGCTGGTTGTCAATTATACACTTGTTTCTTTCCAGGTGCTCCACCACTCTCCTCCTGATGATCTTCTCCATGACCTTGCATACTATACACGTTAGTGATACAGGTCTGTAGTTTAGTGCCTCATGTCTGTCTCCCTTTTTAAAAATTGGGACTACATTTGCCGTCTTCCATACCTCGGGGAGTTGCCCAGTTTGAAATGATGTGTTGAAGATCTTTGTTAATGGTACACACTGTCTCTGCTCCCTCTTTAAGGACCCACGGAGAGATGTTGTCTGGTCCCACCGCCTTTGAGGTGTCAAGTTCGCATAGCAGCTTCTTCACCTCCTCCTTGGTTATATGTACCTCATCCAGCACTTGCTGGTGCACCCTCCTGCTCTGATTTCCTGGAGTCCTACTGGTTTCCACTGTAAATACTTCTTTAAATCTTGTGTTGAGCTCCTGACATACCTCCCGGTCGTTTCTTGTGAATTCCCCATCACCCTTCCTCAGTCTGATTACCTGGTCCTTGACTGTTGTTTTCCTCCTGATGTGGCTGTACAACAGCTTCGGGTCAGTCTTGACTTTCGATGCTATGTCATTTTCGTATTGCCGCTGAGCCTCTCTTCTTATCTGTGCATATTCGTTTCTGGCTCTTCGGCTAATCTCTTTATTTTCCTGAGTTCTCTGTCTTCTGAACCTTTCCATTCTCTAGTACACCTAGTTTTTGCCTCCCTACACCTTTGGGTGAACCAAGGACTCGTTCTGTTCTTCCCATTATTTCTGTTTCCCTTGGGAACAAACCTCTCCTCTGCCTCCTTGCATTTTGTTGCCACATAGTCCATCATTTCTTGTACTGGTTTTCCTTTCAGTTCCCTCTCCCACTGAATGTCTTGAAAGAAGTTCCTCAAGCCTGAGTAGTTCCCCCTCTTTGTAGTTTGGTTTTTTTCCCACCCTATTCCTGCTGCTCTCTCCACTTGGAGCTCAACTATGTAGTCGAAGCACAGAACCACATGATCACTAGCTCCCAGGGCCTTTCATACATGATATCCTCGATGTCAGAACTACTCAAGGTGAATACAAGGTCCAGTCTTGCTGGTTCATCCTCTCCTCTCTCTCTGGTAGTGTCTCTAACATGTTGATGCATGAGGTTTTCCAGTACCACATCTATCATCTTGGCTCTCCATGTTTCGGGACCCCCATGGGGCTCCAGGTTTTCCCAGTCAATCTCCTTGTGATTGAAATCACCCATAACTAGTAACTTTGCTCCCCCCATGTGTGCTCTCCTGGCCACCTCGGCTAGTGTGTCGACCATTGCTCTGTTGCTCTCATCGTATTCTTCTCTTGGCCTCCTGCAGTTCTGTGGTGGGTTGTACATTACTGCAATTATCACCTTATGTCCATCAGACTGGATTGTTCCTACTAAGTAGTCCCTTTCGCCCGTGCCATCCATTCCTTCCATTTTCTCAAACCCCCACTGGTTTTTAATGAGCAGTGCAACTCCTCCCCCTATCCTCCCTCTGTCTTTCCTGAGGATTTGATATCCGGATGGAAAGATTGAATCTGTTATTATTCTGGTGAGTTTTGTTTCTGTGAGTGCTATTATGTCTGGGATGTCTCCTTGATTCTTTCGTGCCACTCCTCATACTTATTTGTTATTCCATCTGCATTTGTATACCACACCTTCAACTTCTTTTCTAAGATTGTGGTCTGGGAGGTGTATTGGGGTTGGGGAAGTGGGAGACCTGATAAGGAACTATGGGTGGTTGCTGTGGGGGTGGAGTTTGTAATGCAGTGGGTGGGGGCATTGGATGTGGCATGGGTGTTTTGGTTTAGAGTGGTTGCACTGGGGTTGACCTGGTTGGGAGGCTTCTATAGGAAGTTGTGAGGGAGGCTGTATTTGATCTTCCTGTGTCTGGGATCTCCTGTCTGTCTTCTCCATCCCCTCTCTTTCCTCCTTTCGCCTTTGTACCATCTCTCTCTGTTTCTGCCTTTCTGCTTGTGTTCTGTCGCAGTCGAGATACACCTTCCTGTATGCCGGCATGTCCCTTAATTGTGCTTTCTCCTGCAGGATCCTTTTCCGAGTCGATTCTGCCTTGAAGGTCACTTTCACTGGCCTGGTTCTTTTTTTTTACATACCCCCCTATTCTCCGAAAATTTTCCAGCTGGGTCATGTTGTCTTCTCCTATTGCTTTCATGATGCTTTCAATTGCTTTTTTTCCCCTTGTTTTCTGGCTTCATATGTTTCCCCTTCAACTTCCTGGAGCCCATACACAAAGACTGACCTCACCCTTTCATTCTCCCACTGCATATCCCTGTGTATCCCCTCATTCAATTTGATTTCCTCCATTGCAGCTTTCCTTTCTTCAGTTTCACTAGCTAATGTACTTGGGCTCAGTGGCCTGTCATTTTCCTTTCTCGGCTTTCCCTGGGCTCTGCTGTGGTCTATTAGGGCCTTCACATATAGCTTAGCTCTTTCATTTACTACAGTCTCCACTGATTGAGCTTCTACATGCTGTTTTGCTCCTTCTTTCCCTACAGTCCCCTTATTTGTGACTGAGGTAGCAGTGTCTGTTGTCAATCCCAAAATGTTCTTTAGTTCTTTAGGCTGTTTCAGATTTTTCAGTTCCTCTTCTAAACTCTGTATCCTGGCCTCTGCTGCTTTGACTTGCACCTCCCACTTCCTGCTTTCCATGTCTATCCTCTCTTCCATTCTCATGCTAAGTTCTTCTAGTTTCTTTTCCCATCATGTTCCCTTTTTGTGAGCTTCTGCTGCTCAATCTTCCTTTGCAGTTTCCTCCTCCTGTCCCTTGGTTTTTCTTGTTGCTCTCTGGCAACCCATTTTTGTTTTATCCTGATTGCCTCAGAGTGGGAAACCTATGTAATTCTGTATGTTAGGTTAGTATTGTG
>NC_069421.1:32866577-32876577 GCF_026875155.1 Cherax quadricarinatus | reverse complement strand
GTCATAACCTTAACGTGATGTTTAAGTGTCGCTCGCTATTAGCAACGTGTAGGAATCTCGGTCCAAGATGAAGAAAGAAAAATTTCAAAGGATTATTTTTCCCCAGATCGCTACTTGCTTTAATAAGGAGTTCCAGTATATATAAAGACATAGGAGGAATTAAATACAATATCGCCGTGTCTGCAAGTAACGTAAAACAATCCAATGCAAGATAAGGAGCAAATGTGAGTATCCTAACTTCATAATCCTTCTCTCTATATTTAGCAGCACAATTTAAATGAGACCTTTCCAAGGATATGAAGACAAACTCTACTATTACACCATTTTCGCTCCAAAGATGTTTACCTAGGACAGAGGATCCGTAGATCACAATTATGATTTTTGCTTTGCATGCTCTTAGAGGAAATAGAACTCGATACCTGTCTGTCCCTTCCAGCTTTACATCGTTTCTGATGCAGCAGTTTTAATTTTCGGTATCACACATAGCAACTTCACTACTTTTCTCGATGACTCTACAAGAATTAAATAAATTATTCCTCTCTACGTGGAGTTTAGCACGCAATTATTTTTTTTTTGGACTAAATCAGGTTTCAGTTAATGCAATATCTACATTCGGTGGCCATTTTATTAGGTATACAGGTACACCTGATCGTTAATGCAAATATCTAATCAGCCAATCACACAGCACTGCTAAGCATCAGAATGAGAAAGAAATTTAATCCAAGTCACTTTGACCATGTAATGACTGTTGATGCCAGACAGGGTAGTTTGGGTACCTCAGAAACTGACTGGGAATTTTCAAGCATGATAATCTCTACAGCTTACAGAGAATGGTGCAACAATCACAGAATATCCAATGAGCGGCAGTTCTGTGGGCGAAAATGCCATGATAATGAGAAATGTCAGAAGATAATGGCCAGACTGCTTCAAGCAGAAGCAGCCAAGAGGAGGCAAAAGCAACTCTAGTAACCACATATTAGAACAGTGGTATGCAGAAGAGCATCTCTGAACACACACGTCAAACCTTGAAGTGAATAGTCTACAGAAGCAGACCACATCGGGTTAAACTCCTGTCGGTTAAGAATAGGGTGCTTAGGCTACAGTGGGCACAGGCTCACCAAAACTAGACAGCTGAAGACTGGAAAAACGTCACCTGGTCTGACGAATCAGGATTTCTGCTGCGATTTGCAAATGGTACTGTCAGAATTTAGCGTAAACCTTAGGGACGTGGTGGAAAGGGAGAGTTGCAAATGAATGTGCAGCTGATAAATCTGCAGCAACACCGTCATGTTGTCATGTCAACACGGATCAGGATTTCCTAGGAATATTTCCAACACTTTGTTCAATCCATTCTGCTAATAATTCATGCTGTTCTGGGGGTAAAAGGGAACCTTACCCAGTACTAGAAGGGTGTACCTAATAAAGTGGCCACTGACTGTGTGTCTTGTTCATCTACATTATTTCTTGCACTCCGGACATTTATATAATAGATGCCAAGAAAGTTTTTTCTAAGCATTTCTCCTGTTTATTTTTGTTTCCATTTATTAATAACTGTTGTATGATCTCTCATGTTTTCTGAACTTTAACTTATTTCGGCAAGAGTTTTGCTCTCTGTCTCTGCTCTAGTACTTCAACCCCTTTCTTCCCCCTCCCCACTCCAAACACTTAGCTCAATGTTTTATCAGATTAAAATATTACATAATTTAGGAATGACTCCTTCGACTGACTTAGTAATTACTGTCAGTCCTTCATCTAACAGATGCACCCCATCCCCTGCATATATATCTTGTTTGACATGAAAATTATCCCCATTGTCAATGAATGGAATTCCAAAGCCCTTGCAATACTTGTCTAGCTTGCAATTTATCCTAATTGTGCTAGACATCCATTCATTACCCACGATACTTTTATGCAAAATGCTACATATGATCGTGGTTCATTCCTTTGACCTAATTAGATTAATGGTTGCCTTGTACTAGACTAGCAACTCCTCTCTCATATATTTTCCGACATTATTACCTTCAGCACTTAAGCAGATAATGGGGTTCTTTCCATTACCTGACATGATCACTCATACCTTAAGAAAAACACTGTCTGTCCTGCCTTCTTATCCCTATTACAAAAAGCTCAATTCATATAATGAATTTGAGAAACTCCAACAAGACGAACGTTCCTCTTCTTAAATGTCTTCTTGTACACAACTGCACATTCGCCCTGAAGACGAGAGTGCTTTTACTTTCCTCAGTTTCAACGTTTGTATAAAAAGTTATGGTAATAGGTAATATGTATTTGTTTTAAAAAAAGGATAAATAATTATACGAGATATGTTATAGAGTGTAATGACAGTAGTTTGCTGGACAATGTATTTGTTGATGGGTAGACTTTAGGATGTGCATGTTTGTAGAGGGGATAGCAGATATATTCTGAAGATCATTTTTCAATTGTTGCTACAGTGAGAGTAAAATGTAG
Organism: Cherax quadricarinatus; assembly: GCF_026875155.1. NCBI lineage: Eukaryota > Metazoa > Arthropoda > Malacostraca > Decapoda > Parastacidae > Cherax > Cherax quadricarinatus. The sequence continues at coordinate 32,874,108 of NC_069421.1, read as the reverse complement.
ATGAGGTACAAGGAGAATAATATCAGAAAGTAAGAGAGAGGTGAAAGTTTTTAAACTAAAGAAGGCAGTTAAGGTAAGATGTAAGAAACTGCCGCTAGAAAGATGTTTTAGAAGAGTATAGTCAATGAGGTTGAAGTGGTATGAGGTAGATTTAAGAATGTAGTGTTAGTGTTTTCAGCAGAAATTTGTGGATATAGGAGGGTGGGTGTCAGAGGGAAGAAGGGTAACTGGTGGAATGAAGTGGAGAGAGAGTAATAATAGAGAAAAAGTTAGCATATGAAAAGTTTTTACAAAGCAGAAATGATGTAAGGAGAGAGAAGTATATAGAGAAAACGAATGGCTAAGAGAGTGGTGAAGAAATCTAAAAGGAGAGCAAATGAGAGAGCGGGTGAGATGCTGTCAACAAGTTTTGCTGAGAATAAGAAAAAGTTTTGGAGTAAGATTAATAAGTTGAGAAAGCCTTGGGAACGAATGGGCTTGACAGTTAAAAACAGAAGAGGAGAGTTATTAGATAGAGAGAGTTGCAAGTATTTGGAAGATAGAGGGAATATTTTGAGGAACTGTTAAATGCATTGGCCAGGAAGGTATAACATCTTATAGGAGTGAGGAAGAGCCGGTTGTGAGTGTGGGGGCAGGTGATCGTTACTGAGATTCTTGTATGTTTTGATAAATCATGGAAGTTGGGAAGCACAGGATAGAGAAAGGTACCATAGACCGTCACTTTACAGATATTAAATGCACCAGGAGTGAGGTCAGTCTACTTACAACGCTTTTCGATCGACTCCAAAGGTTAATAAAAACACTTAATTAGTGCACATAAAAAGATGTTTCTCATTCAGATGAGGAGAGCCATTACAGAATTCTTAAACAAGATTCCCCCAAACTGGCATAACTACCTACTAGTTTATACTTATGGGGCTGTTACGACTTTGATGTAACTTAAATAAAATGTTACTGGCTCCTAAAGGCTGCTCACACTGCTGTCTAGAGGTTATAAAATTACTCTGAGAAGCACAGCGAACATTGGGCCAGCATGTACTTGTATATTAAACAATATTAATTATTGTTAGGAAGGACGGACAAGAACTCACCTATATAAAAATATATCTATTAATAATAGTAACTTACATACAACTTACAATCTACTACAAAAAAACACAACACTCCTGTTCACATTAGCTCACTAGTGCGCTGCTACTAATGAGTTAAATAAAACAAATGAACATTTATGAACAGGGAGGCTCCACGACATCCCCCTTTCTGTAGGCTACTTATCCTACAGTGAAAACGTTAAATACTCTCCAAAACACAGGCCTCTGCATACTAGGGCTTTACAAATAAACATGAGAGCACTTAAATACAAGCACCTACAGTATACACTAAAAAACTTACCAAAATTATCTACTCAAACTATCGCTCAAACATGATGACTTTACCCCCATCATCACCCGTCTGGCACTGAACTAAACACACCTCTCATCAGCTCCTGTCCTGGCCTCTGCCTGACTGACAGGAATAAACGCGTTCGCCTTCAACGAATAATACACGTCCGCTTTCTGAATACTACACGGAACTATGTTATATAAAATATTTTTTCTGCATGTCACTGCGTAACAGACGAGCTGAGAAGGATGAGGTGGAACACTGAGCTCATTCATAATAGGAAACTAAATCTTATAGCACAGAGTGGCTGGACTATATATGCGAACCTAGATTTTGTTATTAACTTGTCTAGCAAAGAATTAAGTACTGATCAGCAAGCAGCTCTTGGGTTTAGATTAAGTTTCGCTCCCATAACAAGGAATGTAAGTTAGAAAAACATGGTGACCTGACGCCTGATGTGTTTAATATCTATAAAGAAATGGTTTACGGTACCTTACTCCATCCTGTGCTTCCCAACTGCCCTCGACGATTTATCAAAGCATACAAGGGGTCTCAGTAACGATCATACCTTGCGTCTCACGAAAGTAGATAAATCTAACTAGTTTGTCATTTTAGATGAAGTTGAATATTTAGATAATATGAACAATTTACTAAGGGATAATAAAACGTACGAAGCCCTAAGAACCCCCTCGAACAGGTCAACTCTCGATTCAATAAACGACTTAAAACGGCAACTCTACTGTATCTCTACAGATTAAGACCCATGAACCAGGGAACCTGCCCCGTCCATAAGTTCAGTAGGCTGATACAACATATCCAAATAAACGGCCAGTTAAACTGTTAACTTCCATGGTCGGAAGGATTTCCGTTGCTCTTCTTAAAAATAATGTTGACCTTACAGAAAGGCTCCAGAAATTAAATGTATCACATAACTTTACTCCTGTGAGTTTTGATGTCACAGAATTGTTTACTACAGTCCCTGTCCCTGATTCGCTTACGTGTCTGGAAGAGGAACTAGAAAACTTCTCCATGCTCCGTCTACTTTACTAACGTAATTATTGAACTCATTAAGCTTTGTGTGATGGACTGCAAGTTAGTATTTGAAGGTAAATACTATGCTCAAAAATACGGCATGGCCATGTGAAATCTGCTAACTCCATTACTCAGTAACTTGTATATGGAATTCTTTGAGACTAGTAAAACCAAGTGGTTCAGATATGTAGATGATGATGTGTGTTTGTGGCCTAGAGATCGCGATATTGATGAGTTCCTTCCTAGACTCAATGATTTAGTACCCTCAATTAAGTTTACAAAATAGCACGTAGTGGGTAACAAATTACCTTTGCTAGATGTTCTAATCCATCATGCTGACAGGAAATTAAAATTTACGATGTGCAGGAGATCAACTATTCAACTACATTCACTATTATTCCAATCATGAATCCAGGGTTAAAATGAATGTTTTCCTTAAAGTGTAATGAGAGCTTTACGTATTTATAGCCTGGAATATTTGGATGATGAAATAAATAAGTAGGGAAGTACCTTCCAAGAAAAATACACTGATTTTGCCTTACAGTGAGAATATGGCCAGCCTTCGTGATGCATTAAAAAAAAAGCTCAATATTAATATTGTCTTCAAGAACATCGGAACAGTGAAACAGAAGTTGATTAAGAATGCACCATCCAACATTGTTGGTGGTGATTACAAGGTTCCATGTACACTATGCTCTATTTCGCACATTAAGCAGATATTTAAACCACTTGAAATCAGATTAGCCCATCAATACTCGGTAAGGACGACACAGGAGTCAAATGCAGTCTTTAATTGCGTTTGTACTTGCAATCATCTGCCAGGGTGAGCAGCAACTCAGGTCATTGTACCCAATAGTTCAATTATGGAAAGTAACTTAGTTGACTCCTTTCTCATCAAACATGATAGGAATGCCTTATAAAATTAAAGTGATGGAATGTACATACTCGACGGCTATTTAGCAGAGTCAGTTGTGTACAATCTAAGGCAAGGATGCCATGCAAAATCCCCAGATTGCTCATTTTGTAATAGATACTCGTAAGGATTGGATAATGTTAAGTCAGTGTTCTCTGCACCTGTTCTTCACGTTTCACTCTTATGAGATCCCGCCCATCTATGTCGAAAATAGGGTATGCTGGCAATGATTTAAAACTAACATGCCCCTAGGAAGGCGAGAGTATGCCCGTGTTAGCATTCAATTTCTCTGTTTCCGTTTTGAGGGTAAACTGTTCTACACATTTAGCCCATCGGAAATCGTGTCCCACTGACTGTATAGCTCTATATAGCATCTCCCGTAGAATGGAGGTGAAAATATGTTCATGTCATTTCGAAATAAATATTTCTAGTACCGGTTTAATATAATACTGTAATAGGTAGGTAGTATTACTGTTTCCACAGTACACTGTAATATTTAGATCCTACCGATGAGTGCAGTTACGTAGGCTTATGCAATATACATAATAACACAGATGCGAGTTTCCTAGGATAACATACATGAGTTTCCTAGGATAGTCTTGGGAGGTCGGGCAGAGGAACTTATTGCCTTTGGGGTCCTAGAATTATGAAAGACTGCAACTATCTTGGAGCAGGGGAGGGGAATGTGGAGAGATTTTTGTAGACAACACTTTCTGCAACATTCTTGGACATATAGGGCGACACACATTTGATTCGTTTTATATTTGAAGTTACATAAAGCCGGAGTAAGTGGGTGTATTTACTACGTGGGTAAAATGATTCCATATGTTACTAGATTAGTTGATGCCGATTAAAATGCGGTCTTGAACTGACTACCGCTATTCCTTATTCCGTAACTAGCTTTCTGTAAACTTTTGAGGTTCCTCCCTCCCTCTCTCCCCTCTTCTTCTCCAAAGGGAGAAGGGCCGAGCAGAGGCGGTTGAGGAGTGGATGGCAGCCACACACTAAAGTCCCAGTGTTTCTCACCCAGGGTTCCAGTAACCCCGGGGTTCCGCGAGAGGTCGCTAGGGGTTCCGAGAGAGATAGTGATAAATAGGCTCCTCATATGTAAATGCATTTTTGAGTCATTTTTGTGTTTAATTTTATATTCGTAATTTTACTATACACGTACGACATATTCGAAAATTCTTGGGTATTATAAAAAAAAAGTCTTCAATCTGAACAAACAGTTTGATTTCAGTTATTTTTTTTTTGTTTGGCATTGTCAGTAAACATGAGAAAAACGTAATTTTAAATTTTTTTGCTTAAATTTCATTTAAACCAAAAAAAAAAATTATTTTCCTCATGGGTTTAAAAAGTTTATAAAAGGGAAAGAAAAGATTTTAAATTAATGCCCATAAAATAATTTTTATGTAGGGTTTCCCCTGAGACACAAAAAATTTTTTTAAATTGGGTTCCGCAAAGGTTAAAAAAAGGTTGGAAACCCCAAGGCGGGGTTTAAAACCAAAAACGGGCCCTGACGCTTCACGCTTTTTCCCTTTGGGACCCACACACATTTTTTTTTTTCCTACAAAAATTTCTGTCGCAACGTTAAAAACTTTGTATTATCTTGGGGCGAGAGTGGGGGAAAGTCTTGAGCTTAAGATTTCCCCCCCAATGTCCCTTTTGTTTGCATATATATATACACATGCAAAACAACCACTATGAAAGAGTAGAGAAATTCCAAGCCCTTACGTGACTACTCACATAGTTCCTTGACAATGTGAGTAGTCACGAAAGGGCTTGGAATTTCACTACTCTTTCACAGTGGTTGTTTTGCATATTTTAAAATCACCTTTTTACTGTGAACTTATTGCACACACACACACACACATATATATATATATATATATATATATATTATATATATATATATATATATATATATATTATATATAATGTGTGTGTGTGTGTGTGTGTGTGTGTGTGTTGTGTGTGTGTGTGTGTGTGTGTGTGTGTGTGTGTACTCACCTAGTTGAGGTTGCAGGGGTCGAGTCCAAGCTCCTGGCCCCGCCTCTTCACTGGTCGCTACTAGGTCACTCTCCCTGAACCGTGAGCTTTATCGTACCTCTGCTTAAAGCTATGTATGGATCCTGACTCCACTACATCGCTTCCCAAACTATTCCACTTCCTGACTACTCTGTGGCTGAAGAAATACTTCCTAACATCCCTTTGATTCATCTGTGTCTTCAGCTTCCAACTGTGTCCCCTTGTTACTGTGTCCAATCTCTGGAACATCCTGTCTTTGTCCACCTTGTCAATTCCTCTCAGTACTTTGTATGTCGTTATCATGTCCCCCCTATCTCTCCTGTCCTCCAGTGTCGTCAGATTGATTTCCCTTAACCTCTCCTCATTGGACATACCTCTTAGCTCTGGGACTAGTCTTGTTGCAAACCTTTGCACTTTCTCTAGTTTCTTTACATGCTTACAAAAATACAACGGGAAGGAGACTACATCTTAAATTCTTCATACAGCTTCCCGCCGATGGGCCGCGTGTCCACCGCCAGGTAGGGGCGGGAAGCTAGCTGCTCTGGGGTCTTTGGTTTCTTTCATGAATTTTTCAACCTAACTTTTTGACGAATCTTAGAGAGCATTTGCCCCTTGCTACAAGGGTCTCCGACTCTATTGGGACAAGTTATAGCATGGTGGCAGCCCTCTGTATTTGCTCACCTTCCGGGTCTCCCTGAAATGGTGGCACCATCCCCTTCAACTTCAGAGTATAGCAAGTAGGTGTCAGCCAACGTAGATTCACAGGTGTAGTCCCATGCACTCTGTTTACCATCCTTCCAGGGTAGCATAGTGACTCCATCTGGACGCTTTTGGTATCTGCCAGACCTGAGTTTACCTTTCAGCTGGGCAACGGGATGTGCGAGACTTCGCTGGATGATGTCGTTGACCTCCTCATGTCTGACATTCTTCCAGTCCAACGTATGACAAACGAGACCGTATCTCCAAATAATAGTGTCATTTATCTGCACCAACATGCAGATACTAGCAGCTTGTCCAATTAATTTGCAACTAAGATTAGTCGCCACATTTCTTTGAGGTCAGATTCATTTTCAGAAATTATTTTTTTACATTTTTCCTGAATAATTTTCTGCTACTGAACTCATTACCGATCTTCAAGATTATAAGTTGGTATTATTAACCTATTTTTTCACATTCTTCTTGTTATGCTTGTATTTCTATTAAAAAACAAACCATTGTTTTGAAAATTGTTTACAATGATATTCGAAATGCAGCCCATTTGAATTTTCAACTTTTATTTTCTATTGTCCACTGACACTGCTCTGCTTCCATTGTTTTCTTGACTTATTTCCATACACTGTTATCTCTCCTCCTAGAAATTTGTTTCACAATGAATATGACAACAGATCACAAACTTGTTGAAGGACAACTTATTTTAACTGCCACCAGACCTCCATAGTGTCTGTCTTGACTTACACTGTTACACTGCCTGTATGTCCTGACTTACACTGCTACACTGCCTGTATGTCCTGACTTACACTGCTACACTGCCTGTATATCCTGACTTACACTGCTACACTGCCTGTATGTCCTGATTTACACTGCTACACTGCCTGTATATCCTGACTTACACTGCTACACTGCCTGTATGTCCTGATTTACGCCGCTACGGTGCTGTTTCATGAAAACGTAACAGCACCGTAGCGGCGTAATAAGAACTTGTCTAATGAGATAAAAGGTAATACTAATAATAATAGTACTACTACTATACTACTACTACTACTACTACTACTACTACTACTAATAATAATAATAATAATAATAATAATAATAATAATAATAATAATTCTGGCTTCCTTGTAACACTTCCACGGTTCCTCAGTGTTTGTGTTTCTTGAGTTGGTAGCACTGGCATGGAGCGTCAGTGTTTGTGTTCCTTAGATTGGTAACACTGTCGTGAGTGCTACCATTTTTGTGTTTCTGGTGTTGGTAACACTGGCAGGAGCGTCAGTGACAGGGTTACTACTGCTAATAACACTGGCAGGGACGTCAGTGACAGTGTTACTGGTGTTGGTAACACTGGCAGGAACGTCAGCGAGAAGGTTATTAGTGGTGGTAACACTGGCAGGAGCGTCAGTGACAGGTTACTGGCCTGGTAACCCCTGGAAGGAACATCATGACAGGGTTACTGGTGCT
>NC_069421.1:32752189-32866077 GCF_026875155.1 Cherax quadricarinatus | reverse complement strand
CAAACAACCCCCAACGGGGGATGGCCCAAAATAGGGGAAAAAAATATTGCCTCAAAAATTGCTTCAGAGTGTGTAAAGGGAAGGATAGAGCCCGCCCCCCGGGGCAGTGAAGCCCCTCATCCCGGGGGATTTTTCTTTTGGGCTGTTCCCAACTCCACCCTTTGGCACACGTTTTCGACCCAGCCATCCCCCGGGTGTTGCCCTTCGACTTGCCGCCCCTATTCTCCCCAAACAAGGTGAAATTTGTGGCAGGGAAGCGGGCAGACCGATTGGGGTTTCCATGGTCTTGTGGGGGCCGAAAATTTCCCGGGAAAGATTCCCAAGACATGAGGGGTTAATAACTTATCAAGAGGAGCCTCCAACAGCGGGAAACCCCAGAAATAAGGGAGCCCCCCCAAACTATGCAAAATCTGTTTGGCAGCCAAAAGGGGTCCAGTTGGAAAATCACCCTTCAAGCCTGGACAGAGGGGAAAAGCAGGGGGGTGGGGGGACTATACGGGGTTTCTACCTTGGCTGATACCTATCTCCCAATACACCAGGGAGGAAAGGGGGGGCCCGCGCCGCTTCGGGATTTCCCAAAAAGTCAGAAAATATGGAGAATTTCCCCATAAATTAAATGTTTTTCCCAAAAGGGCTCAGAGCCCCTTTTGGCCCTCATGGGGAAAGAGATCAAACCCAAAAAGGAGGGGAAAAAAGACTCACAGGGTAACTGGGGAAATCCCGGGCAGCTATTTTCCCCTTTTCCCGGCGGCTCATCCCGGCTGTTCAAAGGGGTAATCCCCTGCGTTTTTTGGGAAGCCCCCCAGCATGAGGAGCGGGATGGGAGATTTTCGCCATTTTAATGGGTGATACACACGAAAAAACCATGTCCCGTAAATGCCACCTTTATATCAAAATGAATCTCTTAAATCTTCTGTACCAAATTTAAGTAATAAAAAATTCCTATTAGAAAAAAAAAAAAATAAATACGAAAAGTTTGGGGTGGTAGGGAATGGAATTTTAAAACGGTTCGGGAAGAAACCAAATTTTTTTTTCCCTTGAAGCCTTTTTTTTAAAACCCTTCTCCGAGGCTATGGGTCCCAAATTTTTCAAACCCGAGGTGGGCCCCCTCCTATATAAGTAAATTTTATAAACCTTTAAAAATATTTACATAAATAAAAATACTTTTAAAATATATTTATACCTATATATATACATTATATTATTTTTTAAATATAATAAATATATATATAATATAATATATATTTTATTATATATATATATAATTTTTTATATTTTATTATAAAAATTTACATTATAAAATAAATTTATATATATATTTATATATTACACACAGACCAGTCATCTAGCCCAAACTGTTTTAAAACTGGGAATTTTCAGGGAAAAATTTTCCCACATAAAAGATTAACAAGCTTTTCTTGAATATTGACAAAAAAACCCACAAAATTCAATTTTGGGGAACAGAACACAGATGTCCACCCCAAAAATAATGAAAAAACGGATCACCTATCACGAAACTCAAGAGGAAAAATTTTTTGGAAAAACCAAACCCTTTATAACCCGACTCAAAATTTTTAAACACAAAGTAAAAACAATTTTCCCCAAAAAAATTTTCCCCAAAACCGTAAGCATACAAATTTAAAAAAGGGGACTAAAGTTTTCCCCAATCCCGCTCCCTTGCCCCATATCCCCTCACTCATTTTTCCCCAATCTCACCTATGGGAAACTGTGCATGGGGGGTTTAAAAAACAATAAATCATCTCAGACCATTAAAATTTCCCCCAAAAAAAGGCTGCCCGTCAAAAATGAAAAAAATTCCCCCCTCCCGGCTGCCTACTACATCCCTAGAAAAACAAAGCCGATATAAACCCTTCCTTCAAACTTCTTACCAAAATCAACATAATACATGGCCACAACACGAGGCACAGATCACTCTTTGATGTTCCCCATGTCTATCTCACACTATGTAAAAACTCAATACACATTAAAAGGCCCAAAAATTTGGAATTCATTACCTGTGAATACCAAAGAAACACTGTCTGTTTATCAATTCAAGACTCTTCTTAAAAACCACTTACTCACTCAAAACTAAATACACAGTACTTAACTCTACCAACAAAATTAACAAATCACTTTCTACTGCCTCAAAATATCATTAAACACTGTGTTACTCCCCTAGTCTCAGAACCACATAATTAAATGCTCAAAGATCAATAAATATTGAATAATTGTATTTCATAAATATATAACCCGTGACCTATCAAACTGTTTTTAATTGCATTACCTAATAGAGCACTCCATTCTCTTGAATGCACAGTAATTCATCTAATGACCATATGACCTGTTTCTGCACTAAAAATCATTGATTTTATTAGAATCGATCGGATTAATAAATTGTATGACTACATATAGTAAAGTGATCATTTTGTCATATTATACATTGTAATGCTACAAATTTGTACAATTATAATGCTTCTTAATTGAAATGTTCATATTTTTCATTTTTCATTTTCTTTAATGTAGGATTAATATTTCATATTTAAGTGTTTTATATTTTATATTTTCTGTATAATAAAGTGTTTATGTTTGTCTGTTATTATTTCTTTTTCTATTCACTAATTTTCCTGAGGAGGATCCAGCCTTGGTAATACTGTCTGAAGTTGTTACAGGGCTGAGTATCCCTTCACAGGGGACAAAAGAGATTGTAAAAATTATAGAGGAATAAGTTTACTGAGTATACCAGGAAAAGTGTATGGTAGGGCTATAATTGAAAGAATTAGAGGTATGACAGAATGTAGGATTGCAGATGAGCAAGAAGGTTTCAGAGTGGGTAGGGGGATGTATACATCAAATGTTTACATTGAAGCATATATGTGAACAGTATTTAGATAAAGGTAGGGAAGTTTTATTGCATTTATGGATTTAGAAAAGGCATATGATAGAGTGGATAGGAGAGCAATGTGGCAGATGTTGCAAGTATATGGAATAGGTGGTAAGTTACTAAATGCTGTAAAGAGCTTTTATGAGGATAGTGAGGCTCAGGTTAGGGTGTGTAGAAGAGACGGAGACTACTTCCCGGTAAAAGTAGGTCTTAGACAGGGATGTGTAATGCAACCATGGTTGTTTAATATATTTATAGATGGGGTTGCAAAAGAAGTAAATGCTAGGGTGTTGGGGAGAGGGGTGGGATTAAATTATGGGGAATCAAATACAAAATGGGAATTGACACAGTTGCTTTTTGCTGATGATACTGTACTTATGGGAGATTCTAAAGAAAAATTGCGAAGGTTAGTAGATGAGTTTTGGAGTGTGTGTGAAGGTAGAAAGTTGAAAGTGAACATAGAAAAGAGTAAGGTGATGAGGGTATCAAATGATTTAGATAAAGAAAAATTGGATATCAAATTGGGGAGGAGGAGTATGGAAGAAGTGAATGTTTTCAGATATTTGGGAGTTGACGTGTCAGCGGATGGATTTATGAAGGATGAGGTTAATCATAGAATTGAGGGAAAAAAGGTGAGTGGTGCATTGAGGTATATGTGGAGACAAAAAACGTTACCTATGGAGGCAAAGAAGGGAATGTATGAAGCACCAACACTCTTATATGGGTGTGAAGCTTGGGTTTTGAATGCAGCAGCCAGGAGGCGGATGGAGGCAGTGAAGATGTCCTGTCTAAGGGCAATGTGTGGTGTAAATATTATGCAGAAAATTCGGTGTGTGGAAATAAGGAGAAGGTGTGGAGTTAATAAAAGTATTAGTCAGAGGGCTGAAGAGGGGTTGTTGTGGTTTGGTCATTTAGAGAGAATGGATCAAAGTAGAATGACATGGAGAGCATATAAATCTGTAGGGGAAGGAAGGCGGGGTAGGGGTCGTCCTCGAGAAGGTTGGAAGGAACGGGTAAGGGAGGTTTTGTGGGCGAGGGGCTTGGACTTCCAACAGGCGTGCATGAGCGTGTTAGATAGGAGTGAATGGAGGCGAATGGTATTTGGGACCTGACAATCTGTTGGAGTGTGAGCAGGGTAATATTTAGTGAAGGGATTCAGGGAAACCAGTTATTTTTACATAGCCGGACTTGAATGGGAATTACAATGCCTGCCCTCTAAAGGAGGGTTTCGGTATATTAGCAGTTTGGAGGGATATGTTGTGTATCTTTATACGTATATGCTTCTAAACTGTTGTGTTCTGAGCACCTCTGCAAAAACACTGATTATGTATGAGTGAGGTGAAAGTGTTGAATGATGAAAGTATTTTCTTTTTGGGGATTTTCTTTCTATTTGGGTCACCCTGCCTCGGTGGGAGACGGCCCGACTTGTTAATATATATATATATATATATATATATATATATATATATATATTATATATATTATATATATATATATATATATATATATGCAATAAGATCACAGTAAACAGGTGATTTCAAAATATGCAAAACAACCACTCTGAAAGAAGAGAGAAATTCCAAGCGCTTTCGTGACTACTCACATTATCAAGGAACTATGAAAGTGAAGCATCCAAGGAAGCTATATAAGGGGTCGGCCAGCACCTCACTATCAGATCCCACAACGGTTAAACACGTGACGCGCGGCGAGCCAACTTGGATAGGTCCTTTGCAAAACTCACCCCCAAGCTATTTATTTGTCCAGTGTATTATTAAATTCTTCTCAAATTCTATTAATTAGAAATGGATCTAATTTATATACACCAAAGGAAATATTCATATTATTGTCAAAACTGCTTTTTATGAAACAAGATTCAATTATATTCCTGTCGACCATGGACTTGCTTGATACTACTTTCTCAACTTTTTGAAAATCAATTGGATGGTTAAAATCTCTTACATGAATAAATAGAACATTCGAATCTTGTCCAGTTCTAATGCTATATTTATGTTGTTTTAATCTTAGTTCGAGATTTTTACCAGTTTGACCGTAATAAACTTTATCGCAAATTTTACAAGGAATCTTATAGACACATCCATCAGCATTTTGGGGGGAATTCTTAATCAAAAGTTTTTTTTACTGTATCAAGATTTTTGAATACAACTTTAATATTAAAAGTCTTAAGAAGAGAAGGCATATCAACCAAGTTTTCATGGTAAGGGAGAACCAACATATTTTTAGTTGAATAAGGCTGGTTGCCCTTTTTTGGATTATAAAAAGTGTTCCTAGCAACTTTAAAAGATTTATCAATTACATTTCTTGGATATTTTAAATCATTACCTATTTCATAAATTTTGGATATTTCCTCATCTATGAACTCAGGACTACAAATTCGTAAAGCTCTCAAAAACATTGATGAGAAAACAGACAGTTGACTCTATCTTGATGCGATGAATATAGTGGACATAGGAACAGTTATTTGTAGGTTTTCTGTAAATTTTAAATTTGAATTCATTATTACCCTTAATAATTAAAACATCTAGAAAAGGCAATGAGTTATTTTCTTCAAACTCAACAGTAAAGTTTATAGAATGGGCTAAGCTATTTAATTTTCCAAGAAAATGGTGTATATCTACATTTTTGGGCATAAGACACAAAATATCATCAACATATCTGAACCATTTAGCTCTATTAGGGAGGATTGTGTTAAGCAACCTTGTTTCAAAAAATTCCATGTATAGGTTACTAAGAACAGGGTGAAAGGAGTTTCCCATTGCCATACCAAACTTCTGATTGTAAAACTTATCATTAAATACAAATTTTGCATCAACAATGCAAAGTTTAATAAGTTTAATGATAGGAACTGGCAATGGTAAATCATAGTTAACGAGTTCTTCAGATAAGAAACTTAATAAATCATCAACAGGAACTTTCGTAAACAAGGAAGTAACATCAAAACTAACCATGTTAAAATCATTTAAGTCAGTCAAGGAGCTTAATTTATCAACCAATTCTATGTTGTTTTTAACATTAAAGTTAGAAATTTTGCCAACAATAGGGCTCAAAATATCAACAAGCCATTTGGATAATTTATATGAAACTGACCCTATGGAGCTAATAATTGGTCTGACTGGATTCCCTGCTGCATAAGTGTCTCAATCTTCAACATGATATTTTGTGTCTTATGCCCAAAAATGCAGATATACACCATTTTCTTGGAAAATTAAATAGCTTAGCCCATTCTATAAACTTTACTGTTGAGTTTGAAGAAAATAACTCATTGCCTTTCCTAGATGTTTTAATATTAAGGGTAATAATGAATTCAAATTTAAAATTTACAGAAAACCTACAAATAACTGTTCCTATGTCCACTATTATTCCTCGCATCAAGATAGAGTCAAACTGTCTGTTTTCTCATCAATGTTTTTGAGAGCTTTACGAATTTGTAGTCCTGAGTTCATAGATGAGGAAATATCCAAAATTTTATGAAATAGGTAATGATTTAAAATACCCAAAGAAATGAAATTTGATAAATCTTTTAAAGTTGCTAGGAACACTTTTTATAATCCAAAAAAGGGCAAAACCAGCCTTATTCAACTAAAAATTGTTGGTTCTCCCTTACCATGAAAACTTGGTTGATATGCCTTCTCTTCTTAAGACTTTTAATTATTAAAGTTGTATTCAAAAATCTTGATACAGTAAAAAACTTTTGATTAAGAATTCCCCCAAAATGCTGATGGATGTGTCTATAAGATTCCTTGTAAAATTTGCGATAAAGTTTATTACGGTCAAACTGGTAAAAATTCGAACTAAGATTAAAACAACAAAAATATAGCTTAGAACTGGACAAGATTCGAATGCTCTTTTTATTCATGTAAGAGATTTTAACCATCCAATTGATTTCAAAAAGTTGGAGAAGTAGTATCAAGCAAGTCCATGGTCGCAGGAATATAATTGAATCTTGTTTCATAAAAAGCATTTTTTGACAATAATATAAATATTTCCTTTGGTTTATATAAATTAGATCCATTTCTAATTTTTAGAATTTGAGAAGAATTTAAAATAATACACGGGACAAATAAATAGCTTGGGGGGGGAGTTTTGCAAAGGACCTATCCAAGTTGGCTCGCCGCGCGTCACGTGTTTAACCGTTGGGGGGATCTGATAGTGAGGTGCTGGCCGCCCCCTTATATAGCTTCCTTGGATGCTTCACTTTCATAGTTCCTTGTAATGTGAGTAGTCACGAAAGCGCTTGGAATTTCTCTCTTCTTTCAGAGGGGTTTGTTTTGCATATATATATATAATATAATATATATATATATATATATATTTATATATATATATATATATATTTATATATATAAAATATAAATATATATTTTATATTATATATACACCCTGCCTCGGTGGGAGACGACCGACTTGTTGAAATATTATTATTTTATATATATATATCATATATTTTATATAATATATATAATATATTATATATATATATATATAATATATATATATATATATATATCGTGCCGAATATGTAAAACTGGTGAATTAGCAAGAACTCATTAAAAATTAAGTCCTTTCTGAAATTTTCTTTTATACGTTTAAAGATATATTTTTTCATTAATGTTAATGTAAAAATTTTTTAGTTTTGCACCAAAGAAGCTTAGAAAACTTACCTAACCTTATTATAACAAGAACAATTTATTTTAGCCTAACTCAACTAAATATGTTTTAAATTTGTTTACAATAATTTAATACTAAACAAACACAGTGAAACATATTTTTTTTTGTTAGGTTCAGAATGATTTTGGCGAAATTATTGCATACACAAATTTTCACTTGTCCTATATGGCAAGATGAGCGTTGCTATTTAAGCCAAGATCGCAAGTTCTGCCTATTCGGCACGACATAACATATATATATATATATATTATAATATATATATATATATATATATATATATTGTGCCGAATTGTAAAACTTGCTATCTTGGCTTAAATAGCAACGCTCATCTTGCCATATAGCCTAAGATAAGCGAAAATTTGTGTATGCAATAATCTCGCAAAAATCATTCTGAATCTAACGAAAAAATAGATTTCATTGTGTTTGTTTAGTATTAAATTACTGTAAACGTATCTAAAATCTATTTAGTTGGGTTAGGCTAAAATATATTGTGCTTGTTATAATAAGGTTAGATAAGTTTTCTAGATTCTTTTGGTGCAAAATTATAAATTTTTACATTAACATTAATGAAAAAATATATCTTTAAGCGTATAAGAGAAAATTTTAGAAAGGGCTTAATTTTAAATGAGTTTTTGCTAATTGACCAGTTTTACCTATTAGGCACGATATATATATATATATATATATATATTATATATATATATATATATATATATATATATATATTATATATATATATATATATATTATATATTATATGGAATATGGGGAGGTACCACCTCTAGAACTGGACTGGGGACCCTCGTCCTTAGAGAATAGAATGAACGCATTTCAGTGCAAACTCAGGGTTCTTGCCGGAGCTGCTTGAATATTTTCTTTTCCTACCACCCACTATATTCTATGTGAACTTTATTTGAAAACAAAATATACTAACAAAAATACAACGGGAAGGAGACTACATCTTAAATTCTTCATACAGCTTCCCGCCGATGGGCCGCGTGTCCACCGCCAGGTAGGGGCGGGAAGCTAGCTGCTCTGGGGACTTTGGTTTCTTTCATGAATTTTTCAACCTAACTTTTTGACGAATCTTAGAGAGCATTTGCCCCTTGCTACAAGGGTCTCCGACTCTACTGGGACAAGTTATAGCATGGTGGCAGCCCTCTGTATTTGCTCACCTTCCGGGTCTCCCTGAAATGGTGGCACCATCCCCTTCAACTTCAGAGTATAGCAAGTAGGTGTCAGCCAACGTAGATTCACAGGTGTAGTCCCATGCACTCTGTTTACCATCCTTCCAGGGTAGCATAGTGACTCCATCTGGACGCTTTTGGTATCTGCCAGACCTGAGTTTACTTTCAGCTGGGCAAGGGGGTGTGCGAGACTTCGCTGGATGATGTCGTTGACCTCCTCATGTCTGACATTCTTCCAGTCCAACGCATGACAAACGAGACCGTATCTCCAAATAATAGTGTCATTTATCTGCACCAACATGGAGATACTAGCAGCTATGTCCAATTAATTGCAACTAAGATTAGTCGCCACATTTCTTTTGAGGTCAGATTCATTTTCAGAAATTATTTTTTACATTTTCCTGAATAATTTTCTGCTACTGAACTCATTACCGATCTTCAAGATTATAAGTTGGTATTATTAACCTAATTTTTCACATTCTTCTTGTTATGCTTGTATTTCTATTAAAAAACAAACCATTGTTTTGAAAATTGTTTACAATGATATTCGAAATGCAGCCCATTTGAATTTTCAACTTTTATTTTCTATTGTCCACTGACACTGCTCTGCTTCCATTGTTTTCTTGACTTATTTCCATACACTGTTATCTCTCCTCCTGGAAATTTGTTTCACACTGAATATGACAACAGATCACAAACTTGTTGAAGGACAACTTATTTAACTGCCTCCAGACCTCCATAGTGTCTGTCTTGACTTACACTGCTACACTGCCTGTATGTCCTGACTTACACTGCTACACTGCCTGTATGTCCTGACTTACACTGCTACACTGCCTGTATGTCCTGACTTACACTGCTACACTGCCTGTATGTTCTGACTTACACTGCTACACTGCCTGTATGTCCTGACTTTACACTGCTACACTGCCTGTATGTCCTGACTTACACTGCTACACTGCCTGTTATGTTCCTGACTTACACTGCTACACTGCCTGTATGTCCTGACTTACACTGCTACACTGCCTGTATGTCCTGACTTACACTGCTACACTGCCTGTATGTCCTGACTTACACTGCTACACTGCCTGTATGTCCTGACTTACACTGCTCCCATGCCTGTATGTCCTGACTTACACTGCTACACTGCCTGTATGTCCTGACTTACCCCTGCTACACTGCCTGTATGTTCTGACTTACACTGCTACACTGCCTGTATATCCTTACTTACACTGCTACACTGCCTGTATGTCCTGACTTACACTGGTAAACTGCCTGTATGTCCTGACTTACACTGCTACAATGCCTGTATGTCCTGATTTACCCCGCTACGGTGCTGTTTCGTGAAAAAGTAACAGCACCGTAGCGGCGTAATAAGAACTTGTCTAATGAGATAAAAGGTAATACTAATAATAATACTAATAATAATAATAATAATAATAATAATAATAATATAATAAAAAATAATAATAATTTCTGGCTTCCTTGTAACATTTCCCACGGTTCCTCAGTGTTTGTGTTTCTTGAGTTGGTAGCACTGGCATGGAGCGTCAGTGTTTGTGTTCTTAGATTGGTAACACTGTCTTGAGTGCTACCATTTTTGTGTTTCTGGTGTTGGTAACACTGGCAGGAGCGTCAGTGAAACAGGGGTTTCTACTGTAATAACACTGGCAGGGACGTCAGTGACAGTGTTACTGGTGCTGGTAAAAAAACTGGCAGGAACGTCAGCGAGAAGGTTATTAGTGGTGGTAACACTGGCAGGAGCGTCAGTGACAAGGTTACTACTGCTAATAACACTGGCAGGGACGTCAGTGACAGTGTTACTGGTGTTGGTAACACTGGCAGGAACGTCAGCGAGAAGGTTATTAGTGGTGGTATCACTGGCAGGAGCGTCAGTGACAGGGTTACTGGCGCTGGTAACACTGGAAGGAACATCAGTGACAGGGTTACTGTTTCTGGTAACCCCTGACAGGACGTCAGTGACAGGGCTACTGGTGCTGGTAACACTGGCAGGAACATCAGTGACAGGGTTGCTGGTGCTGGTAACACTGACAGGAACGCCAGTGACAGGGCTACTGGTGCTGGTAACACTGGCAGGAACATCAGTGACAGGGTTGCTGGTGCTGGTAACACTGACAGGAACGTCAGTGACAGGGCTACTGGTGCTGGTAACACTGGCAGGAACATCAGTGACGGGTTACGGTGCTGGAACACTGACAGAAGCAGTTAGTGACAGGCTACTGGTGCGGTAACACGGGCAGGAACTCAGTGACAGGGTTGCGGTGCTGAAACACTGACAGGAACGCCAGTGCAGGGCACTGGTGCTGGTAACACGGCAGGAACCCATCAGTGCAGGGTTGGGTGCTGGTAAACCCACTGACTGGAACCGTGACAGGGCTACTGGTGCTGGTAACACTGGCAGGAACGTCAGTGACAGGGTTACTGGTGCTGGTAACACTGACAAGAACGTCAGTGGCAGGGCTAGTGGTTAAAACAGTCATGCTAGTGGTAATACAGTCTGGCAAGTGGTTAAAACAGTCTTGCTATGTTTAAAACAGTCATGCAAGTGGTATACAGTCTGGCTAGTGGTTATACAGTCTGACTAGTGATTGAGACAGTCTGGCTATTGGGTTAAGACAGTCTGGCTAATGGTTGAGACAGTCTGACTAGTGGTTGAAACAGTCTTGGTAGTGGTTAAGACAGTCTGGCTAGTGGTTATACAATCTGGCTAGTGGTTATACGGTCTGGCTAGTGGTTATACAGTCTGGCTAGTGGTTGAGACAGTCTTACTAGTGGTTAAGACTGGCTAGTGGTTATACAGTCTGGCTAGTGGTTTTGAAACAGTCTTGGTAGTGTGGTTAAGAAGTTGGCTATTTAGTTATAGAGTTGGCTAGTGGTTATACAGTCTGGCTAGTGGTTGAGACAGTCTTACTAGTGGTTAAGACTGGCTAGTGGTTATACAGTCTGGCTAGTGGTTGAAACAGTCTTGGTAGTGGTTAAGACAGTCTGGCTAGTAGTTATAGAGTCTGACTAGTGGTTATACAGTCTGGCTAGTGGTTGAGACAGTCTTACTAGTGGTTAAGACAGTCTGGCTAGTGGTTATACAGTCTGGCTAGTGGTTATACAGTCTGGCTACTGGTTATACAGTCTGGCTACTGGTTATACAGTCTAGCTAGTGGTTATACAGTCTGGCTACTGGTTATACAGTCTGGCTACTGGTTATACAGTCTGGTATGGTTATAAAAGTCTGGCTGCTGGTTATACAGTCTGGCTACTGGTTATACAGTCTGGTATGGTTATACCAGTTGGCTACTGGTTATACAGTCTGGCTACTGGTTATACAGTCTGGCTATGGTTATGCAGTTGGCTACTGGTTATACAGTCTGGCTACTGGTTATACAGTCTGGCTACTGGTTATACAGTCTGGCTACTGGTTATACAGTCTGGCTATTGGTTATACAGTCTGGCTACTGGTTATACAGTCTGGCTACTGGTTATACAGTCTGGCTACTGGTTATACAGTCTGGCTACTGGTTGTACAGTCTGGCTACTGGTTATACAGTCTGGCTACTGGTTATACAGTCTGGCTGCTGGTTATACAGTCTGGCTACTGGTTATACAGTCTGGCTGCTGGTTATACAGTCTGGCTATTGATTATACAGTCTGGCTACTGGTTATACAGTCTGGCTACTGGTTATACAGTCTGGCAACTGGTTATACAGTCTGGCTGCTGGTTATACAGTCTGGCTATTGGTTATACAGTCTGGCTACTGGTTATATACAGTCTGGCTACTGGTTATACAGTCTGGCTACTGGTTATACAGTCTGGCTATTGGTTATACAGTCTGGCTACTGGTTATACAGTCTGGCTACTGGTTATACAGTCTGGCTGCTGGTTATACAGTCTGGCTACTGGTTATACAGTCTGGCTGCTGGTTATACAGTCTGGCTACTGGTTATACAGTCTGGCTACTGGTTATACAGTCTGGCTACTGGTTATACAGTCTGGCTACTGGTTATACAGTCTGGCTATTGGTTATACAGTCTGGCTACTGGTTATACAGTCTGGCTACTGGTTATACAGTCTGGCTACTGGTTATACAGTCTGGCTACTGGTTATACAGTCTGGCTACTGGTTATACAGTCTGGCTACTGGTTATACAGTTGGCTGCTGGTTATACAGTCTGGCTACTGGTTATACAGTCTGGCTACTGGTTATACAGTCTGGCTACTGGTTATACAGTCTGGCTAGTGGTTAAGACAGTCTGGCTACTGGTTATACAGTCTGGCTACTGGTTATACAGTCTGGCTGCTGGTTATACAGTCTGGCTACTGGTTATACAGTCTGGCTGCTGGTTATACAGTCTGGCTACTGGTTATACAGTCTAGCTAGTATCAAGTCTGCACCAACTATTATGTCTTCACTTTGTTTTCCAGTATCAACATTTTCTTGTTTTCCGTGTCCACCTCACCCAGGACGAGACTCACACACGGTTCTTATGACTAATAAAATGAAGCTGTTATGTATCATTTGTGTATTTTATATGTTTGTGCATGTTTATGAAGGTTCGTTTTTATTTCTCCTCTATCTGCGTATTTACCTATTTGTGTGTGTGTATGTGATGCCTTCTATACCCAGAGTTGGTGAAGCTGACCAAACTGCAACGAGACTGGATCTTATGAAACATATAGTATATATCCGTGAATAAACGAGTGAGCAATTATTTTTTTTAAATTTTGTGTAACGGGAGAGTTCACTGGAGACAAACTCTAGAATAAACACAGTTACGAAACTCTGCTTGATCTAATACCATACTTTGCTCCAGGACTCCGTGAAAACGAACATCGTATAAGAGGATTACATGAGACGCTAGGATTCCACAGACTGTTGTTGTAATATTAAACTCTCGAAGTGCAACATGGGTTTAGAGTAGGTGGGTTCTGCCTCTAGCAACTAACTGACCATTACCACAGGGCCTTGGTTGCGCGGTAAGACTCACACACTGCAGGTTGTGTGTATACAGACGTTACAAAAAACTTATTTAAGTGCGATCATTGTGTAACAGCACACACAATGCGTGCAAAGAGAATAACTGGACATTTGGGCAGATATAGAACGCAGACAGTAGTGGTGAACAAAGTTAAATCAGAATTTGTCGCGGTGAATATCTGTATTCCCCAAGGCTCAGTAAATTTAAAGCATCGTGTCATCCATTGTACGTGATCCTAGAATCTGCGCGAGAGTGACATCTATTGACGACACAGGAAATTTCCAAACTTCTGTAAACCAAATTGTCGAGTGGACCGCAGAGAACACTATGATTTTCAACGAGGACAGATTTCGGTTACTCTGATATGGAAACATAGAGGAAATAAAAACTGGAACAAAGTATGACACTGACTAACCACTCGCTAGAGACAAGGACTAACCTGACGGACTTATGAGTAATAATATCATAAGATTTGACTTGAAGGATCACATCAGTGTCATTTTCACAACCAGAAAAACAATGACAGGTTGGATAACTACAAAACAAGAGATGTCAAGCCAAGGATGATACTTTGTGTGACTTGCTCTCTATAGGCAGGAACATTGTTGTACACTTAAGAGCACCTTAACAGGAAGGCTAAATTGCAGATCTGGAGAATACACAGAAAACTTTCACTGCACTTGTAATCCCTTGATTTGTTCTCTTTGGAAGGCAGGATAGAAAGATTCATCATAATTTACATCTGGAAAATCCTAAGGAGGCTGATCTCAAATTCACACACACACAATGGAGACGATGCAATATAAGCCTGTTGTTAAGCAGGGCTGTAATGAATATATTAAGAAATAACACAGCAAGTGTAAGGGGACCTAGGTTCAACATTCTGCCTTCATACAGACGCCTGGCTGTCTTCAACAGGACACTTCATAAATTTCTCAAGTTAGTTCCTGATCCAATGAGCTGTGGTGCCTACCATTGAATGTGTGCTACTAGCAGTAATAACCTGGTTGATCAGGACCCACGGAACCTTAGTAACACGGCTGCAAACAAACCACGGAAAGGTTGTGGTCTGAACCCATGGTGAGTGAGTTGTAAAACTCCAGGCCAGTGCTTAAACCACTCGTCACAGCCACGTTGGCGGAAGATTCATCTGTGAAAACTTGCATTTGAGGTCACAGTGGTGGCCTATGCTAACCTTCCTATGGTGTATTATACCTAGCTGGATGAAACTTATTGTAGCCAGCTGGCCCAGTGGCTTATGCACTGGCCTGGAGTTTTAAGACTCACTCGCCATAGTTTCAAACCCCATCCGTTCCGTGGTCTGGTTGATCAGGCCATCCGTCTAGAGGCCTGACCTAGAACCGGTAGGCTGGATACGTCGTAACCCAGACGTTGCATCTTGCTAATCCAGCCCTGAGGAGACGTCCTACCCCAGCTGTATCCTTCAGTGTCATTAGGATACACAGATCGAGCCCACAAGGTATCTTTAACTACTTAACCAGCCCACTCAGGCATTAAGGCTGATGAACGTCAATCATTCCACGTTCTTTATTTTTCCTCGTGAACCTCCTTGCCAGACGTACCCTGTCCTCTTTTTTTTTCTAATTCCTATGTGAGCTAACGTAACTAAAATGTAGGTTAAACTAAAAAAAAATACAACTGCTCAGAAAATTAGTAAACCTGTAATGCTCGTAGTTGGGCGAAACGTCAATCATTGATAAAGTGTGTTGATGTTGGGGTAATTGAGGGTATGTGTTACCAACACCAGGGTGACGATATGTATTACCAACAACAGGGTGATGGCATGTGTTACAAACACCAGGGTGATGGTGAGTGTTACCAACACCAGGGTGATGGTATGTGTTACCAATACCAGGGTGATGGTATGTGTTACCAACACCAGGGTGATCATGTGTGTTACCAACACCAGGGTGATTATATGTGTTACCAACACCAGGGTGATCATATGTGTTACCAACACCAGGGTGATCATATGTGTTACCAACACCAGGGTGATCATGTGTGTTACCAACACCAGGGTGATGGTATGTGTTACCAACACCAGGGTGATGGTATGTGTTACCAACACCAGGGTGATGGTATGTGTTACCAACACCAGGGTGATTATGTGTGTTACCAACACCAGGGTGATGGTATATGTTATCAACACCAGGGTGATTATATGTGTTACCAACACCAGGGTGATTATATGTGTTACCAACACCAGGGTGATGATGTGTGTTACCAACACCAAGGTGAGGGTGTGTGTTACCAACACCAGGGTGATCATATGTGTCACCAACACCAGGGTGATCATGTGTGTTACCAACACCAGGGTGATCATATGTGTCACCAACACCAGGGTGATCATATGTGTTACCAACACCAGGGTGATCATGTGTGTTACCAAACCAGGGTGATCAATTGCGTTACCAACACCAGGGTGATCATAGTGTGTTACCAACACCAGGTGATCATATGTGTTACCAACACCAGGGTGATCATATGTGTTACCAACACCAGGGTGATCATGTGTGTTACCAACACCAGGGTGATCATATGCGTTACCAACACCAGGGTGATCATATGTGTTATCAACACCAGGGTGATCATGTGTGTTACCAACACCAGGGTGATTATGTGTGTTACCAACACCAGGGTGATCATATGTGTTACCAACACCAGGGTGATCATATGTGTTACCAACACCAGGGTGATCATGTGTGTTACCAACACCAGGGTGATCATATGCGTTACCAACACCAGGGTGATCATATGTGTTACCAACACCAGGGTGATCATATGTGTTACCAACACCAGGGTGATCATATGTGTTACCAACACCAGGGTGATCATATGTGTTACCAACACCAGGGTGATGATGTGTGTTGCCAGCACCATTTACTGACTACGTTTCACCCCGACAGTGACCTGTTTCAAGTGCTTTAATGAAACTCACTGCCCCAGTCATCTGTTTGACGTGATGACGCTCATCTTCACAGGGCCAAACGTTGTCCCCGAGTAAAACACTGCAAATTTTATTCCTAGGCTATTATTATCGCGGTCACTGAGATCCGGCTCCTCGAGAAATCTCCGGCTTTAAGAAATAATTTCTTCGTCTTTAAGCTGGTGATAACCTGACGGCAACACTGACACTGGTAGCGCAGAATCCTCTTAAAGGAGCGTTTCGCCCAAGGCTGCGCGGATATATTGTTGAATTGAGATTGTATTCTCACCTGACCGCTGTTTCACTCTCATCCAGCAGTGGAAGTCTGGCTCCGTCGGGTCTTCAACACTCCTGATAACTGCTGACCCACACGGGTTTAGCACTTCACGATAAATATGCAAACCACAGTTGGGCCACACTGTTGCCTTAACTTTCATGTTCCTCTGTCACGACTATCAGGAGTGGTACTGTGTTACAGTGTTCACTAACTAGCTACAGTAACACAACACTAACAGAACATTAACACTGTAACAGGATACAGTAACATTTTAACGCTAACTGAACACCGTAACACTGCAATAGAACACTGTAACACTAACAAAACACTGTAACAGTGTAACAGTGTAAGTGAACACTATAAAAGGATTAACATCACATTACATAATTCCGTCCAGTGCTGACCAACAGCAATTATGTCTTCTTAAATATGGCGATGAATAAAGGAGACAGTGTTATGGTGGGGAGATAGTGGGGGAGATGGTGGGGGAGATGGTGGGGGAGATGGGGTGGGGAGGTGGTGGGGGATGGGTGGTGAGGGAGGTGGTGGGGGAGATGGTGGGGTGGTGGGGGGGAGTGGTGGGGAGGGAGGTGGGGGAGATGGTGGGGAGGTGGGGGGGAGGTGGTGGGGAAGGTGGTGGGGAAAGGTGGTGGGGAAGGTGGTGGGGGAGATGGTGGGGAAGGTGGTGGGGGAGATGGTGGGAGGTGGTGATGGTGGGGGGAGATGGTGGGGAAGATGGTGGGGGGGGAGATGGTGGGGGAGGTGGTGGGGGAGGTGGTGGGGGAGGTGGTGGGGGGAGGTGGTGGGGGGATGGAGTGGTAGGGGAGATGGTGGGGGAGGTGGTGGGGGAGAGGATGGTGGGGAGATGGTGGGGAGGTGGTGGAGATATTGGGGGAGATGGTGGGGGAGATGGTGGGGAGGTGGTGGGGGAGTGGTGGGGAGGTGATGGAGATGGTGGGGGAGATGGTGGGGAGGTGGTGGGGGAGATGGTGGGGAGGTGGTGGGGAGATGGTGGGGAGGTTGGTGGGGAGATGGTGGGGGAGATGGTAAGGAGGTGGTGGGGGAGATGGTGGGGAGGATGTGGAGATGGTGGGGGAGATGGTGGGAGGTGGTGGGGGAGATGGTGGGGAGGTGGTGGGGGAGATGGTGGGGGGAGATGGTGGAAATTTGGTGGGGGAGGTGGTGGGAAAGGTGGTGGGGGTGGTGGAGATGGTGTTTGGGGAGATGGTGGGGGAGATGGTGGAAGAGGTGGTGGAGGGGTGATGGTATTGGGGAGATGATGGGGAGGTGGTGGGAGGATGGTGGTGGAAGATATTGGGGGAGATGGTGGGGGAGATGGTGGGGGAGATGGTGGGGGACGATGGTGGGGGAGGTGGTGGGGGGAGATGGTGGGGAGGTGGTGGAGGAGGTGGTGGGGATGGTGGGGGAGATGGTGGGGAGAGATGGATGGGGGGATGGTGGAGGAGGTGGTGGAGGGTAGTGGTGGAGATGGTGGGGGAGATGGTGGGGAGATGATGAGGTTGATGGTGGGGTGATGGTGGAGGAAATGGTGGAGGAGTGGTGGAGATGGTGGGGGGGACATGGTGGGGGAGATGGTGGGAGGTGGTGGAGGAGGTGGTGGGAGAGGTGGGTAAGATGGAGGGGGAAGATGGTGGGGAGGTGGTGGGGAGGTGGTGGAGATGGTGGGGGAGATGGTGGGGAGGTGGTTGGGGGGATGAGTGGTGGGAGGAGATGGTGGGGGAAAGTGGTGGGGGAGTGGTGGGCGGGGAGATGGTGGGGGAGGTGGTGGGAAGGTTGTGGGGAGGTGGTGGGGGAGAGTGGTGGGGGAGGTGGTTGGGATGGTGGTGGGGGGAGTGGTGGAGGAGATGGTGGAGGAGATGGTGGGGAGGTGTGGGGAGTGGGGAGATGGTGGGGGAGGTGGTGAGGCAGAGGATGGTGGGGGAGATGGTGGGGAGGTGGTGGGAATGTGGTGGGGAGGTATGGTGGGGAGGTGGTGGGGGAGATGGTGTGGGAGGGGATGGTGGGAAAGATGGTGGGGAGGTGGTGGGGGAGATAGTGGAGGAAGTGGTGCGGAGGTGGTGGGGGAGATGGTGGTGGAGATGTTGGGGGAGGTGGTGGGGGAGATGGTGGTGGAGATGTGGGGGAGTGGTGGGGAGGTGGTGGGGATGTGGTGGGGAGATGGTGGGGGAGTGGTGGGGGAGATGGTGGAGGAGATGGTGGGAGGTAGTGGGGAGATGGTGGGGGGAGATGGTGGGGAGGTGGTGGGGAGGACGTGGGGAGGTGGTGGGGAGATGGTGGGGGAGGTCGTGGGGAGGTGGTGGGGAGGTGGTGGGTGGGGGAGATGGTGGAGGAGATGGTGGGGAGGTGGTGGGGGAGATGGTGGGGGAGATGGTGGGGGAGGTGGTGTGGGAGGTGGTGGAGGAGATGTTGAGGGAGATGTTGGGGGAGATGGTGGGGAGATGGTGGGGGAGTAGTGAAGGGATGGTGGGGGTGATGGTGGAGGTGAGTGGTGGGGAGGTGGTGGGGGTGATGGTGCGGTAGTGGTAGGAAGGTAGTGGGGGTGATGGCGAGGAGATGGTGGGGGAGATAGTGGGGTGATGGGGGGGGAGTTAGTGGGGGAAATGGTGGGGGACTAGTGGAGGAGATGGTGGGGAGATGGTGGGGTGATGGAGGTGGAGATGGTGGGGAGGTGGTGGAGGTGAGGCTGGGGTGATAGTGGGGAATGGTGAGGGTGATGGGGAGGTTGTGGGGAGGTGGTGGGGGTGATGGTGGGGAAGGTATTGGGGTTGATGGGGGGAGATGGTGGGGGAGTGGAGGAGGTGGTGGGGGTGGGGGGGATGATGGGAGGAGTAGTGGAGGGATTTTGGGAGATAGTGGGGAGATGGTGGGGGAGTTGTGGGGAGTGGTAGTGTGGGTGGGGATATGTGGGGGAGATGTTGGGGAGGTGGTGGGGGAAATGGTTGGGGGTGTGGTGGGGAGATAGTGGGAAGGTGGTGGGGTGATGGTCGGGTATGGTGGGGAGATTGTAAGGAAGGTGGTGGGGTGGCGTGGGGGAGATGGTGGGGAGGTGGGTGTGTGGTGATGAGGGTGATGGTGGGGAGGTAGGGTTGTGATGGTGGCGGTATATGGTGAGGGAGATGATGGGGGAGGTGGTGGGAGGAGATTGTGGGGAGTGGTGGGGGAGGATGGTGGGGAGTGATGGGGTGATGTTGGGGAGGTGGTGGGGGGAAAAGGTGGGGTGGTGGTGGGGAGATAGTAAGGAAGGTGGTGGGTGAGGTATGGAGATAGTAAGGAAAGGGGGTGGGTGATGGTGGGGAGATAGTGCATACTATACAGACCTAGCTAACATCGTGCATACTTACAGACCTAGCTGACTCAGTGCATCTTACAGCCATGCAACATCATGACATACTATACAGACATAGCTGATCAGTGACTACTATACAGACCATAGTGACATCGTGACATACTATACAGAACCATAAGCTGACAAAACAATAAAATTTACGCCCTACTGACATCAGGAATACTATACAGACCATAGCTAAAATCAGGGGAACTATACGACCCTAATGACTCAGTGAAAAACTTACAGACCATGTGCATCGGACATACTTTACAGACCATAGCTAATCATTAAAAACCCCCAAAACCCCCCCAAAAAGGGGTTAAAAACCCCCCCCCTTTTTTCCCCCAAAAAAATCAAAAACCTTAAAAATTTGGGAAAAAAAAAATTTTTTTTAAAAAAAAAAAGGGAAATTTAAAAAAAAACCCCCAAAAAACCCCCCGGGAAAAATTAAAAAAACCCTTTTAAACGGGCCCAAAACCCAAAAAAACTTTTTGGCCCCCTTTTCCCAAAAAAAAAAAAAAAAAAAAAATTTTTTTCCCATAAAAAAATTAAAAAAAATTTCCCGGAAAAAAAAAAAAGGGGGGAAAAAAAAAAAAAAAAAAAAAAACCTTTAAAATTTTAAAAAAAAATTCCCTTAAAAAGGTAAAAGGGTTTTTTTTTAAAAAAAAAAAAAAAAAAAATTTTTAAAAAAAAAATTTTTTTTTTTTCCCCCCAAAAAATTTCCCCAAAAATTTTTTTTTTTGGGGGGTAACCCAAAAAAAAAAACCCCCTTAAATTTTCCCCCAAAATCCCCCCGGGGGGGGGGGGCCCCCCAAAACCCTTTGGGGGGAAAGGGGGGTTTGGGGGGGGGGGGTTTTTGGGGTTTTTTTTTTCCCCCGGGGGAAATTTGGCCCCTTTTCCCCCCTTTTTTAAAAAAATTAAAAAAAAGGGGAAAATTTTAAACCAAAATTTTGGCCCCAAAAATTTTTTTAAATCCGGGAAAATTTTTTTAAAAATTTTCCCCAAAATTTTAAAATTTTTCCCCAAATTTCCCCCTTTTTTCCCCAAAACCCTTTGGAATTTTTCCAAAAAAATTTTTAAAAAAAAGGCCCCCTTTGGGTTTTTTTTAAAATTTTTTTTGGGGGGGTTTTTTTTTGGGGGGTTTTTTTTCCCCCCAAATTTTTTGGGGTTGGGGGAAAAGGGGGGGAAAAAAAGGGGGTTTTTTTTTCCCCTTTAAAAAGGGGGGGGGGGAAAAAAAAAAAAAAATTTTTGGGGAAAAAAAAAAAAAAAGGGGGGGGGGAAAAAAACCAAACCCCCCCAAAAAAAGGGGGGGAAAAAAAAAGGGGGGGGAAAAAAATTTTTTTCCCCAAAAAAATTTTTGGGGGGGGGCCCCCCCCAAAAAAAAAAAAAAGGGGGGGGGTTTTTTAAAAAGGGGGAAAACCCCCAAAAAAAAAAATTTTTTTTAAAAAAAAAAAATTTTTTTTTAAAAAACCCCCCCCTTTTTTTTTCCCCCGGGCCAAAATAAAAAAAAAACCCCCAAAAGGGGGAAATACCAAAAAAAGGTTTTTAAAAATTAAAAAAAAGGGGGAAATTAAAAAAAATTTAACGGCCGGGGAAAAAGGGGAAAAATTGGGCCCCAAAACCCGGGGAAAACCAAAAAGGGGGGGGAAAAAAAAAAAAGGGGGGGGGAAAAAGGGGGGCCCCCCAAAAACCCCAAAAACAAAAAAAAAAAGGGGGGGGGAAAAAAAAAAACCCAAAAAAAAAAACCCCCCCAAATTTTTTCCCCTTGGGAAAAAAAAAATTTTTTTTGGGGGAAAAATTTTTTTTTTTAAAAAAATAGCTTAAAAATCGGGTGACTTTACTTACAGCCCTTTAGCTGACATCAGTAAATTTCTATACAGCCATAGCGGGAATTCAGTGACAAAATTTACAGACCATCCCCAACTTCAGGGCCCTTTACTATACGACCATAGCTAACACCCGTGACTTTAACAATACGGGCCCCATAGCTAACATCATTTACATCCTTACAGACCATAGCTAACACCCCAGTGACATATATCCCAGCCCATAGTAAAAAATCAGTGAAAATTACGACATAGAAAACCCTTCGTGACATTTATACAGCCCATAGCTAAATCAGGGGCCCTTAATTTTAACGGGACCTAGCTAACATAGTGACATATTTACAGACCTAGCAAACACAGTGAAAAAAACTATACAGGACCATAGAAAAACATCAGTGACATAAATACGGGACCTTTGCTAAACTTCAGGGGACATACTATACAGACCTTGCTAACTCAGGGGCCCATATATACAGGCCCATAGTACATCAGTAAATACTAAAAGGGGCCCTTTAGCTGACATCAGCGAAAATACTATACAGCCCTTTAGCAAACCCATCAGGAAAATACATACGGGGACCTTAGCTGACTCAGTGACATTACTAAAAGCCCAAAAGCTAACATCAGTGACTTTACTATACGGGCCCCAAAGCTGACTTGTGCCCTACTAACAGCCCCTAGCTGACATCAGTGACATACTTTTTACGGGCCATAGTGCCCTTTCAGTGACATACTTTAAAACCAAATTAGTGACACCCATTTGACATACTTTTACAGACCATAGTGACATCAGGGGGCCCTTCCCTAAACAGCCCCATAGCTGACATAAAGTGAATACTATACAGCCCTTTGTTTGAATCAGTGTTTATATACAGACCATAGTAAATCATTTTGACATACTATACAGACCTTAGCTGACATCAGGGACAATTTAAAACCGGGGACCACAGTGCCTTTCAGTGACATACTTACGGGACCATTGGGCTGCCCTCAGTGACATACTATACAGACCATAGTGCTTTTCAGGCCCAAAAATTAAACAGCCCACAGCTGACCCCCAGGGACTTACTATAAGCCATAGGGGGACATCAGTGCCCTACTATACAGCCCATAGTGCATCAGTGAAATATTCCCGCCAAAGCGACACCGGGGGAATTACTTTTACGGGGCCCATAGTGACACCCGGGGAATTACTTTTAAAAGACCATAGCGGGACCCCAGTGACTTTACTATACAGACCACGCTGACACCCGGGGACATATATAAGCCCAAGCTAAAAATCAGTGCCTTCTATACGACCTTGCTGCCCTCAGTGACATATTTCCAGACCATAGTGAAAATCAGTGCCCATACTATACAGCCCCTTTGTGACATCAGGGGACTTTAAATACAGACCATAGTTTTAACATCAGTGATTACTATAAAGACCATAGCCAACATCGTGCCCTATTACAGCCCATAGTTTACATCATGGGAATACTATACAGACCATAGCGGGACATCAGTGAAATATATACAGCCATAGCTGACATCAGGGGCCCATACTTTTACAGACCTAGGGGACATCAGGGGAATACTTTTTAAAAGCCCATAGCCAACACCCAGGGACAAAATATAAAAGGCCCATAGCAAAAATTTCAGTAAATACTATCCAGCCCATAGCTAACATCAGGGGACAAAACTATACAGACCTAGCCAACATCAGGGACATACTATAAGACCTGTTTAAATCAGTGACCTTACTATCGGGCCCCTAGCTAACATCGTGACAAAATAACATACCTTAGAAAAATTTCAGGGACATACTTACAGACCTTAGCTAACATCAGTAAACATACTAAAAGGGCCCCTAGTAACATCAGTAAATTTCCCTATAAAAACCATAGTAACATCGTGCATATTTATAAAAGACCAAAGCTGACATCAGTAAAATTACTAAAGGGACCATAGCTGCCCACCGGACAAAATTTAAACAGACCTAGCCAACATCAGTGACCCCCTTTTACGCCTTCCCAAAAAACATCAGGAATACTTTACGACCATAGCCAACCCCCGTGGACAACAAAAGGGCCATAGCTAACTTTCAGTGACAAAATATACAGACCATAGTAAATCAGTGACATATATAAGCCCTTTGCTAACATCGTGACTTACTAAAAGGGCCCTAGCCAACCCCAGTGACTACATACAAAATTTAGCTAACATCAGTGACATATATCAGACCAAGAAAAAATTTCGGGTGACATACTATACACCAAGCAAACCTTCCAGTAAAAATAAAAGGCCCTTTAGCTAACTTCAGTGACTACTTTTACGGGACCATAGCGAAAACAGTGACTATATACAGACCATAGCTAAATCAGTGACAAAACTTTTAAGCCCTTTAGTGACACCCGGGGACATACTATCAGCCCATAGCTAACATAAAGGGACATACTATAAAAGCCCAAAAGCTAAATCAGGGGAAAACTATAAGAGCTTTAGCTGTTTGTGAATACTATACAGACCATAGCGGGACATCAGTGACATACTATAACACCATAGCTGCCCTCAGTGACAAAATTTACAGCCAAAAGTAATTTCATTTGACAAACTAAAACGCCCATAGCTGCATCGTGCATTATACAGACCTAGTGACATCGTGACTTTATATAAGACATTTTTAACATCAGTGACTTTACTAAACGGGACCTTTAGTGACTTAAAGTGCATACTATACAGACCACAGTGACTTCAGTGAATACTATACAGACCATGTGACATCAGTGCCCTTAATATACAGCCCAAAAGCCGGACATCAGTAAATTTTCCCTATAAGACCAAACTGACATCGGACAATACTAATACGGGCCCTTTGCTGAATCAGTGTCTACTATACGCCCATAGCTGAATCAGGAAACATATATACAGCCCACAGCTGACATCGTGACTTACTATACAGCCCTAGTAAACATCAGTAAATTATACAGACTTTGTTAAATTTCGGACATACTATACAGACCACAGCTGACATCAGTGCCTTTACTATACGCCCTTTAAGCTGCCATTTTGCCCATACTCAGACCATAGGGAAAACAGTGAATACTAAAGGACCATAGCTGACATCAGGACATACTATACAGCCCAAAGTGACATAGCGACATTACATACGACCATAGCTAACATAAGGGGAATTCTTCAGCCCATAGCCAAAATCGTGAATACTATACAGCCCTTTAGCTAAACTCAGTAAACTTACTATACAGCCCAAGTGACATCGTGACATAATACGGGACCTTTCCGGACATCAGTGAATCCTATACGGGCCCATAGCTGCCCTCAGGGGAATACTATAAAAACCATACCCAACATCAGTGCTTTCTAACGCCCATCGCAAACCTTTCAGGGACATATTTTTACAGACCATGGGCCTAACATCAGTGACATCTATACAGCCCATAGCCAACTTTCAGTGACAAAACTTTTAAGGACCATAGTAAATCAGTGACTTTACTTTTTTTTAAAAAAACCATAGTAACACCCAGGGGACATATATACATACCATAGCTAACACCCGTGAATACTATACAGACCATAGCTAACATCAGTGACATACTATACGGGACCATAGCTAACATCAGTCCCCATACTATCCCCCCCATAGCTAAAAATCGGGAAAACTACTTTAAAAGACCATGCAAACATAGGGGACATACTTTTCAGACCATAGCAAAACACCCAGTGACTTTACTTACGGGACCTAGCCAACATAAGGGGCCCTACATCCCGGACCAACTAACATCAGGGGCCCATACTTTACGCCCATACCCCAATTTCGTAAATTTACTATACGCCCTTTAGTAACATCAGTGACAAACTATCCGGGCCCCTTTGGCTAACATCAGTAAATACTTACAGCCCATAGCTAACATCAGTGAAAAACCCTATACAGACCATACCCTAACATCAGTGACATACTATCCAGCCTTAGCCAACATCGGGGACACTATGGGGCCCCTTAGTTAAACATCAGGGGAAATACTATACGGGCCCCTAAAAACTTTCAGGGAAACAAACATACGGGCCCCCAAAAGCTAATCGGGTGACATACTAACAGCCTAGCTCCACCCAGTGACATACTTTACAGACCATAGCTCATCAGTGACTTTACTATACAGACCATAGCGGGACACCCAGTGACTTATATACAGCCATAGCTGACATCAGTGAAAACCCATACGGCCCTGGGCGACTTTCAATGAAACTATAAGACCATACTGACATCAGGGGACATACTATAAACCCCATAGCTGACAATCATTTAAACAAAATATACAGCCATAGCTGACATCCGGGGACTTTACTATAAGCCCCTTTGGCTGCCCATCAGTGCCCTTACTATAAGACCATAGAAAACTCAGTGTCATACAATCAGCCACAGCGGGGAAAAACAGTGACATACTATAAGCCCATAGCTGCATCAGGGGACATACTAACAGACCATACCCTGACACCAGTGACATACTATACGCCCAAACAGTGACATCAGGGGAATTTTACTATACAGCCCATGTGCATCAGTGAAATAATACAGACCTTAGCTGAATCAGTGACATACTATACAGACCAAAAGTGACATCAGTGAAACTATACAGCCCCATAGTTTGACACCCGTAAACATATTTATACCCCCCCTTAGCGGGACACCCAAAGACTATCCCGCCCACAGCTGACATCAGTGACATACTAAAACAGCCCATAGCTGACATCAGGACACTATAAAGGGACTTTAGTGACTTTTTGGCCCATCCCCTATAAAAAAGCCCATAGCTGACATCAGGACTTTAACAATACAAAACCTTTAGTAACATCGGGAAAATTACATACAGCCAAACCCAACCCTTCAGTGCCTTACTATACCCCATAGCCCAACATCAGTGACATATTACAGCCCTAGCTCCATCAGGGACATATATACAGACCATGGCTGGCCCATTCAGTGGCCCCAAAACTTAAAACAGCCCCTTGCCCCTTCCGGGGACATACTATACAGCCATAGGTAAACCTCATTGCCCATCAAAAAACCCAAAAAGCCAAATGGGGCCCATCCCTTATCCCCCAAACCCAAAATATAACACCCCGGGGCTTTTTTGGGGGACCTACCCAACATCAGGGGACCAATTTAAAAAGCCCATACCAACCCTCAGTGCCTTTACTATACGGGACCTTTTGGCTACATCCCCGTGACTTTATTATAAAACCCATGCTAACTCAGTGCCCTTTCTATCTTAAAATAGCAAACATCAGTGAATAAATAAGACCTTTGGGAAACCACCCGTGACAAAATATACGGGGGGGGAAAAATACCAAACAGTGACAATATCAGCCATAGCTAACATCAGTGACATATAAAGCCCCATAGCCCCCCAATAAAAAGGGAACCCTTAAAATTTTTAACCAGTCCATATTTAAAATCATAAAACCTAATAACAGCCATTTACCCAACAAAAGGAAAACCCCCCTTACAATAAAACATCAGTGCCCTTTTACTATACAGCCATACCCCAAACCCCGGAATACTATACAGCCCATAGCTAACATGTGCTTTACTTCGGGCCCATAGCAAAACATAGTGCTTTTAACTAAAAGCCCTTGCTAACATCGGGGATTATTAGGACCTGGGCCAAACCCTCAGTAAACATTTATACAGCCCATAGCTAACATCAGGGGGACATACTTTTACCCCCCATAGCAAACATCAGTAAAATTTATTTTAAGCCATAGCAAAAACCCCAGTGAATACTAAACAGGTTAGCTAAATCAGTGCTTTACAATCCCGCCCAAGCTGAATCAGTGCCCTTATAAAACAGCCCATAGCTAACATCAGTGACAAACTAAAGGCTTTAGTGCCATAGGGGAAAAAATACTATCAGACCCTTGGGTTAAACCCATCCAGTGCCCTACTATACGGGACCCCCAAGGCTGAACCATCAGTGCCATTAAACTATACACCCCAAATAGCTGAACCCGTGACTTTATTACAGACCATGGGCTGACATCGTGAAAAACAATAAAAACCCTGCTAACATAAGTGGAATACCCCCTTTACCCCCCCATAGCGGGACATCAGGGGGACTTTTACTATCCGCCCATGGGGTGAAATCGGGTGCCCTTTTACTTTAAGACCATAGTGAACCCAGTAAAATTACTTTTACAGACCATACCCTAACATCGGTAAAATTTACTATACGGGCCCCCATAGGGGGCCCTAGTGACATACTATCCCGCCCAAGCTGACATCAGTAAACATATTTATACAGGCCATAGTGACTCGGGTTGACTTTTAATTAACCCCCTAGTGACATCAGTGACATCCCTATAAGACCACAGCTGCCCATCAGTGACATACTATCCCAAAACCATAGTGACATCGTGAAAACTTTTACAGACCAAAAGCTGCCCTTCAGGTTTTTACTATACGACCCCAGCTGACATCAGTGCCATATTTACAGAATAGCGGGCCCTCAGTGAAAATATACACCCCTTAGCTGACATCAGGGACATACTATACAGCCACAGTTTGACATCTGACAAATATACAGCCCATAGTGACATCAGGATTTTATTAAGCCATAGTGACATCGGTGACAAAATTAAAAGGGCCCCTAGTGACTTCAGTGACATATTTTTACAGACCATAGCGAATCGGGGGACTTACTTTTACGGGACCTAGCAACTCAGTGAAATACTTTTAAGGGACCAACCCAAACATCAGGGGACATACTTTTACAGCCCATGGGTCCAAACCCAGTGAATACTTTACAGCCCAAGTGAAAATCAGTGACATAAAAAAGGGACCTAGCTGACTAAATTTGAAATATATACAAAACCATAGCGACTTTCAGTGACATACTTACAGACCATAGCCAAAAACAGTGACATATTCCCGGGCCCCATAGTAAAAAATCAGTGACATACTTTAAAGACCATAGCTAAAATCAGTGACTTTTACTTTTTACGGGGACCATAGCCAACATAAATGCCCATCTTAAGCCCATACCCAAACATCAGTGAATACTATCCGACCATAGCTAACATCAGTGACTATATACATACCATAGTTTAAACATCAGTGACATACTATACAGGCCCTTAGTTTACATAAGTGACATTTATACAGCCATAGAAACCCAACCAGTGACTTTTACTTAAAAACCATAGCTAAAATCAGGGAACATCTATACAGCCCATAGCTAACTCAGTGACATATATACGGGACCATAGCAAAACCATAGTGAATACTATACGGCCCATACCCCAAATCAGTGCTACTATACGGGGCCCAAAGCCTAACATCATTGAATACTTACGCCCAAAGCCAAAAATCAGAAAAATTCCCTTTTAAGGGACCATGCTAACATCAGGGGACATACTATACAGCCATAGCTAACCAAAGTGAATACTATCCCGACCATAGTAAATCGTGACAATTTTAAAAGGGCCCATAGCTAACCCCCGTGCCATACTATACAGGACATACCCAAACCCATCGTGACATATTTACAGACCAGCAAAACATGTGACATACTATAAAAGGACCTTTGTTTAACATCGTGACATATTTTTACAAAACCCAGCTAACATCATTGCTTTATTTTATCCCGACCTTTAGCTAAATCAGTGACTTTACTATCCCAGGCTTAGTAACATCAGGGGGACTACTTTTACGGGACCATAGGGGACATCAGTGACATACTTTTTCAGCCCATAGCTGCCAACCCAGTAAAATACTATACAGACCATAGTGAAAATCAATGAAAATATACGGGCCTTTAGCTGACATCAGTAAAAATACTTTCCCCGACCATACCTGCCCATCAGGGGACATCCCTATAAAAGACATGTTGCCCTCAGGGGAATATATACGGGACATGTGACATCAGGGGCATACTATACGGGGAATAGCAAACATCGTGTCATATTTAAAAAGGGCCCATGGGCTGACATCGTGACATATATACAGCCTTTGTTCAGTGACATACTTTTAAAAGACCATAGCTGACACCCAGTGGACTTTATATACAGCCCCTAGCTGACATCAGCGACATACTTTTACGCCATGGGCTAAATCAGGGACATACTATCCCGACCATAGCTGAAAACAGTAAAAACTATACAGACCCAGCTGCCCTTTCGTGCCCAAAACAAACAGGCCCATAGCTGACTCATTTGACTTTACTATACAGCCCAATAGCTGAATCAGGGGACTCTTTCCGCCCACGGGCTGACATCAGTGTACTTACGGGGACCATAGCTGAATCAGTGCCCTACTAAAACAGCCCCTGGCGGGACATCGTGACTTTACTATACAGCCCAAATAGTGAAACCCAGTGACATACTTCCCGACCTTTGCTGACTCGGGCGACATATATACGGGCCCCATAGCTAACATCATTGAATACTAAAAGACCTTTACCAACCCATCAGTGACATACTATACGGCCCATGCTCAAAATCAGTGACATATAACGGGACCATACTGACATCAGGGGACATATATACAGACCATAGCTGACATCAGTGACATCCCTATACAGACCATAGCTACATCAGGGGGACAAAATATACAGCCATACCCAACATCAGTGACTCTATACAGACCATAGTAACACGTGCCCAAAAACTTTTACAGACCATGGAAAACTCAGTTCATACTATAAAAAGGCCCATACCCAAACCATCAGAGGACATATTACGGGGACCATAGCTAACACCCGTGATTTTTACTTTACGGGCCTAGCTAACATAGGGGCTTTTATATACATCCCATAGCTAACATCAGTGACATACTATACAGCCCATAGTAACATCGTGACATACTATAAGCCCATAGCTAACATCAGTGACTTACAAAACAGCCTAGCAAAACATCATTGACATCCTATAAAGCCCCTTAAGCTATCACCCGTGCCCCCCTTACTATACGCCCATAGAAAACCCCCAGGACTATTACAGACCATCCCAACATCAGGGGACATATATACGCCCATGGGCAAACCACCCGTGAAATATTTAAGACCATACCCAAAACATCAGTGAATACAAACAGACCATAGCAACATCAGTAAATTTAACTATCCAGACCTTAGAAACTCGTGACATACAATAAAAGCCCCTAGCAAACACAGGGGACTTATTTTACGCCCATAGAAAAACATAAATTTGACTTCCCTATACAGACCATAGCCAAATCAGTGAAACAATACAAAACCATAGCTAACTCGTGACATATTATACGGGACCATAGCTAACTTTCAGTGACTATATAAGAATAGTTTAAAATCATTTGGCCCTTTATTTTACGGGCCATAGTAACACAGGGCATATATACAGAAAATAGTTTAACTCAGGCTATTTATACAGCCCATAGCTGAATCGTGAATATATACAGCCCATAGCAAAACATCGTGACTACTATACAGAAATAGCAAATAAATGCCCAAAATATACGGGCCCCAAAGCTGAATCAGTGAAATACTAAAAAGCCAAAACCCGGGAATCAGTAAATTTACTATACAACCATAGCGGGACTTCAGTGCATATATACGGGCCCATAGTGACACCCAGTGACATACTATACAGCCCAAAAGCTAACTTTCAGGTCATTATTTAAGACCAAAGCTGACTCGGAATACTATCGGGCCCATGGGTTTTTCAGGGGGACATATATTACGACCATATTAAATTTCTGAATACTATACAGCCCTTGAAAAACATCAGTAAATACTTTTCCAGCCCATAGTAACATCAGTGTTTACTAAAAGGGAACCATAGGACATCAGTGACATCCCTAAAAGCCCTTAGGGGACTTTCAGTGAATACTAACAGCCCATGCTGCCCTCAGGGGAATACAATACAGACCATAGTGAAAATCGGAAATTATCCCAGCCCTAGCAAACCAGGGGACATACTATACGCCCCTAGCTGCCTCAGTGAATACTTACAGCCCAATAGTTTAAATCAGTGACAATTTTTCAGCCCATAGCTAAAATCAGTGACAAAATATACGGGGACCATAGCTCATCAGTGACATACTCCCCCAGACCATAGCTGACATCGGTGGAATACATACCCCCCCTTAGCGGAATCAGTGCCATTACTTTTAGGGGACCAAAGTAAATCAGTGACTTTTTTTAACTTACAGACCATAGCTATATCGGGGCAAAACTAAACGGACCATGCTAACATCAGTGACTTTACTATACGGCCCTTAGCTGACATCAGTGACATACTATACAAAACCTAGGGGAATCAGTGACATACTATACACCCTTTTTGTGCCATCGGGAAAACATACTTTTCCAGCCCATAGCTGACCCGTAAACCTATATAAGCCCAAGCAAAATCAGTGACATACATACAGCCATAGCGGGACTCATTTGACAAAATTTAACAGCCCCAAAAGCGGGACTCAGTGACTACTTACGGGCCATAGCAAAACATCAGTGACTTTACTTACAGCCCATGCGAACCCGGGCATACTTCCCAGCCCAAAGCGAATCAGTGATTTACTATAAACCCTTTAGCGGACTTTCAGGGGACTTTTCTATCAGACCATAGCTGAACCCGGGGAATACTATACAGCCCAGCTGACATCAGGGGTTTACTATACAGCCCATAGCTGACATCAGTGCCCTTACTATACAGCCCCAAGCTGACCCAGTGAATACTTTTAAAAGCCCACAGCTGCCCTCATTTGACTTTCCCTTTCCCCAGCCCATAGTAAATTAGTGACATTACTTTACAGCCCAAAAGCGACATCATTTGCCCTACTTTCAGCCCCTAGTGACTTTCAGTGACATATTTTTACAGCCCTTTAGCGGAATTTCAGCAAACTTTACTTCCCGACCTTTAGCTAACCCCAGGGGGACATATTTTCCGACCATGGCCAACATCGGCCCTTATACAGACCATAGCTCACATCAGTGACTTTACTTTTACAGACCATGGGGGACCCCCGGGGACTACTATACAGACATAGTTTACACCCTGACATACTATACGGGCCCATAGCTGACATCATTTGGACTTTATTACGGGCCCTTACCCAACATCAGTGACATCCTATACAACCCATAGCTAACCCCAGTGAATCAAACAGCCCCCAAGCAAACCTCAGTGCCCATACTATACAACCTTAGCCAAAAGTGAATATATACAAAAATAGTAAAAATCGTGACATACTATACAGACCATAGCTAAAAACAGGGGACATATTTCATACCATAGTAAAATCAGTGCCCATACTATACAAAATAGCTAAACCCAGGGGGACATATATCCCGCCATAGTAAACATCAGTGAATTATACAGACCATAGCTCCATCATTTGAAACATACAGACCTTTAGCTAAAAACAGTGACTTTACCTAAGACCATAGCAAACCCTAAAGTGACAAAATTCCAGCCCAAAACCCCAACTTTCCGTGCCTTTACTATACAGCCCCTAGCTAACACCGGTGACTTACTATACAGACCATGGGCCAAAAATCGTGACTTTACATACAGCCATAGCAAAACACCCGGGGACATCCATACAGGCCCATAGCTAACATCGTGACTTTTACTATACAGACCTAGCTAAAATCCGTGAAAATACTTACAGCCCTTTGAAAAA
Source organism: Cherax quadricarinatus (assembly GCF_026875155.1). Classification (NCBI taxonomy): domain Eukaryota; kingdom Metazoa; phylum Arthropoda; class Malacostraca; order Decapoda; family Parastacidae; genus Cherax; species Cherax quadricarinatus. The sequence continues at coordinate 32,832,280 of NC_069421.1, read as the reverse complement.
TCAGGGGACATATATACAGCCCTAGCCTCCCCCGGTGACTACTTCCCGCCATAGCAAAACATCATTTTGACATACTAACGGGACCATGGGAACATCGTGACATATTAAAAGGGACCCCGGGCTAACATCAGGGGGCAAATTTATACAAAAACCATAGCTAACATCAGTGACATACTTTTACAGACCATAGCTAACATCAGGGGACTTTATAAAAGGCCCCTAGTAAATCAGTAAATATATAGGGACCATAGCTGCCCTCAGTAAATACTATACCCCCCAAAAGCTGAATCAATGAATACTTTCCCAAAACCATAGTGACACCCGGGGCCATACTTTTACAGCAACCCTGCCATCAGTGACAACTAAAAGCCATAGCTGACATCGTGACTTTACTATACAGCCATAGCTGAATCAGTGACTTTACTAAAAGCCCCATAGCTAACATCAGTGTCTTTATAAAGCCCATAGCTGACATCAGTGCCCTATATCCCGACCAAAGTATCAGTGAATACTATACAGACCATAGCTGAATCAGTGCTTATACAGCATAGCTGACATCAGCGACAATATCCCAGCCCTAGCTAACTCAGTGACAAACATACAACATAGTGACATCAGTGACATCAAAAAGGGACCACAGCGGACATCAGTGACATACTTTACGGGGCCCATAGCTGACATCTTTGACATACTTACAGCCTTAGCTGAAAATCAGTAAATTTATTACAGCCACGCTGATATCAGTGAATTTTTTTACAGCCATAGGCCCTCAGTGACATTTTACAAGACCATAGCGAACAGTGACATACTATACAGCCCTAGCTGCCCATGTGAAAACTTTTAAGACCTATGACATAGCGACATACTTTACAGACCATAGTAACATCAGTGAATACAAAAGGGACCATGCCAAAATCAGGGGAATATATAAGCCCCATAGCTACTCAGGAAATACTATACAGACCAAGTTTGACATCAGGACAAACTATACAGCCAAAAGCTGCCCCACCCAGTGAATACTATCAGACCATAGTGACCCGTGACATACTTTTTCCCAGCCCATAGAAACATCGGGTGACATACTATACAGCCCTTTGAAACATCAGTGAATACTATACGACCATAGCTAACATCAGTGCCCTTTTTATACAGCCATAGCAACATCAGGCCCATACATCCCACCCCAAAAGTAACAGGGGGGTAAAAAAAACATATTCCCGGCCCTTAGCAACTAGTGACATACTATACTCCATGGGTTAAATCAGGAATACTAAAAGGGCCCATAGAAAATCCGGCCTTTACTATAAAAACCATAGCAAACCATCAGGGGCCTTTACTTTTCCCGCCCATAGCAAACATCAGACATACTTTAAGAATAGTAACCCAGTGCCCAAAATATACGCCCATAGTTTAACACAGGACATAAAATAAGCCATACCCAAAACCATCGGCCCTACTATACAGCCCATGGGGTTAAACCCGTGACATAAAACCCGAAAAAGCCAAACCCAGTGACTTTACTTACGGGACCATAGCTAACCCCCAGTAAATTTATTATACAGACTTAGCTAAACCCCCGTGACATACTATACGACCATAGCAAACCCTCAGTGACATATTTTAATACAGCCCATAGCTAACTCATGACTTTACTATACAAAACCATAGCCAACACCAGTGACTTTATATACCCCCCAAAGGCTAACATAGGGGCCATATTTAAAACCCCCCCATAGCAACCTCGGGGGAAATACTATACAGAAATACCCAAAATTCCAGTGCCCTTATTACGGGACCATAGAAAACATCAGTGAAAACTTTTCAGCCATGGGTCCCACCCAGTGCTACTTCCAGCCATAGCGACACCCAGTGCCCATACTATACGGGCCCATAGTGAAAATCAGTGACTTACTTTTCCGGGCCCATCCCCTGACATCAATAAAATTACTTTTCCCGGACCATGGGCTGACATCAGTAAATACTATACAAAACCATAGCTGCTTAGTGCCCAAACTATACAGCCCATGGGCTGACATCGTGACTTTTACTATAAGACCATAGCTGACTCAGTGACATACAAACCCGGGCCCATAGCTAACATCAGTTTTCATACTATACAGAATAGCTAAATTCCAGGGGAATAAAAACGGGCCCAAAAGTTCAGGGGAATCCTATAAGACCATAGTGACATCATTTGACTTACTATACGGGCCCAAAAGCTAACATCTGTAAAAATTATTTTAACAGACATAGCTAAATCAGTAAAATTTACTATCCCAGCCATACCCTGACATCAGTGAATACTTCCCAGCCCAAATAGGGGACTTCGTGACATATATACAGACCATAGTGAATCAGTGACATACTATACAGAAATAGTGACTCATTGAATATTTAAGAATACTAACATCAGTGACATACTATACGGGGACCTAGTAAATTCAGGGGACTTTTATTAAAAACCAAGTAACATTCAGTGACAATATACGGGACCAAAAGCTAAATCAGGGGGATTCTATACAGACCTTTAGCGGGAAAATCATTTGCCCCATTCTATACAGCCCAAGGCTGACTCGGGACAAACTTTTACAGACCATAGGGGCATCAGTGCCATACTTACAGCCCATGCAAATCATCAGGGCCATCTAAAAGACCAAGTAACACCCAGTAAAATTACTATAAGACCTAGCTGCCTTTCAGTGCCCATACTATCGGGCCATAGTGACATCAGTGACAACTATAAAAAGGCCATGGCGGGACATCAGTGAAAATTACTAAAACAGACCATGCTGAATCGTGACTTACTATACAGCCATAGCAAAACATCAGTAAAATTTACAAATTCCCCGAAATGGGCTAACATCAGTGAATACTATACGGGCCCTAGTGACATCAGGGGAAAATCCAGACCATAGCTGACTTTCAGTGACATCCTTTCCAGCCCATAGCAAACATCGGGTGACATTTAAAAGGACCATAGCTGACATCAGGACATACTTCCGGAACCTGTGACTCAGGGGAATTTTCCCTATAAAGAAATAGCTAACATCAGTGATATACACAGAAAAGCGTTTGTTATGCAGGCATTTGGGGGAAATTTTGGGTTTAAATTTTTTCCCCCCAGGTGGACACACCCCAGTCGACAAAATTTCCCAGGTACCAAATTTTACTGACAGGTGAACGGGAAAAACAGCGAGAAACCTTGAGCAAACACCCCCTAATATTTCCCTGTACGGGATCAAACCCACGGACTCAGTGTGTGAGGGGGAGTAAAAGGGCTCCCCCAACGAGCTCCGGTTGGTACGATAGGTAGAATGGGGTGGATGGATGGGGGGGGGAAGGGAAAGGGGGTTGGATGGAATTTTAAAAATTAAGGGGAAATTTTGTTATATGCTCAGTGTAAAACCGGGGAGGTTTTAAGACCTAAAAGGGGGTTGGTGGCGCACCCTCCCCCCAAAAAAAACACGGATGCCCCCCAAATTCCCCCACGGAAATTGGGCTGGGGCAGTAAGTTGTTTCAGAAAACGTTTTTCCCGGACTTTTTTTTCCGGGTAATGTTGTCCCAGTATGTTGCCCCGACAATATTGTCCAGTACTGTTGTCCCAAAATGTTGCCCCATTTACTCTTGTCCCAATACTTTTGTCCCAAAAATTTGTCCTTTACTGTTTTTCCCAGTTATGTTGCCCAAAATAGTGTTGTTCCAACAATTTTGGGTCCAGTACATTTTTTTCCCAGAAATTTTTTTCCCAATAAAAATTTTTCCCAAGTCCTGGGGTCCAGTTATTTTGCCCCAAATAGTGTTGTTCCCCCAATGTTGTCCCAGTCTTGTCCCAGTAATGTTGCCACTCTGTTGCCTAATAAAGTTGTCCCAATAATGTTGTCCCAGTAAAGTTGTCCCAATACAATTGTCAAAATAAGGTTAAACTCTAAGTAAAGAGGGAAGTACAAACTAGAAGTAAAGATGGACGGTCGAAGAGATAAATAGAGGGATACTGGTGACTGGTTTAATAAGTGCATCAAACAATGATAATGAACGTAGGAGAAATGCATATACGGTGAGAGGAGGAGCAGGAGAAGAGGTGGGTAGAACACCAGGAGAAGAGAAGGGTAGGAACACCAGGAGAGGAGGGTAGGAACACCAGGAGAGGAGGGTAGGAACACCAGGAGAGGAGGGTAGGAACACCAGGAGAGGAGGGCAGGCACAGCCTCTACCTGTGTACCCAGTGCAGTAAATGAGAAAAAGTCAGGTATGAAGTATATTGAGTGAAGAAATAATCTTCCTCCTCGACGGAATCTTCATTAAGTAATTGGAAATGAGGAAAAAATATTACGAGGATGAAAAAACGAGATATTGAGAGAAAATGAAGAATCTCTATCAAGAAGGTTAGAGGTAACAACATGGACGAGTGAAAAGGGAACCTAATTATATATATATATATATATTAATATATATATATATATATATAAAATATATATATATATATATATATATATATATATGCATGCAATAAGATCACAGTAAACAGGTGATTTCACAATATGCAAAACAACCACTGTGAAAGAATAGAGAAATTCCAAGCGCTTTCATGACTACTCACATTATCAAGGGACAATGAAAGTAAAGCATAAAAGGAAGGTATATAAAGGGGAAGCCCACACCTCACTATCAGATCCCACAACAAAGAAACACCTGACGTGCGACTCATAAGAAAGGGAACACTGCAGCAGGTCCGCCGGCCCAACTATACAGGTCCTTCACACAACCCACCAACAAACTATTCTACCCAAGAAATAAGAATTTTGAAAATTATTATTTATCCAATATATTATTAAATTCTTCCCAAATTCTATTAACTATAAATGGATCTAATTTATATAAACCAAAGGAAATATTCATATTATTGTCTAAACTGCTTTTTATGAAGCAAGATTCAATTATATTCATGTCGACCATGGACTTGCTTGATACTACTTTCTCAACTTTTTGAAAATCAATTGGATGGTTAAAATCTCTTACATGAATAAATAGAGCATTCGAATCTTGTCCAGTTCTAATGCTATATTTATATTGTTTTAATCTTAGATCGATATTTTTACCAGTTTGACCGTAATAAACTTTATCGCAAATTTTACAAGGAATCTTATAGACACATCCATCAGCATTTTGGGGGAAATTCTTTATCAAAAGTTTTTTTTACTGTATCAAGATTTTTTAATACAACTTTAATATTAAAAGTCTTAAGAAGAGAAGGCATATCAACCAAGTTTTCATGGTAAGGGAGAACCAACATATTTTTAGTTGAATAAGGCTGGTTGTCCCTTTTTGGATTGTAAAAAGTATTTCTAGAAACTTTAAAAGATTTATCAATTGCATTTTTTGGGTATTTCAAATCATTACCTATTTCATAAATTTTGGATATTTCCTCATCTATGAACTCAGGACTACAAATTCGTAAAGCTCTCAAAAACATTGATGAGAAAACAGACAGTTTAACTATCTTGATGCGAAGAATAATAGTGGACATAGGAACAGTTATTTGTAGGTTTTCTGTAAATTTTAAATTTGAATTCATTATTACACTTAATAATTAAAACATCTAGAAAAGGCAATGAGTTATTTTCTTCAAATTCAACAGTAAAGTTTATAGAATGGGCTAAGCTATTTAATTTTCCAAGAAAATTGTGTATATCTACATTTTTGGGCATAAGACACAAAATATCAACAACATATCTGAACCATTTAGCTCTATTAGGGAGGATTGTGTTAAGCAGCCTTGTTTCAAAAAATTCCATATATAGGTTACTAAGAACAGGTGAAAGAGGATTTCCCATTGCCATACCAAACTTCTGAGTGTAACACTTATCATTAAATATAAATTTTGCATCAACAATGCGAAGTTTAATAAGTTTAATGATAGTAGGAACTGGCAATGGTAAATCATAGTTAACGAGTTCTTCAGATAACAAACTTAATAAATCATCAATAGGAACTTTCGTAAATTTTGTGTCTTACGCCCAAAAATGTAGATATACACCATTTCCTTGGCAAATTAAATAGCTTAGCTCATTCTATAAACTTTACTGTTGAATTTGAAGAAAATAACTCATTGCCTTTTCTAGATGTTTTAATTATTAAGGGTAATAATGAATTCAAATTTACAGAAAACCTACAAATAACTGTTCCTATGTCCACTATTATTCTTCGCATCAAGATAGAGTTAAACTGTCTGTTTTCTCATCAATGTTTTTGAGAGCTTTACGAATTTGTAGTCCAGAGTTTATAGATGAGGAAATATCCAACATTTATGAAATAGGTAATGATTTGAAATACCCAAAAAATGCAATTGATAAATCTTTTAAAGTTGCTAGAAATACTTTTTACAATTCAAAAAGGGACAACCAGCCTTATTCAACTAAAAATATGTTGGTTCTCCCTTACAATGAAAACTTGGTTGATATGCCTTCACTTCTTAAGACTTTTAATATTAAAGTTGTATTAAAAAATCTTGATACAGTAAAAAAAACTTTTGATAAAGAATTTCCCCCAAAATGCTGATGGATGTGTCTATAAGATTCCTTGTAAAATTTGCGATAAAGTTTATTACGGTCAAACTGGTAAAAATATCGATCTAAGATTAAAACAACATAAATATAGCATTAGAACTGGACAAGATCGAATGCTCTATTTATTCATGTAAGAGATTTTAACCACCCAATTGATTTTCAAAAAGTTGAGAAAGTAGTATCAAGCAAGTCCATGGTCGACAGGAATATAATTGAATCTTGTTTCATAAAAAGCAGTTTTGACAATAATATGAATATTTCCTTTGGTTTATATAAATTAGATCCATTTATAATTAATAGAATTTGGGAAGAATTTAATAATACATTGGACAAATAATAATTTTTAAAATTCTCATTTCTTGGGTAGAATAGTTTGTTGGTGGGTTGTGTGAAGGACCTGTATAGTTGGGCCGGCGGGCCTGCTGCAGTGTTCCCTTTCTTATGAGTCGCGCGTCAGGTGTTTGTTGTGGGATCTGATAGTGAGGTGTGGGCTACCCCTTTAAATACCTTCCTTTGATGCTTTACTTTCATTGTTCCTTGATAATGTGAGTAGTCACGAAAGCGCTTGGAATTTCTCTATTATTTCAGAGTGGTTGTTTTGCATATATATATATATATATATATATATATATATATATATATATATATATATATATATATATATATATATATATATATATATATGTATGTATGTGTGTATATATATATAATTTTTTAGATAGATATATCTGAAATAGGGGAAAGGCGATCTTGTTATTTCGTTCTCGTCCTGACTGTACTAATGACCTTACGAGAGATACTAACTTAACCTTGCTAAGCCAAATTAGCCTAATGCAACGTAGCCAAATCAAACATAGTTTAATGTAAAGTAATCTAACTAAACCTAACCTGATGCATTTTAACCTCAGTAAGTCTAAGTAACTTAAAGAAAGCACAGAAAATTATGTATGACATTCCGTATAGGCTCAGATTAGGCAAAAATCAGTGAATTGTAGTTGCGTGTGAAAACCTACGTCCTATCTGAAGAGAAAGTTGCAGGGAGGCCATGTGTGAGCAGTTAATTTTAATATTAAGTACAAGAATAACACACACACACATACACTTACACACACACACACACACACACACACACACACACACACACACACACACACCCACGCACGCACACACACACACACAAGGTTTGAAAACAAGGCTATTCCAGAACTCGGGGGAATGTCCGCCATGAAAGGTTGGGAAATCTACTGACGACAGGGGACAGAAAGGTCGGGGGAGCCATGTACACATACAAGATACGCGTGGAATAGAAAAGGGTGGACAGAGACAGGATGTTCCAGAGAGGGGGCACAGAAGCAAGGGTCACAATTGGAAGCTGAAGACAAGACGAGTCACAGGGTGTTAGGAATTTTTGTTGGGGTAAGAGTCGTCAGGAAAAGTGGAATAGCCTGCAAGTGAGAGTGGGGCAGGAACCTCAAGCTTTAAGAGAGGTAGGGCAATGCTCAAAAAAAGAAAAAGAGGGATTTAGTACGATCAGTGAAAAGGGTGGGCCAGGAGCCCCAGTCTCGACCCGCAACCCAAAAAGGCGGACAAATTTGGGGGATACAAAAAACCACACACACCACACACACACACACACAACAACACACACACATACTGCCATCATTCACAATAAGCCAAGTGTCATCGAAATGTTCCTTTGAAGGTTTAACCCCACACACAGAAAACACACAACCACACACACACACACACACACACAACACACAACACACACACACACGCCACACACGCCAACACCACACACACATATGTTGTGCGTACCCTTTACCACAATCTTCAACCATCCCCGGAAACGGCAACTACCTAGGTAGGGGAAGACAGCAAATGAGTTCCCTTTTTCAAAAAAGGAGACAGAAAAGGGCACTAAACTATAGACTGTGTCATTGACGTGTATAGTTCAAATTTGGAAAGATTTCAGGGGGAAGTGTCACCTGGAAGGGAAAAGGAGTAAAAATGCCAACCAAGGGTTTCAGGAAGGAAAAACTGTGTCAAAAAACCTTCTGGAGTTTTATGATAAAATAACAGAAGTAAGACAAGGGGAAGAGGGGGGGTTTTGATTGCATCTTCTTGGACTGCAAGAAGCCTTTGACACAGTTCCTCACAAGGTTTTTGGGCAGAAGCTAGAGCTCAGGGCATAAAACGGAAGGGACGCAATGGATCAGGAATCCTGACAGGGAGGCAACAACGGTAAAGGGTACAAATTTGTATCACAGGGGCCGTGACACGGGGTCCCACGGGGGTCGGTCCTGGCCCAGGCTTTTTGGTATATGTAACGACATGACGGAAGGTTAAAACCAAAAGGCCGTTTGAGAGGGTGTAAGTTAAGAGGGGAAAATTAAAACTGATGAACCAGGCAGGGCTAAGAGACCTGGACAACTGGCACCCGGGCCGCAAATGGCTTCTCGAATTTAATCCTGCCCAAAAGCAAATCATGAAAAGGGGGAAGGCACAGAAGACCACGACAAGTATAGGGTAGGGGGCCAAAAAACTGCAACCTCACTCAAAGGGGAAAAAATCTTGGGGGGGAGTAAACACCGAGCATGTCTCCGGAAGCACACATCAATCAGATAACTGCTGCAGCATATGGGCCCTGGAAAACCTGAGAACAGCATTCCGACACCTTAGTAAGGAATCATTCAAGACACTGTACACCGTGTATGTCAGGCCCTTACTGGAGTATGCAGACCTGTTTGGAACCCGCACTTGATAAAGCACGTCAAGGAAACTAGAGAAAGTACAAAGGTTTGCAACAAGGTTAGTTCCAGAGCTAAGGGGAATGTCCTATGAAGACAGATTAAGGGAAATGGGCCTGACGACACTGGAGGACAGGAGGGTCAGGGGAGACATGATAACGAATTTTAAAATACTGCGTGGAATAGACAAGGTGGACAAGGACAGGATGTCCAGGGAGGGGACACAGAAACAAGAGGCCAAAAATTGGAAGTTGAAGACACAAATGAGCCCAGAGAGATAGTAGGAAGTATTTCTTCAGTCATAGAGTTGTAAGGCAGTGGAATAGCCTAGAAAATGACGTAGTGGAGGCAGGAACCATACACAGTTTTAAGACGAGGTTTGATAAAGCTCATGGAGCGGGGGGAGAGAGGGCCTAGTAGCAACCGGTGAAGAGGCGGGGCCAGGAGCTAGGACTCGACCCCTGCAACCACAAATAGGTGAGTACACTGCTCATAAAACACCGATGGGGATTTGAGGAAATGGAAGGCATGGACATGATTTGGGGAAAGAGACTACATTGTAGTACAATTCAGTCCGGAGAAAATAAAGTAGTCATTGGAGTGATGTATAACCCACCACAGAACTGCAGGAGGCCAAGAGAGGAGTACGAAGAAAACAACAGGGTGATGGTGGACACACCGGCTGAGATGGCAAGAAGAGCTCACTCGAGCAGAGCAAAGTTACTGGTAATGGGCGATTTCAACCACAGGGAGATCTACTGGGAAAACCTGGAGCCACATGGGGGTCCCGAAACATGGAGAGCCAAGATGATGGATGTGGTACTTGAAAACCTCATGCTCAACATGTCAGGGACACAACCCGAGAGAGAGGGGAGGATGAGCCAGCAAGACTGGATCTTGTGTTTTACCTGAGCAGTTCAGACATTGAAGACAATCACTTACGAGAGGCCCCTTGGAGCTAGCGATCAGTGGTTCTGAGTTTTGATTATATAGTGAGTTACAAGTGGAGAAGGTAACAGGAAAATGAAGGGGACAGGCCAAACTATAAAAGGGGGACTACACAGGTATGAGAAACTTCCCGCAGGAGGTTTCAGTGGGACAGAGAAATGGTAGGAAAATCAGTAAACGAGATGATGGAATATGTGGCAAAAAAGTGCAAAAGGGGGCAGAGGAAAGTTTTGTTCCCAAGGGAAACAAAAATAATGGGAAGACCAAAACGAGTCCTTGGTTTCCCCAAAGGGTTAGGGAGGCAACAACTAAGTGCAACGAGAATGGAAAAGGTCAGGAGGCTGGGACCCAGGAAAAAAAAGAGATAGTAAAAAGCCAGAAACGAGTATGCACAGAAAAAAGGGGGGGGCCCCCGACAGTATAAAAACGACATACACGAAAGTCAAATCTACCCGAAACTGTTTAAAGCCACATTAGGAGGAAGCAACAAAAGGGACCGGGTGAAAGGTGGGAAAGAAGGGGGAGAACTCACAAAAACGATCAAGGGTATGTGAGGGCTAAACACAGATTTAAGGAAGTATTTACAGTAAACAGGAAGGATTTGGGGGGGAAGACCAGATGGGGAAAACAGAAAGGGAATAAAACCAACAGTTTGGACGACATACAAAAGAGGGGAGGAGGTGAAGAAACTGCTAAGGGAATCGAACCCCAAAGGCATGGGACCGGGCATCCCCCGTGGGTCCTTAGGAGGGACAATTGTTGTGCGTGCCACTTACCCCAATCTTCAACCGTCCCTGAAACTGGGCAACTACCCGAGGGATGGAAGAGCCAAATGTAGTTCCCATTTTTAAAAAAGGAGACAGAAAAAAGGCACAAACTATAGACCCTTTTCATTGAGTGTTGTATGCAAAATTATGGAGAAGATTATAGGAGGAAGTGGGGGAGCACCTGGGAAATGAACAAGGGGTATAAATGCCAACCACACAGATTTCCCGGGAAAGGGAAATCCCGTGTCCAAACCTTCTGGATTTTATGTAAAATAAAAGAAAAACCCAGAGAGAGGGGTTTGGGTTGATTGCACTTCTTGAACTGCAAAAAGGGGCCCTTTTAAAACAGTTCCTCACAAGAGATTGTGCAGAAATAGAGCATCAGGCCATATAACAGGAAGGGGACTGCAATGGATCAGAGAATACTGACAGGGGGCAACAACGAGCATGGTACGTAATGATGTATACATGGGCACCCGTGAAGAGCGGGGTCCCACAGGGGGCGGTCCTAGGGCATCTATTTTTGGTATATGTGAACACTGAGGAAGGGTTTTGACTCAGAAGTGTCCCTGTTTGCAGAGATGTGAAGTTAATGAGGAGAATTAAAACTGATGAGGACCAGGGAGGATTAAAAGAGACCTGGGCAGACTGGGCACCTGGTCCCGCAAAGGGTTCTCGAATTTAATCCCGCCCAAAAGCAAAATCGAAGATAGGGGAAGGGGACAGAAGACCCCAAAAAGAGTATGGCTATGTGGCCAAAGACTGCAAACCTCACTCAAGGAGAAAGATCTTGGGGTGAGTATAACACCGAGCATGTCTCCGGAAGCACACATCAATCAGATAACTGCTGCAGCATATGGGCGCCTGGCAAACCTGAGAACAGCATTCCGAACCTTAGTAAGGAATCGTTCAAGACACTGTACACCGTGTATGTCAGGTCCATACTGGAGTATGCAGCCCCTGTTTGGAACCCGCACTTGATAAAGCACGTCAAGAAACTAGAGAAAGTACAAAGGTTTGCCACAAGGTTAGTTCCAGAGTTAAGGGGAATGTCCTATGAAGAAAGATTAAGGGAAATCGGCCTGACGACACTGGAGGACAGGAGGGTCAGGGAGACATGATAACGACATATAAAATACTGCGTGAATAGACAAGGTGGACAAAGACAGGATGTTCCAGGGAGGGGACACAGAAACAAGAGGCCACAATTGGAAGTTGAAGACACAAATGAGTCAGAGAGATATTAGGAAGTATTTCTTCAGTCATAGAGTTGTAAGGCAGTGGAATAGCCTAGAAAATGACGTAGTGGAGGCAAGAACCATACACAGTTTTAAGACGAGGTTTGATAAAGCTCATGGAGCGGGGAGAGAGAGGGCCCAGTAGCAACCGGTGAAGAGGCGGGGCCAGGAGCTAAGACTCGACCCCTGCAACCACAAATAGGTGAGTGTACACACACGCACGCGCGCACACACGCACACACACACACACATTCAGCTTGTGATCACACATCCACCCACCGCCTGCTGCTGGAGGCACAATCACAGTAAACAACATTGTCCCGAGTCCAAACACAATAAAACGCGGCCATCAGAAAATCCAAGTGTGTGGGCACTACTACTGGGTAACTGGCAACTATGGACAAACTGGAAACTGAGGGGGAATATGTCAACACGACCATTCAAAGCAATGCCATACTCTCCTGAATAAAAAAGTATGTTATTCCAGGACCTGCACTTACTTTCTCCCTGAAATGTGCCGTAACTTAATCCATGAGAGCCATTGGTACGCAGCAGAGTGCCTAGCATTGGTACATAGCAGAGTGCCTAGCATTGGTACACAACAGAAAGCCTAGGAATCCATGTGAAGGGAATAAGGTGAATAAAACATCGTGAACGTACAACTGAAATATGGAAATTATAATCATAAAGACGGCAATTATTTTTTTTTTGTTCCAGGAAACGGAAAAGAATGACAAAAAATGGTATGATTATATTATGATCGCTTATGAACAATCTTTGACAGGATACAAAGCCAATGGAGGACACATCAGAGTCACTAGTCATTAAAGTCAATAAAAATATTCTCATCACCGCGTGAAGCAACTTTATTTATGCAACCATTCAGGGTCTGAAACCGAGTAATAACAACTAAACATCATTCATCAGTGTCTCCCTAGTTACTTGCAATGTTTGAAGCCCATATGGCAGTGGTTCCCAAACTGGGGGTAAATTACCCCCTGGGGGTAATTTAACCATTTTTGGGGGGTAATGGAGGGGTGACAGAAAAAAAGTTATGAATTCTGAAAATCAAGAAAACAATGCGGTACCCGGTATGAGGATTATTGTTAACTTTGTCTTAGTATATAAAGTTGTAAAGTAAACCTATTATAAGTAAGTAATAAAGTTAAACCAAATAACAATAAACATCAAAAACTAATATACAGTATTAGAAAAGAAGAAATATATAGCTAAGTGTGTGGAAACCCAAAAGTATTTTGACAAGTATGCTTCAGGACAAAACTGAGACTCTGGATTCGGCGCTTGGAGAAAGGAGTGATCGCCCAGTTTCCCACCCTAGACCAGTTTGTTGAGGAGAATAGTCATGATACTGGATCACTTCTACAGAACATCAACAAAGAAATGAGCAACCATTTGAAGGGACTTGAAACAAGCATGCATCACTACTTTCCAGAGAGTGACCAAGAAACAGCCACTCTTCAGTGGATCATTCATCCCTTCTCTGTACCTGATGATGCCATTCATGATGATGATTTCCCTGCAAAGGAGGAGTGGATCACAATGCGAGCCAATGAAGCCTTGAAAATTGAATTCCAAAGCCAAAATGCAGATTGCTTTTGGATTTCACGACTACCTGACTCGCCAACTCTGTCCAAGAGAGCCTTGAAGTTGTTGGTATCATTCTCAACAATGTATCTGTGCGAGAAGGGCTTCTCAACTGTGCTGGGTATGAAAACAAAAAAGAGGACTCGCTTGAATGTTGCAAACGATGCCAGGCTGGCACTTTCAACCACGAAGCCAAGAATTCCTAAACTAGCTTCAAGTATGCAACTCCATCCACCCACTGATGTTCTTGACATCTTTGGTAATAGTCATTAGAGATGCACAATGTTCAAATACAATAAATAAAAGAAAATATCTCAAGTGTTTTAATTTAGCCATATATATCAATAATAACAACATTTTGTGAAAGGGGTAACATGCTTTATGTGGCATGTTAAATTGGGTAACAAGCTGAAAAAGTTTGGGAACCACAGCCATATGGAGATCCATATAAGTATACTGACAATAAATTATTAATACTTGGGCACAATCTACTCAGATGTGACCAGAAAAAAATGTAGACAAGGGGAAAAAGGGTTGGTGTATATGTCTAAGAGTAACTCGTACATTCTGAGTTACACGACGACACGGATGGTGTAGTCGAAGTTTTAGTGGTTCAAATTTAATATAAAAATTGGTTTCTGATCTCGTGTACAAATCACCAAATGCACCTTCCCAGCGTAATTATTGAAAGCCGAGTACTGTCTTGAAAACCTACGAATCCTGACCCCGAATATCCTACTACTACTGGGTAACTTCACCTTAAGACACCTAAAGTGGAAGATTGCATCAAAGACTTTAATTATATCAGAGAGAATTCCTGGAGTCAATTTTAATGAACAGCGTCAGTCAAATGAACTAATAAGATTCTACAACAAATTTGCTTTATGTCAGAAAATAGTAGAACCGACCAGACTAGAGAATACTCTAAGATCTTATATTCACAAGTAATGAAGAATTGGCTCGGAACATTATGGTGTCAAAAACAGTTTACTCAGACCACAACCTAAAAGAAGTTCAGTCATGTATACTAACTAGCTCTAGCCAAATGCGAAGCCAATGATGATACTCGTTGGTGTATATTATCGGCTCCATTTACCGCAGTAGAAATTGCGAGGTGAAAAATAAGCAGTCAATAAAATTCAGTCAAGAACCTAAATTACTGGGGGAGCTTCAATTGAAGTCCCTCGACCTGTACTCCTTGAAACGTAGGCGTGATAATCTACATCTGGAAAATATTGGAGGAACTGGTCCTAAATCTGCACACCGAAATCACTACCTGTTGTAACAAGAGGCTTGTTACCATAGTAGCGGTGAGTACCCAGAAAGAACTCAGTAAGCGTAAAGGGACCACGGCTCATCAACACCCTCTGCTCATGAATAAGAGGGATTAGCAACAACCTCTTAGCTTTATTAAGTCACCGCCCCCGCGGCCCAGTCCCAGATCAGGCCGCCTGGCCTGATCGATTTAGTTATTGGTGGCCAGCGCCAGCAGTTCAATACATGCACCACAACCCAGCTGATTAGGAACTGATTTGAGGAATTTGTCGAAATTCCGAAGTGATTAAAAAGTAGCCTATAGATGTGGACACACACACCCCACACACACACACCACACACACACACACCACACACACAACACACACACACACACACACACACACACGGAGAGGTATGATAAAGCTCACGGTTCAGGGAGAGCGACCTAGTAGTGACCAGTGAAGAGGCGGGACCAGGAGCTAGGACTCGACCCCTGCAACCTCAACTAGGTGAGTACAACTAGGTGAGTACACGGGGCCTGTTTGTGAAGAAAGGCACACACAACTCCACAAACTGTTTGAGGGGGGGGGGGGACGCGCACATTCGCAGCAGCCTGATTACGGAAACGCGCCCACACATTCACAACATGCTAATGAAGACACGTACACAAACAGAGCCTGCTTGTGGAGAAACCTACACAAACGCAGCCTGCTTGTCGAGAAACCTACATAAACACAGCCTGCTTGTGGATACACGTACACAAACGCAGTGTGCTTGTGAAGACACGTACACGAACACAACCTGCTTGTGGAGACACGTACACGAACACAGCCTGCTTGTGGAGACACACGAACACAACCTGCTTGTGAGGAGACACGTACACGAACACAACCTGCTTGTGGAGACACGTACACGAACACAACCTGCTTGTGGAGACACGTACACGAACACAACCTGCTTGTGGAGACACGTACACGAACACAACCCTGCTTGTGGAGACACGTACACGAACACAACCTGCTTGTGGAGACACGTACACGAACACAGCCTGCTTGTGGAGACACACGAACACAACCTGCTTGTGGAGACACGTACACGAACACAGCCTGCTTGTGGAGACACGTACACGAACACAGCCTGCTTGTGGAGACACGTACACGAACACAGCCTGCTTATGGAGACACGTACACGAACACAGCCTGCTTGTGGAGACACGTACACGAACACAGCCTGCTTATGGAGACACATTCGTAATTTGTTAGTTGTTAGGTATAAAATTTATAAGCTGACATTAAAGTTGCATTCCTTTAAAATAATATTTCAGCACTTTAATCTGGGAATAAAATAGATCTCAAGATATTCCCTGGGAGGTATACTTGTCTCTCAGGTTGCTGGTAGCTTGGCTCAAATCTCCTTAATCTTTGAAGAAGGCACCTCATCCACTCCCTATATTAACACCTTTCGCAACATCAGCTTCCTTGATTTGTTCTTTCTTTGACAGGATAGAATTGATGGTCGACTTGTTTTTCCCATACATCCTGGCAAGCTCAACAAGTCTCACACCACTCTCATACTTCTGTATTATTTCCTTCTTCACATTTATGGTGTTTCTCACTTTCTTTACCACAGGGATACCACTAGCAAGTTTCTTTGGGCCCATGGCAGCTTATTTCATAGTCTCATAAGCACTAAACGCAATGAAATAATCGTAAAATGCGTGAATGAGAGCGCAGGTTAGTGTTCACTCAAGCATAAACAAAGCTAGACTGCTCACGGCGGCTGCGCGGGGACGTGGACAGAGCAGCGGGCAGCAGACAGGTCCCATACCCAGTGGTACGAAAATAGGGGCGCGTTCAATAATAGGGCACAGTTTGTCCGAAAAAATGGTCCTGTTTTCGAAACGTTCGATATGTGATACATTCGATTTTTGAGGTTCCACTATATATATATATATATATATATATAATATATATATATATATAAACACTGATCGCTGGCTGAAGGAGACTCGAACCTACAAACCTTAGGACAAGGTACGCAGTGCTTTACCAATCTACCCACACTGGACAATACCTTGGAGTGTAGCATGCACTACAAGTTTGATCCAAGGCAGCCAACTTTCAGGAAGAAGGCTTACAGATTTTCATCACATCTCCTGCATGCATCAGCCTTACTAGAGATTTTAACAATGCAAGGTATTCGCGAGAGCAGGCGAAATATACACAAACACTGATCTCTGGCACTGCGTACCTTGTCCTAAGGTTCGTAGGTTCGAGTCTCCTTCAGCCAGAGATCAGTGTTTGTGTATATTTTGCCTGCTCTTGCGAATTCCTTGCATTGTTAATATCTCTAGTAAGGCTGATGCATGCAGGGGATGAGATGAAAAGCTGTAAGCCTTCTCCCTGAAAGCTGGCTGCCTTGGATCAAAGTCTAGCACAAGCTGGACTCCAAGGTATTGGTCCAGTGTGGGTAGATTGGTAAAGCACTGTGTACCTTGTTCCAAGGTTCGTACATTCGAGTCTCCTTCAGCCAGAGGTCAGTGTTTTATATATATATATATATATATATATATATATATATATATATATATATATATATATATATATATATATATATATATTTGTCGAAAATTAAAGTTACCTTAATGTAACTCATAATATACATACCAGTAAATGGTAACAAAGATAATTATTCTTTATCAAGGTTACAGAGACAAGTAGGAATTTTAGGACACTTAGGTCACAAGAAATGTCCTCCTTCGATGCCTACGATAATCTATCTCTCCACAAGTCACTCTGGACCTATATTAATTTCAAATGAAATATACATCACCAGGAATTCTGGTAAAAACATTAATATAAATATGTGGACTGTGTAATAAATTTAAAATGTGAATACATATACATTGAAAGAGAATTTATAATAATAAGACTCACCAATTAGTCTGGAGTTTACGGTGTGTCATACAAACCCTCTGTCTAAATTATGAAGAAAATACTGGCCAGAATTTCAACACAAAATAGACATGGCTTAGCTGGAGTTCCATCTGCTTAATGCTCACGTTATGCAGGACTGCAAATCCAACAATTTCGGCTCCTATTTGAGAGGATTTAAGCCCAATATAACCCCTAGAGCGACGAAAATTCTTCCAATTATCACTAACGGTTCTCTTGTTCCATTCAAAACACGGCGACCCTCCCCAGCGACGCTCACCCATTGCTGGTTCCTTATTTATTTACAAATTAATTTTTATTACCTACAATATAGGCCATCAATTTACATATAAAATACACTGTATTTTTGGAGAATATACAGTATTTTCTACATTATATATATATATATATATATATATATATATATATATATATATATATATATATATATATATATATATATATATATATATATATATAATGTTTAACAAGATTATTTGTTTGGTAGGCTGTAAGTGGGTGGTTAATGATGTCTTCGGAGGCTTCTTACTTTATTGTTAAGTCGAGGTGGGTACACAGGCTTGTGTGTTGTGCCCATGGCCCGGGCAGGGCCATCCCATGAGAGGAGCTACTAGTAGTCCTTGTGTTTTCCTGCTAGGCCACTGTGTGAGTGAGAGTGTGGCAAGGGCCGGCAGGCTGGTGTGCCCACCTAGAGGCCTGGCCACAGAGGGCAGCATCTGAGTGGCACGAAATATGAACTACTGTACTGTCAGCACAGACAGCATAGGCTGTCTGTGCTGACAGTACAGGCTGTCTACATATGCTCGGCCACCTACCTCGCATCGTCATGACGCAACAATACTGGTGGTAAAAGAAACTCGGTCTCTCTCTCATAGGAACAGGGCACAGAACAAAATAAAAACATATATGTACATATGGATATGGAAAAAAACTTCCTACAGGGAGGGAAGAAAAAAACATGTGGGGTGTGCTAAACATCGTGGTCAAAGGCAGTGAGCGTCGATGGGCATCACTGCATGCCTTCCTGCATCTGGACAGATACTGCAACACGGGAGACATCACTGTGGCTGAGCTGTGACATAACAGGGTACGGTCTCCTCTGGAACGGTGAAGCAGTCATCGTAGGAGTCGCTGCAGGTTTTCACTCAACCTGGGGCAAGACATGCTGGTGCCCTCGAGTGAGGCGTCGACAAAACTCGGCAACAGGGCAGGACTTATGGCAAGCGACTCAGGAGGACACTTCTCGACTGGTACTGTCGCTGGGCTGTCACTGCCGGCGAGCGTGGAGCGAGTTGTGGAGCGAGTCGTGGCAGAGACGACTGGGCGAAACATCTGGGAGTCATAAGATCATACACCAGACTGCAGTGAAAGAGCTAGCAGTCAGAGTGACATCTTCTTTGTGCAGGTTACTCACTGAAGCTTGTGACACGAGGCTGACACAGTGTGTCATTCTCTCAACAGTTGGAGTTATAGCAGAGGTTAGTCTAAGCGTCCCCAGACTTGTTTCTCTACATATAACTGCATTCTGAAGGTCTGGAGGTGAAGTGAAACAAATCTCGATGGGAATCGTTGCAGGTACGATTCTGCAGAACATCACGAGCGACGAGCATAAAAGCTTTCTGTACAAGAAGGCTCAGGCTCAGGGGCTGACTTGATATCAGCTGTCAAAAGCACTGGTCACATCAGGTGACTTAGCACAGTGGTGCTACTCAGGTCTGGCTCAGACCTCACAGGACACACGGAAACTTTACACACCCGCGGTACAACATGGCTTAAACTAGCAAATGCTTTTTTGTGCACAAAACTGACACTAAGACATATATTAAAATGTGAGAACACTGACTGAGAAGAATTAATTAACACGACATATATCTTCTCTCAGTCTTCTCGACAATACTGAAATAATTACTGAACACTCGATGGTGACACCATGTGATGTCGGGAGGTGACATCAGCAGACATCTCGAGGTGACATCAGGCAGACATCGTGAGGTGATGTCAGCAGGCATCGTGACGTCATGAAGTCGGGCAGCATCGTCGGTGATGTTAATGTGATGCAGGCAGCAGACCACAGCATGTGGCCTGGGACATCTGGCTCGGTAACTCACGTGGTTTGTAGATCCACATGACATCGTCCACACCCACGTGGCGTCGGGATTCACATGGCATGCTGATCTACGTAGCTTCGAGTGGCCTCGGGCACTCTGATACACAGCTCTGGCAATGAATCACACGAAAAACAGCAGAAAACACAGCAGAGGGAGTGGGCAGGGGTGAGTGGTGTATGGTAGTGTGGTGGCGAGGAGTGTGGGTGAGTGTATGGCGAGGGAGCATCTGGCCATTCCTCCTCCTCCCACCCACAAACACAGGGAAACACACTGGACGCAGAAATCACCACGAAACTCACCTCTGGCTTGCTGAAACAGCTGTGCTGAGCTGAACAACAACAGCAACATACAGGTGATGCTGAACACATGACTTGAGAAACAGCATGGGACGCTGTAGCGTGGGATTGCTGGGACGCCACTTACAATTCTCAAAGGAATTCGGCAAATTTTGGCTGGATCCTGCTTGTACCTGTGTCTGGATGCTCAAAAGTGCAGACACGACATCAGGATAACTCGTTGAGAGATGGATGCTTCTTGCATGGGATGATGAAGCGAAGATGACTTTGTTCCTTCCTTCCTCTCTCAGGGCAAACAACTGCTGCGACCACCGCTGCTACCAATGTTTAACAGGATTTGTTTGGTAGTATGAAAGTGGGGTGTGAATTATAAACATCTTCGGAGGCTTCTTACTTTATTGATAAGTCGTGGTGGGTACACAGGCTTGTGTGTTGTGCCCATGGCCTGGGCAGGGCCATCCCACGAGAGGAGCTACTAGTAGTCCTTGTGTCTTCCTGCTAGGCCGCTGTGTGAGTGAGAGCATGGCAAGGGCCGGCAGGCTAGCGTGGCAAGGGCCGGCAGGCTGGCGTGCCCACCGAGAGGCCTGGCAACAGAGGGCAGCATCTGAGTGGTGCGAAATATGAACTAAGCTGGCAGACAGCATAGGCTGTCTGTGCAGACAGTACAGGCTGTCTATATATATTATATATATATAATATATATATATATATATATATATATATATATATATATATATATATATATATATATATTCACATAATCACTGTTTAGGCAGAGGTGCTCAGAATACAACAGTTTAGAAGCATATACGTATAAAGATACACAACATATCCCTTCAAACTGCCAATATCCCAAACCCCTCCTTTAAAGTGCAGGCATTGTACTTCCCTTTTCCAGGACTCAAGTCCGGCTATATAAAATGACTGGTTTCCCTGAATACCATCACTAAACATTACCCTGCTCACACTCCAAGAGCTCGTCAGGTCCCAAATACCATTCGTCTCCATTCACTCCTATCTAACATGCTCATGCACGCTTGCTGGAAGTCTAAACCCCTCGCCCACAAAACCTCCTTTACCCCTTCCTTCCAAACCTTTTGAGGATGACCCTTACCCCGACCCCCTTCCCCTACAGATTTATACGCTCTCCATGTCATTGTACTTTGATCCATTCTCTATAAATGACCAAACCACCTCAACAACCCCTCTTCAGCCCTCTGACTAATACTTTTATTAACTCCACACCTTTTCTTAATATCCACACTCCGAGTTTTCTGCATAATATTTACACCACACATTGTCCTTAGACATGACATCTCCACTGCCTCCAACCGCCTCCTCGCTGCAGCATTTACAACCCAAGCTTCACACCCATATAAGAGTGTTGGTACTACTATACTTTCATACATTCCCTTCTTTGCCTCCATAGATAACGTTCTTTCTCTCCACATATACCTCGATGCACCATTCACCTTTTTTCCCTCATTAATTCTATGATTAACCTCATCCTTCATAAATCCATCCCCTGATACGTTAGCTCCCAAATATCTGAAAACATTCACTTCTTACATACTTCTCTTCCCCAATTTGATATCCAAATTTTCTTTATCTAAATCATTTGATATCATCACCTTACTCTTTTTTATGCTCACTTTCAACTTTCTACTTTTACACACACTCTGAAATTCGTCCACTAACCTCTGCAATTTTTCTTTAGAATCACCCATAAGTACAGTATCATCAGCAAAAAGTAACTGTGTCACTTCCCATTTTGTATTTGATTCCCCATAATTTAATCCCACCCCTCTCCCCAACACCCTAGCATTTACTTCTTTTACAACCCCATCTATAAATGTATTAAACAACCATGGTGACACTACACATCCCTGTCTAAGACCTACTTTTACCGGGAAGTAGTCTCCCTCTCTTCTACACACCCTAACCTGAGCCTCACTGTCCTCATAAAAACTCTTTACAGCATTTAGTAACTTACCACCTATTCCATATACTTGCAACATTTGCCACATTGCTCTCCTATCCACTCTATCATATTCCTTCTCTAAATCCATAAATGCAATAAAAACTTCCCTACCTTTATTTATATACTGTTCACATATATGCTTCAATGTAAACACCTGATATACAGATCCCCTACCCACTCTAAAACCTCCTTGCTCATCCACAATCCTACATTCTGTCTTACCTCTAATTCTTTCAATAATATCCCTACCGTACACTTTTCCTGGCATACTCAGTAAACTAATTCCTCTATAATTTTTACAATCTCTTTTGTCCCCCTTTCCTTTACATAAAGGGACTATACATGCTCTCTGCCAATCCCTAGGTACCTTCCTCTCTTTCATACATTTATTAAACCAAAAAAAAACAACCACTCCAACACTATATCCTCCCCTGCTTTTAACATTTCTGTCATGATCCCATCAGTTCCAGCTGCTTTACCCCCTTTCATTCTACATAATGCCTCACGCACCTCCCCCACACTCACATCCTGTTCTTCTTCACTCCTAAAAGATGGTATACTTCCCTGGCCAGTGCATGAAATTACCGCCTCTCTTTCTTCGTCGACATTTAAAAGTTCCTCAAAGTATTCTCGCCATCTACCTAATACCTCCATCTCCCCATCTACTAACTCCCTACTCTGTTTTTAACTGACAAATTCATTCGTTCTCTAGGTTTCTTAACTTGTTTAACTCACTCCAATTTTTTTTTTTATTTTCATTAAAATTTCTTGACAGTGCCTCTCTCACTATCATCTGCTCTCCTTTTGCACTCTCTCACCACTCTCTTCACCTTTGTTTTAATCTCCATATACTCTACTCTTCTTATAACACTTCTGCTTTGTAAAAACCTCTTATAAGCTACCTTTTTCTCTTTTATCACACCCTTTACTTCATCATTCCACCAATCACTCCTCTTTCCTCCTGCACCCACCCTCCTATAACCACAAACTTCTTCCCCACATTCTAATACTGCATTTTTAAAACTATTCCAACCCTCTTCAACCTCCCCACTACTCATACTTGCACCAGCCCACCTTTCTGCCAATAGTTGCTTATATCTCACCCGAACTTCCTCCTCCCTTAGTGTATACACTTTCACCTCTCTCTTACTTGTTGCCATTTTCCTCTTGTCCCATCTACCTCTTTCTCTAACTGTAGCTACAACTAGATAATGATCCGATATATCAGTTGCCCCTCTATAAACGTGTACATCCTGGAGCCTACCCATCAACCTTTTATCCACCAATGCATAATCTAACAAACTACTTTCATTACGTGCTATATCATACCTTGTATACTTATTTATCCTCTTTTTCATAAAATATGTATTACTTATTACCAAACTTCTTTCTACACACACACACACACACATTATATTATATATATATATATATATATATATATATATATATATATATATATATATATATATATATATATATATATATAATATATATATAATGTCGTGCCGAATAGGTAGAACTTGCGATCTTTGCTTAAATAGCAACGCTCATCTTGCCATATAAGACAAGTGAAAATTTGTGTATGCAATAATTTCGCCAAAATCATTCTGAACGTAACGAAAAAAATTATTTCACTGTTTGTTTAGTTTTAAATTATTGTAAACAAATCTAAAATATATATAGTTGGGTTAGGCTAAAATAAATTGCGCTTGTTATAATAAGGTTAGGTAAGTTTTGTAAGTTCCTTTTGGTGCAAAATTATAAATTTTTACATCAACATTAATGAAAAAAATGTATCTTTAAATGTATAAGAGAAAATTTAAAAAGGACTTAATTTTAAATGAGTTCTTGCTAATTGACCAGTTTTTCATATTCGGCACGACACACACACACACCACACATACACACACAAATATATATATATATATATATATATAATATATATATATATATATATATATATATATATATATATATATATAGTGTACACGTAACGAGAGCTGCACACTTGTTGAGGTGTATGTACACTGAAAAATCTCTCTTGGTGTATATACACTGCCTCACACAAAATGACGGATGTTGTAGTTTCACAGGAGAGATGGGGAGTGAGGCAAGGGAGTGAGGCAAGGGAGGGGGTATTGAGTGGGGTTGGGAGTGGGGGGAGTGAGAGGAAGGGAGTGAGGGAAGGGTGAGGGAAGGGAGTGAGGAAGGAGTGAGGGAAGGGAGTGGGGAAGGGAGTGGGGGAAGGGAGTGGGGGAAGGGAGTGCTAATTGGAGAGATTGAATGATGGGTGTTGGTGTTGACGTGAGGGGATACATGGGCAAGCGCATGGGCGTGAGGAGTGCCCATGGTGCCCTCCGGGCAAGTGACAGGGGTTTGCCGGGTGGTAGGGGGAGGTGTTGGGGGGAGGGAGGACGTGGGTACATGGCGTCATAGTAAACGAGCTGGAGTGCTCTAGTGATGGTATCCTGTGGCGTCTGATTGTGCTCTCGTCTACCCCTCCCTTCTTCCCTCCCACCCTCCTTCCTTCCCTTCTCTTCTTCCCTCTCTATCTCTCTCTCTCTCTCTCAATCTCCGCTCTCTCTTTCATACTAATCAGTTTTATAGGCAAAATCTGTCATCCTCTCTCAGTTCTAAGGTATACCTTGAGAATATAACTGGAGAGTATACTTGGAGAATATACCTGGAGAGTATACTTGGAGAGGATTTCGGAGGTCAATGCCCCCGCGGCCCGGTCTGTGACCAGGCCTTATCGTGGATCAGGGTCTGATCAACCAGGTTATTACTGCTGGCCCCACGTAAACCGACGTAAAAACCTCAGCCTGGCTGAGCAGGTACTGACTTTATGTGCCTATTCAGTGCCTTCTTTAAGACAGCCCGGAGTCTATGGCTAATCCGCGTTAGGTATGCTGGGAGACAGATGAACAGTCTTGGCCCCAGACATTTTTTGTCTCTTAGTGTACTCGTGTCACCATTGCTTTTCATTGGGGAAATGTTGCATCTCCTGCTGAATCTTTTGCTTTCGTGTATAAGTTTGGTAGTAATACCTCTAGGATTTTCCAAGTGTATTTTAACACGTATCTTTTACGCCTGAGTTCCAAGGAATACAAATCAAGGGACTTCAACCGTTCGCAGTAATTTAGGTGCTTTATCGTACTTATGTGTGCCATGAAAGATCTCTGTACATTCTCCAGGTCAGCAATTTCATCTGCATTGAAGGATAACACCCAGGATGCCACCCACAACAGTTGACTAGCAGTCAGATACCTACTTACTGCTAGGTGAACAGGGATAACAGGTGTATGGAAACATTCCCAGAGTTTCCACCCATGCCGGAGATTGAACCACAGACACACAGTGTGTGAGCTGAGTGCGCTACCACCAAGCCACAGGACAGATTCAAAATCTTTATTTTAAATCACTTAACGTACATAATTTACAATAACACTGGTCGACACCAAAAATGCCTCGAAAATAAAAGTCATTCTTTTCTAATTTTGGTTCACTGAATATGAAAAATGATGCTTAAAATTGCAAATTGGCTCTATTTATAAAGATATGGACTCAGGGCTGCTGCTGTTATCTTTGACCTGGGAAGGCAGGATGGCAAATGGTATGTACTCGTGGCTGGTAGCGTCCTCGACTCGCATACTGAGTCTGGGATCGATCCCTGGCATGGGTGAAACGTTGGGTATGTTTGCCTGTTCACCTAGCACTAAGTAGGTACCTGGGTGTTAGCCGAGTGTTGTGGGTCGATTCCTGAGGGACAAGATAAAAGGACTCTACTGAAACAGACAAGTCTGGGTGACGCACTGACTTCATTGGGTTATCCTGGGCGGGACAACTCTTCCCCGCTTTAAAAATCCCATCAAAATCTTATCTGCTAAATTGTACTGGGAAACGTTTTCAAGTCAAACCCACAATGCGTAATTATTTAAACCACGTGTATAGTTTTCATATAGCCACAATGCGTAATTGTTTAAAAAATATATACAATTTCCTGAAGCCAATTGATTGCTATGCTCATTTTCGTTTTGAGCTCCTAAAAAACTGTAAAGCGAAATTTCTTTTCTTCTTTCCGAAGCACAAAATTTTTCCAAATTTGTAGACCATTGCAATCTGAAAGACCATAGGATGTACAGCATTTCTTTTCCTCCTCCCCCTCCTCTCTCGCTCTCTGCACACACAGGGTTATTCAAGGTTAGGTTAAGGATGCCTTACTTTATTTACAAGTTAAGAACTATTACCTACATCAGCTCATTTCAAAGCCTTTTTATTGTT
This sequence comes from Cherax quadricarinatus, assembly GCF_026875155.1. Classification (NCBI taxonomy): domain Eukaryota; kingdom Metazoa; phylum Arthropoda; class Malacostraca; order Decapoda; family Parastacidae; genus Cherax; species Cherax quadricarinatus. Next base: position 32,805,528 of record NC_069421.1, on the reverse strand, counting down.
ATGAAACATACAAACAGGGAGCAGGATAAAGTTGGAGCCATCTGTGGGCCTGCATTTTCATTTGATCAACAGACTTTATTTTGTTGATATCATTATGCTGTACGAACAGCATAATGATATAAACAGACTCCAGTCATCCTAGGAATAAATGATCTCAGACGTAGCTATGTTCTGGAGAAGGGTGCAGTCAGAGTGAAGTTGCTACTTGCTGCCTATCTTTTTTTTGTGTAGAAGCTCATTTCTCGCTGTCCTTGGAGTGGAGCCAAGTGTGGTACTTTGACAATATTGGCCTTGTGCATAACAGTAAGGCCACCCACATCCCTCTTGTGTTGAAGGTTCTGCTGAAATGACAGATCTATCCAGGATGGGTTCAGGTTAGAGATGAGTCGTCTTGCTCTGTCCTCTAATCTGTCAAGAAGTCGCAGACGAGGAGAGGAGGTAATCCAAGAAACTAAAGCATACTCAAGGTGTGAGTGTCGAGCAGATGCGAGATACATCGAAGTGTTTTAAGTTACATGGCGGCCTTGTTTGGAAGATTTACAACGTGGTTCTTCATGGTCAGTTTGGAGTCAAATCTCACCTCAAGGATATCAACTTCATCCCCGGGTACCAACACACTCCCATTCAGTTATACCACTACTCCAGCATTACCATCATGGTACCTAGAGACCATCATAATCATGTGTGTTTTCTCAAGAGTAAATATGACCTGCCATCGTTTACCGCAGGCAGATATAGCTGTAAAGTGGTGATTCATATAACTCAGAGCAGGTAGTATTTCCTCTGTTGGATAAATAAATGTCAGTACAGTCGTCTGCATATGCATGGGATTCTTTCATCTTAGAAAATTTAGTCAAGAACATATAGCGAGACATAAACGACTTGGAGAAATTAAGGATAAGAACAGGTCACTGAAATTAACAGGTTTAAGTATAAAGAAGAATTACTAAGACAGTTACAAACAATGATATTAGAGAAAACCTACCAAAGGAGGCAAGAAAAAATAATTTTACAAATACTGATCAGATGTTTAGTGTGATGTTCTGCTGTAGACTCGCCGGTATAATCGCCCAGCCCAGGCCTTTCCAAGAGGTGGCCCAGCCTTGGCTCACTATCGAGGGAGTTTTTCAGATCAATGTCTGCCATGGGAGGAAGTACAAGTGCCTCCTCATCTTCTGGGACTAGCTGTCCCCAGGCCTAGCCCCATTCCCCGCCCCCACACGGCTCGGAGGGAGAAACTAGGCACCTTGGGCTGCCACAAATCTCGCCCACACTGGGCTCAAAGGGTGTGGCAGCTGCATAGCAGCAGATGATGTCAGGAGGTGCCAAGGCAGCAAGTAGTACATGATCCTTTTGGAGTCACACCCCAGCTATGGGCATTAAGCCCGAGCACTGGGGAAGCTCAAGAATGGCTCTTGCTGTGTGTGTTGCTGCTGTGACTACTACACTTGTCCGTTGCACTCCTTTAATGTGATAAAATGGATTAAATTCGTTCTTTTCTTCTAAATTATTTGTATAATAATACTTGTATGACACAACGACGTCTTATCTTGATACAGAGAATCCTTTTGTGTTTGTCTGGCCTGTATGCATGACCTGCTACCACTAGTGGATTTTGTCCACTTGTGACACCGCTTCCAATTGCTCTGCCTACCTGTCTCCAGTATAAAAGCTCCTTCGAGCATATATTGTACTGTTTATCAAGACTGATGGACTAAACTCATCTCCAGACTGATGGACTGTAATCATCATCGCCAGACTGAGGGACTAAATAACTTAAACTCCTTCACATCTTCCACCGATTTTTTTTGTTTGTTCTGGACTGATGAAGCTGTTGGCTGGTGTAACGTTTTCTCAGTAAAGATACCCAAGTGTTGCACAAGTCTCTCATTCATCACTATCAATCTTTGTTTGTACTCATCCAGTAAGAAAACGGGATAAACCCCTTTTTTCAATTTCGTATCATTTAGCAAACTTCCCCCCACTATATCAATCTACAAGTTTTATAATACCTCTGGATACTCTTCTAACTGGATTCTAGAGAAAAAAGTTCTGATGCATTTTTTTTTTTTTTTTTGGGGGGGGGGGGGGAGTTCAATTAGAGAATAACTGGATACAGTTCAAGCTGCTCGGTAAATATGCTTGCTTATATTCTTGCTGTTATGGTGAGTTATAGGATAAAAGGAAGAAAATATATTGCGTTTACTGAATAACAAGAGCCACATACCCCAGCTACATACACGGTGCAGAGAAACCAAATCAAAATTATTGGAAAAGAGGGAACATTAAGACAAATACGTAGTTTATATGTGTAAACATGTATGAAATATTCGTAAGGAAGATAATAAATAAGAAATTTGATATAATCTAACCGAGTCTAACCGAGGTAGACAGGTTTTAAATGGAAAGTGATAAATATAGAGAAAAGAGAGAGAGAGAGAGAGAGAGAGAGAGAGAGAGAGAGAGAGAGAGAGAGAGAGAGAGAGGGGGAGGGGGAGGGAAGAAGAGAACAGGACTGATAATATTGGTAAAATAAACAAGACAATCTACAGAATTCAACAAAGCGTAAATGTTTCAGTTTTAGTGGTATAAATCCAAAATAAAATGTCAGATTCATTATAGTCAAGTTATATACAATCGCACTTGATGCGACAGATTTTTTAACATTAATGTATTAAGAAGCGACACAAATGAGAGAAAGTAAGACTCAGTCGGTATTAAACAATATTTGCCCTAAAAGAAAGAATTTTTGACCATAAGTTACATAAAAAAAAAAAATGCAAGACGAAATAATAAAAAATTACATAGAGGAAGGTGCTGGGAGAGCCGTGAAAATGTAGCAAGGGACTTGCACCCTGTACTGAAACCTTGCCAGGCTAAACCCTTGACGAATATTCAAACACCGAAATGAATATTCAGAGGTGAAGAGAAAGAAACTCTGGAAAAGACAGAGTGGACGAGGACAAAATAAACCCGACACTTTTATGAAACAAAATTTGAAAAAGGGAAAAATGTGTGAGACACAAAAAAGTGAGAAAAGGAAATGTGAGAGACAGTGACTGGAAAGTTTCAGAGAACCTTGAGAATAACATAAATGAAGATGGACGATATTTAAACTGCTAAAGAGGAAGTAAAAAAATAATGATTAATAGATACTGAATAAAAAATAGGAATAGACAAGATAGAATTACGGGTTATAAAAAAGTTGTAAATAAATAGTAATCCACTTTTAGAAAAAAAATTAGATTTCCTCTACAGTAAGCTAAATTAGTTGGTTCATTGTGCCGATATTAAAATAAAAACCATAGGCCTAGTCTGCTGTCAAGGACTGTAAAAATACTGGAGAAAATAAGAAAGTATTCGGAGAGTAATAGGTTATAAAATAAGTTAGGCTTTGGTCAGCACAGTTCTAAGTCTTAAATTTATTTAGCTATTCTGACAGTCAAACATTCTCTCTCTCTCTCTCTCTCTCTCTCTCTCTCTCTCTGTATATATGTATGCATGCATGTATGTATGTATGTATGTATGAATGTGTGTGTGTGTGTGTGTGTGTGTGTGTGTGTGTGTGTGTGTGGTGTATGTATATACGTACCTATTTGTGTTGATTTCCTGTTAATAATTACGGGACCAGAGTCACGATGCTAGCGTCACCTTCTTCTTGAAATTTACCTTATCACATATTTTTATTAAGTCTCTGGAGATTTTAGCACATGTTGTCTGCTCTTGTGCAACACTCCTGTGTTGTGTTGCTGTCAAGGAAAACTTTAACGTATTCTTTCAGTTTGACTGACACATATTACAGGATCAGTCGTTATCAAGTCATGTTTCCATAAGTCTCAATACTGAATCAAAAAATGTCAAAATATATACCGGCTTTGCATACAACTTCTCATCAATATATCTCAATATATAATTTTAACTTTTTATTCTTTGTGCTGCTATATAATATTAAACCTTTACTTTTTTTTTTTGCTGTCTTTTATTTTTAAGGTTATGTCTTCCGGTTTCCCGTTAGCAACCAGTACATAATCTCTCTCTCTCTCTCTCATCCTTCACAATTCCTCGTTTTTAAAACATTTTTTATCGTTTTTGTACTTTTGGTAATTTTTCTGTATTTTTTTTTTTCCAGGTGCGACCTTGACACTACCATCGCTTGTATTAATGCTGCTCTCACGTATGTAATGAATAGATTTTTAGTATTTCTTCTAGCCTTATTTTAAATGTCACCATCCACATAATCTAACAAAGACAATCTAATAATAAAGACGTGTAGAGCATTGGTAGGAACAAAGAAACTAGGAAGCTGAAAACTAACTTGTGTGACGTATGTCTTCGACAACCGATAGACTGTAGAATGAGACACTTGTCCAACATTTAGTCAACGTTCTCAGCCTGAGAGACTGATTACCACTAGCTCCTCATGCTCCACCATTCTTCTCTGTATTGGACTGAAGAAGCCACTGGCTGGCGAAACGCTTTCTGAATAAAGATTTCCAAATGTTGGACAAGTGTCTCATTCTTCAACAAGCCTCTGCCAGTCTTGATTTAATGAGCTTCGGAAGATCACGAAGAAAACAACTTACTAACACCCATTTATATCTAGCAAGGTGTCTTCTTTCCTGCAAACTAGGAAAATAGTTTAGTGCTCTTCTTGCGTCTTTGCCGGGAAATTTTCCCAGTTTACACATCATACGTTCTCAGGAATTTATTAACAAAATTATAAACACAGGAAGAAAATGTTGCATCGTTATTGATCAAGGTGACGGTGCAAGAAGTTCTACAATTCCTTTTCAAGAAACTCCAACCAAATCAGAGCCAATTTCCTCTTATCAACAGATGTTACTGATCTGTAATAATGTTGATACAATTATCCACAATATGTTAAGTAGAAGGACACATGTGCAACTAATGTGACATTTTATTGTGGTAACGTTTCGCTCTCCAAAAGCTCTGTCAAGCCGTTACCGAAGCTCCTGGAGAGCGAAACGTTCTCACATTTTAAATGTCACATTAGTTACAGATGAGTTATAGACTTGACAAGACTGTGTATTCTTATTGATCTAACGAGGGTTTTACAGAAATAGGTGGATGCAGTATAGGAAGCAAACTTTTTGCAGTGCTCTCAAATATATGTATAGAGTATTTAAAAAAAATACATTCTCCACTGAATCAAACCAACAGCTATGATCTGGTCCAGACACATGTTGATGTCTGCACAGTATGCACTCAGCACGTTGTAATAACATGCGCATGCATGTTATTTTTAATAAAATTTCCTTTAACACTTATTTTCTCTCTCATGATTTTCCTTGGGAATCTAGAGCTGGTTTAACACACACACACACACACACACACACACACACACAATTTAATTGTCGCTTTCTTAGGTACACCTGCTCGATAGTGCAAATTTCTAATCAATCACATGGCAGTATATGATGGCTGAAAGTATTTTAGAGACTGATCTGGGATTTTCACGCACAACAGTCTCTAGAGTTTACAGAAAATGGAGTGAAAAGCACAGAACATCGAGTGAACGGCAGTTCTTTTAGTGAAAATTCCTTGTTATTGACAAAAGTCAAGAGGAGAATTGCCAGACTGGTTCAAGCCGACAGGAAAGCAAAAGTAACTCAAATAACCACTCATTCCAACATTGTAATGCAGAAGAGCATTTCTGAATGCATAACACGTCGAGCCTTGAAGTGGATGGGCTACAACAGCAGCACACCACACTGGGTTCTATTCCTGTCAGTTAAGAACAGGAAACTGAGGCTACAGTGGGCACAGGCTCACTAAAACTGGACAGTTGAGGATTGGAAAAAACGTTGCATGGTCTGATGAATCGGATTCCTGCTGTGATGTACAGGTAGAGTCAAAATTTGGAGCAAACCTTTGGGAAATTCGCAGCTTGAATGTGCAGCCGACAAATCTGCAGCAACTGGGTGATGCTGTTATGTCAACGTGGACCAGAATCTCTAACGAATATTTCCAGCACCTTGTTGAATCAATGCACGAAGAATTCAGGCTGTTCTATGCTCAATGAGGGGCCTTACCCAGTATAAAAAGGGCGTACCTAATAAAATGGTTTAATCTGATATTTGGTTTCAACAACGTGAGCCTCTCGACCATGTCTGCATGTTTTTAGGTATTGAGGTAATACCACATAATTGGCCTAGTTAGGTTAAATATTAAATAATTTAATTTCTCTGCGATGTCAATGCCATTGCTAATCACTTGTAATTAGTAATGAAAAATGAAACGTCGAATTTCTGACTATGTACCAAGTAATATGATAAAGAAATAATCAGAAATCATTTACGTAAATAGAAGTCTAAATAATTTAGTTATATTAAGCATAAAATTAAAACATCCAACACTCATAATAATATTTAAAGCTTTAATAAACACTAATGTATAAATGAAAACTGAATATCCAAAAATTATAGTTCAGAAAGTGAACATGTCTGTTCATTATTAATCTGAATTAACTGACAATTCCATTATACAATTTAAAGATTTTTTGAACTTTGAAAAAACTCATTGCATTATAATACCTGAAATTAAACATAACCAATATACATTACTCCAGAAACAAAATTCTCGAATTAAAGTTGAGAAGCATCAACATCTCCCTATTTTAGGAAGCTGATCTGTTATTATGATGTTATTATGATGTTCTTCCAGTGATGAACGGAGATGTTCTTCCAGTGAACAATCCTTGTTATTATGAAGAGATGTTCTTCCAGTGTTGAACAATCTTTATTATGAAGAGAGATGTTCTTCCAGCGATGAACAATTTTGTTATGAAGAGAGATGTTCTTCCACTGATGAACGATCTCTGTTATTATGAAGAGAGATGTTCTTCCAGTGATGAACAATCTTTGTTATTATGAAGAGAGATGTTCTTCCAGTGATGAACAATCTTTGTATAATATGAAAGATGATAGTTTCCACGATGAACAATTTTGTTATGAAGAGATGTTCTTCACTGAAGTGAACATCTCTGTTATTATTAACGAGAATGTTACTTCCATATGACCAATCTTTGTTATTATAAGAAGATTTTCAGTGATGAACATCTTGTATTAAAAGAATTTCGTCCAGTGATAACAATCCTTGTATTAAGAAAAAGATTTTACTTCTCCAGAAACAATTCTATTGAAGTTGAGAGATATTCTCCGTATCAATTTGTAGAAGCAAGATCTGTTATTATGAAGAGAGATGTTCTTCCAGTGAATATCCTTGTTATTATGAAGAGAGATTTTCTTCTAGATTGAACAATTTTATTATGATAGAGATAGTTCTTCCAGTGTTGAACAATCTTTTATTATGAAGAGAGATGTTCTTCTAGTGTTTGAACAATCTTTGTTTATGAAGAGAGATGTTCTTCCACGATGAACATTTTGTTATTGAGAGAGATGTTCTTCCAGTGATGAACAATCTTTGTTATGAAGAGAGATGTTCTTCCAGTGATGAACAATCTTTGTTATGAAGAGAGATGTTCTTCCAGTGATGAACAATCTTTGTTATGAAGAGAGATGTTCTTCCAGCGATGAACAGTTTTGTTATGAAGAGAGATGTTCTTCCACTGATGAACGATCTCTTTTATTATGAAGAGAGATGTTCTTCCAGTGATGAACAATTTTGTTATGAAGAGAGATGTTCTTCCAGTGATGAACAATCTTTGTTATGAAGAGAGATGTTCTTCCAGTGATGAACAATCTTTCACTTACTCTTGAGAGTTATCTCAGATAGTTACTGGAAGGTGTACCTGGGATGGAAGAATATAATTTCCTCTCCAACACTCAACTGGATGTCCTTCTTCGTGCAATAACGTCATTAGCATATATTTGTCTATTTAGTTTTTTTCTGGTAACACAAATAAAAGCTTATTTATTTTTGGCTGCTGCTTTTTGTGACTTGATGAAGGATCCCTTTGATATACTTTTGATGATACCTGAATAAAACTTACCTGAATAAACTTACTTAAGAGTTTACCTACTTCCGGAGGCCGGCCCTTGGCCAAACTTGTCTGGTGCTAGCCTGGTCAACCAGGTTGTTGCTGCAGGCGGCCCACTGACCCACATATTTATCACAGTCTAGTTGATCTGGCACTTGAAGGATGTACTTGTTCAGGTCCGTCCTGACGACATCTACACTCATCCCGCCAGTGTTTCTAATATCTTCTCGTAAAATATTACGTAGTTTGAGACTACGGATGTTGATGCAACGTTTTCTTGTATTCACGGTATTCTCTCAATCCAGTTTGTTGATATGCCGGTGTGCAGTCAGGGGATCAGAATCTTGAGTACTTTCCGCATATATATTATCATGTATCTCTCACGCCTCCGCTCCAGCGAGTACATATTTAAAACTCTGTGGCGTTCCCAGTAATTAAAATGATTTATTCGCTCTGTATGGGCAGCAAACGATCTCTGTTTCTGTTCCAGCTCTGATATCTCCCCTGTCCTGAACGAATCCGTCGACATTGAACAATATTCCAAACGAGAGAACACTAGAGAAATGAATATTGTCACATTAGCAATATTCTTTAAGAATTTTTTCGTTATCCTCATCATCTTTTTTGATCTGCTTACACTATTTGTGTTCTTTGAAAGAATGGTCAACTGGTACAATTGCTCCAACGTCTTTCACATCTTCCTTTCATTATATTTGATGATCCTCTTTAGTTTTATATAGTGACCCTTTTGAGTTCTTCTTATTATTCTCCATTGCCCATTGGAAAAACTTTTACTTATATCTTCTTGCAATTTTCTGTGTCTTCTACTGAGGTCCTCTTCAAGGGGGTTCCTTGGTGCGGTGAAGAGGCTCTTAGTCTGAGGAATTAACCGTTTCGTCTCCTTCCTCAGACCGAACCTAATTACCCCTCAATCCCCTTCCCTACCCACCCTCTCCATACCCCCCTTTTTTTCCTTTTCCTCCCTCTCCCCACCCTCTCCTTGTTTCCCGTCCCGTCTGTAGCCTCTGGGGTCCTCTCCTCTGGCATTACAGTTTCTAGGTACGGGGCGGCATGCCGGGGTTCGTCCGTGAGGTCCCTCGGGGGTGGTGCGGTTTGCAATGAAATCTGAATTATCTGAAGGTGCCCTGCTCCCTTTCCAGATTTTGGGGAAGAGGGCGGGGTGCCCTTCGGGTAATGGGTGTATCTCCGGAAGCTGCCTGTCGGTTTTGGGAGGTGGCGGCCGAAGGGGGTATGCTTTTTGGCGGGTTTCCGACTGCCCTTTCTTTTGTCCGCAGAGGTAGCTCGGTAGATGTGAGGCTGCTATCCCCAAGCGCTAGTTTACTGGCGTGAAGGGTAGGGTATGGCACGGGTTCGACGCTGCATCTTCACTGCCCGTGGGCTCGAGGTCCTCTCAGATGAGGGGGTGAATTTCCGGCCCTTCCGTGCCTCCTAGTGGCTGTCCCTCCACTGTCCCTCCACTGTCCCTCCTTTTTTTCTTTCTTTCTTTCTTTTTTTCTATAAATATCAAGAGTGGAGATATCTTGGAAGATGTACCTTTATTATGGAGTTTTCACCTAATAAAAACCTTCCTCCTCCAAGACCCCTTTCTGATCCCACACCCTGTTCTGACCTGGCTTCGTTATCGGCCCATTCTCTCTACTCTTCTCATACTCCTGTCCCTTCTGTTGGTGATGCTTCATCAGCTGCATCAGGTGCTGCTGCGTCACCCCGACGGTTTTCGGATCTCCCGGGTCAGACCACCAACGGTACTACTCCTGAACGTCCAAGGCAACCTACTGATGACAGTTCATCATTGATCGCTCAGAAACGACCTACACGACACTCAGTACCTTTGTGTACTGGGCTAACAAGTGTGCAATGGACAAAATTCTTTTCTTTACAAACAACATCTCAAATGGATTATCTGTCTGATCATGGAATTGGTAAAACTCTGTTAAGGCACATTGGCCAAAATATATCTTTCCACGCTCTTCAAAGCAGTGCGTGTGGTAACTGTACAGAATTCAGAGCAAGCTCATGGTCTCTCCCACATCACTTCCATTAATAACATACCAGTCACCGTTCGTAAGCACGCTACTCTTAATTCTTGCAGTGGTACTGTGGTCTTACCGCATACCATTGTACAGAGTGATTTTTTGTCTTTTGGCGATGATATTTTAGGAAAATTAGTCCTTCAAAACCTCCCTATTCTCAAGGTAGACACACACATCCTGCCCGCTCATGGGCGGAGGCGCTTTTCTAGTAACATCGCTCGTTTAACCTTCGACTGCCGTGAGCTTCTGTCCTCTGTCTATTTTGCGGGCCATCATTTAGAGGGGGGTCAAGTAGTTCCCACTCCCAAACAGTGTTGTAATTGCTGACGTTTTGGGCACCCCATTAAACACCGCAGTTCTGCGGCAGAATGTCCGATCTGCGGTGCAGCAGATCATTCCAATATATCTTGTAGTCTTCCCCCCTCTTGTCTCAATTGCAAGGAACTTCATCCTTCCTTTTCCCGCCATTGCCAGGTCTATCGTAATGAACGAGTGATCCATTACCTTAAAGAACGCAAGGGCCTTACTTACACTATGGCAGTCTCTCAGCTCCACCTTCAAGGAAAACTTCCTCGTGTCCCGTATGCTCGAGTAGCCCACAGACCTCCAACCTTGATAGTATTCCAGTCTCCCAATCTCTCTGCATCCGTGCCTTCAGGGGTCACGCCAGTTTCTAATGCTTTTGCAGTTTTATGCTCTGACACTCTTACCTCCACACCACTTTCTACTTCTACTTTTTCATCTCGCTCGCTTACTTCTCGGTCTACTAGACCTCACAGACCTACACTTTCTTCTCGTCCAACACCTGTACAGAATCTATCTTCTATCTCGGAGACTAGTTCTCACCCCCTTTCCAGCTCTCACACAAAGGTGGAGGTTCACCCCCCTAGCGTAGTTCCCTCTTCTCCTGTTCCCCTCCCCCCCCCCCGGTCTTCTTCCATAGTTACCCTCCATTCTCCTTCCTTTCTGTTACACTGCAGGACTCTTCTCCCCCAGCCAATGCATCTCTCCAGTCTCATACTCCCCGCCCTCCTCAGACCTCTTTGGTTGCCTCCATAGTTACTCCAACCTTTACTTGTAATGCCTCTCCTGTCTCTGACATCATGGCATCGTCGGCTTCCTTATCAACTGAGACGTTATACGCTATCTCTAGCTATATAACAGAGACGACACCACCGATGGACACCAACGCATCTCCTTCTACCCCTTCCATTTCACGACCCATGCAACAATCTACTACTCCTCAATATTCTAGTTCTTCCTAGCTTACATGCTTACTGTTGCTTCCACACGTTAACTTTACTGATCCGAACCTACCGAACCTACTCACCGTACAAAACATCCATACATCTTATTGTACCTACTACATACATAGAACACTTAACTCGGACATAAACCCTCCCCTCAAACGTCTCCTTACCAACGTCAACAGAACACGTGACCATAACACAAGGCACAGATCACTCTTTGATGTTCCTCGTGTCCATCTCACGCTATGCAAAAACTTAATGCACATAAAAGGCCGAAAAATATGGAATTCATTACCTGTGAATGTAAAAGAAACACTGTTTATAAATTCAAGTCTCTTCTTAAAAATCACTTACTCACCCACAACTAAATAAATACTGAATAACTGTATCTCATAAATGTATAACCTGTGACCCTATCAAACATTGTTTTTTTTAATTACATTACCTAATAGAATACTACATTCAATTGAATGCTCAGCAACTCAGCAAATGACTATATGACCTGACTTTGAAATATTCATTTGTGCTTAATTGTTATTTGTTACTATAATTTTTACCACTGAATATAATCATTGCCTTTGAATCTTAAGTTAATTTTAAGCTGCCCATATGGTTGATACAGACTTTGAGTACATTTAACCACTGATTCTTATTACATCTATGTTCATGTCCAAATTAACCTTAAACTGCCAAGAGATCTCGTCACATGCTAGTGCCAAAGTGATCTACGTTTTATTTAGTATTTCAACATATAACAAAAAAGTTGATCAGTTTTTTTACACAGTTTCAATGTCAAAAAGAAATAAAAGATCTACTTTTTACATACTTCAAGTTGCAAAACCAACAACCTGTCGGTATTATACCATTTTGATTTCATCTTTCAGATACTGACAAAAAAAGTGAGCATTTTCGCGTACAAGAAAACACCTTGGAACAAGCTTTTCAATTGAAAGTGTTGGAAAAGAGGACATTTGGACATTTGGACAGTTTAAGGGTTAATAATAAATAAATAAATCCTAAAAGCCCATAGGCTTTGTAGTTTCTTATTGTTGTCATTTTTATTTCTGTACATAATGACTATTTTACAATGGAATATACGTGGCTTTAGGGGCAATCGAGGAGAACTCCAATTGCTGTTATCCCAGTTGTCCCCAGTATGTGTTGGGCTGCAAGAACCCAAAATTCGTTCTGCTGTCATTCGCCAGTTTCGGACTACTTGCTGTTACATTCTTCCGATCCTTTACCTGACGAATTGTTTAATGAAAGCGCGTTTCTTGTACATGTTGAAATAACGTACCAAAAAGTTTTTGATCATTCCCCACTGCATTATACTGCAGCTCGTATTTATTTACACCGATGGTTTACAGTTTGCTCTCTTTATCTTTCTCCCTCCCATGCATTCTGTATCTCTGATATTGCGTTTTTAATTTCATCTCTACCACTGCCCATATAGTTTTTGCTCACCATCACCTGTGGGGAGGGTCCCACTGCGACGCTCTTGGTGATCAGTTGGAGAGACTTCTCGCTTCTCATCCTCATGTTTTAAACACGGGTGCTTCTACCCATTTTGATTCTCACACTCAGTCTCTCTCCTGCATTGATCTTTCTGTCTGTTCTTCGCCCGCTGCACTTGATTTTGTGTGGTCTGTTTTTCCAGATTTACACGATAGTGATAATTTTCCCACCCTTCTTACTTCCACTGCAAATGTCGGACCGTTTCGTAGCCCTTGTTGGCAGTTTGCTCAAGCAAATTGGGACTTATACTCCCATCTTACCACCTGTTGTGAGGACCCCCCTTTCGTCTTCTATTGATGAACTGGCACACCAGTTTTCGACCTTAGTCCTAACTGCAGCGACGTGTTCTATCCCCCAAACCTCAAGGTAGGCATTCTCAGGCATGCGTACCTTGGTCGTCTCCTACATGTGTGTTTAAAATGTGCTGCGGAGTGTCTGCTGGATTTCAAGCGAGCAAGGGCAGTTGCTCACCACGTTTTCTGCGACGTTAAATACACATGTTGGCGAGACTACGTGTCTACCATTAACTCGTCTTCCCCTATGTGCGTGATTTGGAGAAAGGTGCAGAGATTGTGTGGTAAGTACACTCTGGACCCAGCTCCCGTTTTGCAGGTTGCTGGAGTTGATGTCGTGGAACCCTTAGAAGTTGCCACAGAAATCAGGAACTATCTTGTCCATATCTCTCAAGGCTTCACCTCTGTCCCTCGTTTCTTGGGTCTAAACCTGCCAGAGAGCAGTTTCCTTTAGATTTCTAGAACTGGAGTCCACGCTTTCCATTTGCCGGCCGTCGGAACCGGGACCTGATGATATCTACATCAGTATGCTTCAACATCTCCATTCTATGGTTCTTCCCATTCTTATACATCTTTTCAATCTATATTGGAAGTGAAGGGTTCTCCCTCAACACTGGAAATCGGCTAATGTACTACCGTTTCGCAAACCGGGCACCTCGGGACTTGACACCTCTCACTATCGTCCCATTGCCCTTACCAGTGTGGTCTGCAAGGTGATGGAACGATTGGTGAATAGGCGTCTGATGTGGTTCTTAGAGACACACAATAGCTTTTTCCCTCACCAATATGGCTTTTGCAAAGGCCACTCTACTGTAGACCCCTTGCTCCACTTAGATATGTATATTCGAAATGCCTTGCTAACAACCACTCTGCCTAGCGGTCTTTTTTGATCTAGATAAGGCATATGACACCACTTGTAGGTATATCATCATAGCCCAAGCCCACACCTTAGGCCTCCGTGGTAATCTACCAAACTTCATCACTGCTTTCTTGTTAGATAGACATTTTCGGGTCCATACTGGCGCCTCGTTTTCTTTGGACTTAGTACAAGCCGAGGGAGTTCCACAAAGTTGTGTAGCACTACTCTTTTTCTCATAGCTATAAATGACCTACCTACCCTCTGTTCTTCCTTCGCACATTTGGTCGTCACTTTATATTGACGACTTCGCTATAGCTTACTTGGGCTCTGACTATCGGCTAGTAGCAGCCTCCCTTCAGGTTGTAAAAGACCGAGTCTCCCATTGGACCACTTCTCACGGCTTTAAATTTTCTAGTACGAAAACCCGGTTCATTACCTTCACTAGACGTCCTCTTATTCCGGATACTTGTACTTACACGGTTCACGTATTCTGGCACGGGATACGGTCAAAATTCTGGGCCTGCTCTTTCTTCGCCGGCTGACGTGACCACACATATCTTCTTTAAAGACAACTTGCCATGGTCGGCTAAATCTCCTTAAAGTTCTCACACATCGTTCATGGTGAGCAGATCATCGCACTCTCTTCCGTTTGCATTCAAGCTGGATTATGGTGACCAAATCTATTCTGCTGCCTCTCCCTGAACTCTAAGTTAGATCCCATTCATCACCAAGGTATCCGTCTGTGCCTTGGTGCCTGTCGTTCATCCCCTGTTGAGAGCCTCTATGCAGAAGCGAATATTCCATCCCTGTCTGATCGCTGTGATGCTCGCCTTCGCTATTATGTTTGATCTCATGACCTCCACAATCCTTTCGTATATAGGATGGTCACTGATGTTAGTAGACGTTCTTTATTTTTTCGTCGCCCCTGCTTACTCCTCCCCTTTTCTCTCTGCCTCCATTCGCTCTTGTCTTCTCTTCAGTTATCACCTTTCCATGTTCATGTAGCATCTCCTTTTTCCTGCCCCATTGGGAAGTTCCAGCTGTTCATGTCTGTTCTTTCCCACTGCCATGCGCTAAAGCCCAACTACCTATGGTGGCTTCCCACTCTCTTTTTCTTGACCACTTCCACTCTCATTCTCATGCCATCGTAGTGTACACCGATGGTTCTAAGTCTTCTGACAGAGTCGGATTTGCAGCAGTGTTTCCAGACAATGTCGCGCGAGGACATTTATTATCCTCGGCTAGCATTTTTACGGCTGAATTGTATGCCATTCTTGTAGCACTTATCCGTATAGCATCTATGTTTGTGTAGCCATTTGTGGCCGTTTCAAGCTCCCTTAGTGCTTTACAGGCTATATGAAAATTTGATACACCCACCCCCTAGTTCTTCGTATCCTACTTTGGTTACTCCGTATCTCTAACAAACACAAAGATGTTTTTTGCTGGGTCCCTGGTCATGTTGACGTACAGGGCAATGAACATGCAGACACCGTTGTGCTGTCAGCAGTACATTACCTCCCAGTTTCATATAGAGGTGTTCCTTTCACAGACTATTTTGCTGTAATTGCTACCCACCTTTGCACCCGCTGGCGACAACCTTGGTCTGATCTACTCCATAACATAACTTCATTCTGTTAAACCAAGTATAGGTTTCTGGCCGTCTTCTTGTCATCAGTGCCAAGGTTGGGAGACTACTCTCTCCCGTCTCTGCATCGGCCACACTCGTCTTACTCACGGGTATCTCATGGAGATGTGCCCTGTTGCTCTCTGTGAGAATTGTCAAGTTCCAGTATCTGTTAGCCACATTCTGTTGAACTATCAACGAGCACGCAGAATTTACCTCCAACGTCGTGTCCACTCCACTGCCCTTTCTTTACCATCCCTTCTAGCTGATGGACCCCCCTTTAATACAGACCCTCTCATTGACTTTTTGATAGCAACTGATTTACTACACAAACTCTGATAATGATGCCTCTAGCACTCTCCTCTGTCCTGTCTACCTTAATCTCTAGCTACCCTCCACCCCTGCACTATCCACTGCCCCACTGCACTCCATACCCTAATAATCATCCCTCTCCCTCTTGCCACCCATTTCCCCTGCATCCTTCCCTGCCCTACTGCGTTGTATAACCCTTGCGGTTTAGAGCTTCTTTTTAATTATACTTATTTTAATTATACTTATTTTAATATAGTCAGCTAATGGTGATTGAAAACTATGGCAAGTGTCTTAATATATGTCTGCTACTGAACTTGTTACTTCGCTACTGTAAGATTTTGATTCTTTTACTACTTTGTTTTGTCAGATTTTAAAGCAGAACACTTCACATGGCTGAGGGACCGACCACCTCAAAACACCAACTTCAAGGCTGATGGACTGATGCATTTTTTATCTCTACTGCTTCTGCTGTCTTAATATTTAGTCACCTCTGAATTCGATGACACAACGAATCTTCAAGGGGATATAAATTAAGAAATACAGTGGGCCTCAGACAATATTATAATGGTCAGTATAGACAAGTTGTTAGTGCTCTGTTTACGACTGGAGGAAATAAAGACTGAAACGAAATTCCGGACAAAATCAAATCATTCGAGAGAAAATTCCATGTGCGAGACCTAGGAGTGATGATGTCTTAAGATCTCATATTTCAGGATGCGACAATGTGGTTATTGCTCCCACAAGGAAAGTAAGGGATGCTGAGTCAATGGTACTCTTCATGTCAATTCTTCCAAGCTAGAATACTGCTGAATGTTAATGGCCCCCCATAAAGGGAGGTGAAATTACCGAGTTGGGAAACAGAGAAATTTCACTACTCATATACATTAAAAAATCTAAATTGCTGAGAAAGTTGGAAGTCCGTTTAACTGTAGTTCTTGGAATGTAGGTGAGAAAGATAAATCATTATCTACGCTTGGAAAATCTTGAAGGGACTAGTCCCAAATCTATATACCTAAATCACTCCTTATGCACACCAAAGACTTGGCAGACCGTGTAAAGTGTCTTCAATAAAAAAGCAGGGACGTGGCGAGTACACTAAGAGAGAACTCGATGAATGTTGGAGGTCCCTGACTTTTCAAGGCCCTCCCTTCATGCCTAATGAGTTACCAATAAACCTCTGGTTTTCTTCAGGAGAGATCGTTACAAGTTCCTCAAATCAACACTTGACCAGGTGGGCTGCAGTTCGTACGTTGAACTGTGTGCGGCCATCAGTAACGGCTTGGTTGGTAAGGACGTAATCCACCGGGAGGCCTTGTCTGGCACTAGGCCTCTAAATCGCTGACCTCGAGGTCTAGTACTTTAAATTCTAGAACCTTAAACTCTTAAGAAGCCTACTGCATGGGTGAAAACGATACGGAAATAAAGGTACCTAACTGATTCACTCGTGTTGTACTCATTTTGTCGCTGCTTCATGATGCTGGCAATCATGTTGCACTCTCTGAGTTGTTCAGCTGCTGAATTTTCTCCTGAGTTTCATTCAGTTTATTCATAATATTGCCAAGGCTTGTCTTACATGATTCATCCGCTGCAATGAGACAGAGAGGTGATAGTGTGCACCAGAGCCTCAGAACCTTGAATCATTCACAATTTTGTTGATTAAAATATTTCAAATTTTGAACCTCAGGTAGCATTTCTGAGATCAAAAATTTTTCTCTAAGATGTAAGGATGCTTTGCGAAATATTTTCAGCAAAGAAGATAATTAGGCAATAAGATTCCACTATGATTTCCAGCAAATGATGGTAGGTGTATGTGATATCTAAACACTGTAGATAAATGGTTTAGAGGACCAGCAAGCTGATAAATTAAACACTTGTGCAACACTGGGCATCTTACTGTGGAAACGTTTCGCTAATCCAGCGACTTCCTCAGTCCACTACAAAGGAGAATGACTGAAGACAGAAGGAGTTTGAGGTAATCAGTCCATTAGCCTGAGTCGATATAATCAGTCTATCATTCTTGATAAGAATACAGCATATGCGGTGAGGAGGGTCCTTATGTACTTGTTACAGTACATATGGCCCTATAGGCATGACCTACTGCCACTTGTGGATTTTTCCATGGTGACACCGCCTACGCCTGCTTCACCTCACCTTCTGCACACATGCTGTATTCTTATCAAGACTGATGGACTAATTACATCGACTCCAACTGAGGGACTGATTACCTCAAACTCTTGATCGTCAACCAATCTTCTCTGTATTAAACTAAGGAAGCCACTCATTGGCGAAACGTTTTCAAAATGAAGATATCCTAAGCGTTACACAAGTGTCTAGTTCATCTAAGCAATACATTGAAATGAATTGTTGTTCACAGTTGCGACCTAACATAAACTAAGTGTTCTTCAGCAGGGAGGAATATTCGGAATGAACTTATGATCTGGTAGTTCATTGTGTCCTTGAAGAGTCTCTAGTTTACTGCAGGAGGCTAGAGAGGAGAGTCAAGTGACTCATTGTTGGTCTACAGTTAGCAATGATGTATTTTCTTACTCTCTGCTTCAGAATACACTCATGGTAGGTGTAGGTAGGTGTAAGTAGGTGCATTGTTTGTCAGGAAACATGACAAGTGTTTCCTGACTCGGGTCTTAGTCATAAAATGGCCCAGAGCTGGAGCTTCTGATCATCTGACCGGTCCACGTCTTAAAAAATCATTGTGATGATTATAACCACTTGGATATATGTAGTGTGTGTGTGTGTGTGTGTGTGTGTGTGTGTGTGTGTGTGTGTGTGTGTATGTATGTATGTGTGTGTGTATCAGAACTATAAACAGGTAGAAACAGAACGTTGCAATCATCAACAGGAAGAATAAGAAAACAACAGAAACACTAACAGAATTAATGATCTCTATAATCATGAACAGTGAGAAGACAAGCACATAAATCATCAACAACGAAAACAAGAAAACTTGAATCATCAACAGAACAAATAAAAACTTGAATCATCAACAGAACAAATAAAAACTTGAATCAACAAGAACAAATAAAAACTTGAATCATCAACAGGACAAATAAAAACTTGAATCATCAACAGGACAAATAAAAACTTGAATCATCAACAGGACAAATAAAAACTTGAATTACACAAATAAAACGTGAATCTCAACAGACAAATAAAAACTTGAATCATCAACAGGACAAATAAAAACTTGAATCATCACAGGGACAAATAATACTTGAATCTTAACAGGACAAAAAAACTTAATCTCAACAGGACAAAAAAACATTGAATCTCAACAGGACAAATAAAAATTGAATCATCTAACAGGACAAATAAAAGCTTGAATATCACAGGCAAATTAAAACTTGAATCATCAACAGACAATAAAAACTTGGATTCTATCAACAGACAAAATAAAAACTTGAATCATCAACAGGACAAATAAAACTGAATCATAAAGACTTAAAATATAAAACTTGAACATCAACAAGACAATAAAAACTTGAATCATCAACAAGACAAATAAAAGACTTGAATCATAAGGACAATAAAAACTTAGAATCATTCTAACAGGACAAATTAAAAACTTGAATCATCAACAAACAAAAAAACTTTGAAATCATCAACAAGACAAATAAAACTGAACACACAAGACAAAAAAAACTTGAATCATCAACAAAGGACAATAAAACTGAATATCAACAAGACAATAAAACTTGAAAATCATCAAAGGACGTAAATAATAAAACTTGAATCATCAACAAGACATAAAAACTTGAATCATCAACAAGACAAATAAACTTGAATCATCAACAAGACATTAAAAATTGAATCATCAACAAGACAAATAAAACTTGATCATCAAAGGACAAATTAAACTGAATCATCAACAGACAAATAAACGCTGTGAATATAATGAGAGCAAGTTCTCAGAATCAACAGTAAAAAGAACGTTAAATCCGTGACAGCTGAAACAAAACATTAACCTGAAGCTAAATAGATGTTGCCTCATAAAAGGAATAAAAATGCTGGAAAAGCTTAAATTAACAAGCTTGAAATGCTAGACACCTAAAAAGTGTTTATTTCTTCACAAGGACGTTAAAATTAACATCAAAGTTTAAATCATTCAAGGACGTTAAATCATCACAAACGTTAAAATCGGCAGAGATGTTAAAATACTATATGGACGGAATCAACAAAAAAAGTAAGATTATCAAAGAAGAGAGTTAAAAAGTTAAGGTCATTAACAGAGGAACTAGAACGTAAAACTTAACGGAGTTTAGATAATTAAGGGAGATTCGATGTTAAAATCTTTGGGAATGCAAAGAGAAGCGATGAGAGAAAGAAGACGAGAGCCAGTGAGAGAGTGAGTACTGGTTGGATCTTCTGGGTGCAATACTTAAAAATGTGCTGTCATGCCTAGTTGTGCACTGCGATGGTGTGCATGCTGTGTGCTGCTGATGCTGTGTGCTGCTGCTCATGCTGTGTGCTGCTGCTCATGCTGTGTGTGCTACTGCCGCTGGTGCTGATGCTGTGTGCTGCTGCTGATGCTGTGTGCTGCTGATGCTGTGTGCTGCTGCTGATGCTGTGTGTTGCTGCTGCTGATGCTGTGTGCTGCTGCTGATGCTGTGTGTGCTACTGCCGCTGATGCTGTGTGTGTGATGATGCTGATGTTGCTGCTGATGCTCTTAATGCTGCTGCTCCTGCTCCTGATGCTTTGTGCGCTGCTGCTGCTGATGCTCCTGTGTTGCTGATGCTGTATGCGCTGCTGCTGCTCCTGCTGTGTCACTGCTGTGTTACTGCTACTACTGTGTTGCTGATTCTGTGTGTGCTGTTTCTGTTTGCTTTTGTGCTGCTGTGTTTGTGTTGCTGAAACTGTGTGTGTATTGCTGCTTCGTGTGTTAATATTACTGCTGCGTGTGTTGCTGCTGTGTTGTATTGCCACTAATGTGTTGCTGTGTTGTATTGCTAATATGGTGTTGCTGTTCTGTTGCATTGCTATATTTTCCTTGTGTGTTGTAATGTTGCTATGTTTTATTGCTGCGGTGCTGTATTATCTCTGTGATGTGTTGCTGCTGTTCCATATAGCTGCTGTACTATGTCTCTGTTGATATGCTGCTGCGCTGTGCTTCTACTGAGTTGTTGCTGTGTTCTTGCTGTATTTCAATACTGTGTTGTATTGCCGTAGTGATGCTTTGTGTTGCTACTGTGTTGTGTTATTGTATTTTGTGTTGTTGGCATGTTGTTTAGTTTGTTTTTAGTGCTCGTGATGCTGCTGCTGCTGTGTTGCTTTGCAACATTGTTTCCGATGTTTGTGTTACTACTGAGCCTTGCTGGCGAGTTGTGTTGCTGCAAGGTTATGTTGAAGTATCGTATTGCTACTGTTGCTCTGGTATTGTATTGCTGTTGTACTGAGTTAATGTGTTGTGTTGCTCTATTGTCGTGTTGTGTTGCTTCAGTTGTTGTGCTGTTGTGGAACTGAACTCTTAGTGCCACATTGAGTTGCTTCTGTGTTACGTTGTTGTTGTGATGTGCTACTACTGTGTGCTCCTGCTGCGTTGTGTTGCTGCTGTATTGTGCTGCTGTTTTGTTGTCTTGGTGCTGTATAACTGCTGTTATTTTGCTGTTGTATTGCAATTAAGTTTTGTAGTGTTGCTGCTCTACTGTGTTGCCGTTGTATTGCTGCTATGTTTATGTTAGTGTTGCTGTTGTGTTGCTATTCTTTGTTGCTGTTGAGTTGCTATACTGTGTTATGTTGCTGTAACGTTACATTGCTCTGTTCTTGCTGTTGTGTTGTGTGTGTTTTCATGTGTTATGTTGATGTGTTGCGTGACTGTTGTGTTGTGTGACTGTTGTGTTGCGTGACTGTTGTGTTGTGTGACTGTTGTGTTGTGTGACTGTTGTGTTGTGTGACTGTTGTGTTGTGTGACTGTTGTGTTGTGTGACTGTTGTGTTGTGTGACTGTTGTGTTGTGTGACTGTTGTGTGAGTGCTATTTTATGTAAATGCTGTGTTGTGTGAATGCTATGTCATGTGAATGCTGTGTTATGTGAATACTGTGTTGGGTGAATGCTGTCTTATGCTATGTGAATGCTGTGTTGTCGGTTTTTTCGATTTTTTGCTGTGTTGTGCTGTTTTATTTGTTGTGCTGCTGTGTTGTGTTGCTACTCTGTTATGTTCTCGCTGTGTTCTTTTCATGTAGTGTTGTGTAGATGCTGTTTCGTGTTGCTGATGTGGTGAGCTGCCGCTGTGTTTTGCTGCTGCTCTTATGTTGTATTGCGACTATGTTGCCTATGTTGTATTGCGACTATGTTGCCTATGTTGTATTACGACTATGTTGCCTATGTGCTCAGCCCCAGGCCCAGACTCGTGGAACTCTGTGTTCATTAAGAACTGCAAGAAAACCCTCTCACGGGCTCTAAGTATGCTATGGAGAAGGAGCATACACACAGGTGAGATTCCACAGTCACTAAAAACAATGGATATAGCCCCGCTCCATAAAGGTGATAGCAGAGCAATAGCTAAGAACTAAAGACCAATAGCTGTAAAGTCCCACGTTATAAAAATCTTTGAAAGAGTGCTAAGAAGCAGGATTGCAAACCACTTGGATTCCCAATAACTGCACAATCCAGGGCAACAAGGGTTCACAGCAGGTCGCTCCTGCCTCTCACAACTATTGGACCACTGTGGTCTTCGATTCACTGGAAGACAAACAGAATGCAGATGTAGTATACACAGATTTTGCAAAAACCGTTGACAAATTCGATCATGGTGTAATAGCGCATAAAATGCGTCCTAAAGGAATAACGGGCAAAGTGGGCAAATGGATTTTCAACTTTCTAACCAATCAAACACAAAGAATAGTGGTAACCAGAGTTACCCTAAATCGGACACTGCCAAAGTGAAGAGCTCTGTTCCACAAGGCACAGTACTTATCCCCATCCTGTTCTTCCTCCTCATATCAGACAAACAGAGACGTAAACCATAGCACCGTTTCATCCTTTTCAGACGATACTAGGATCTGCATGAGAATGTCATCCATTGAGGACACGGCAAATCTCCAAGAAGATATAAACCAAATTTTCCAATTGAAAAAGGAGAACAATTTGATGTTCGATGAAGACAAATTCCAACTACTACGTTATGAGAAACTGGAGGAAATGATAACTAGAACTGAGTATACTACAAACTCTAATCACACAATAGAGAGGAAAAGTAATGTGAAGGACCTGGGAGTGGTAATATCTGAGGATCTCACTTTCAAGACCACAACAGTGCCACTATCATATCTACGAAGAAAGTGATAGGATGGATAATGAGAACTTTCAAAACAAGAGATGCCAAGCCAATGTCCTTTTTAAATCACTTGTTCTCTCTAGGCTGGAATGCTGCTGTCCATTCAAGGCAGATAAAATCGCAGACCTAGAGAATGTACAGAGAGCCTTTGCTGCACATATAAGAAACACCTTAACTACTGGGAACACTTGGAAGCACTTGACTTGTATTCACTGGAGCGCAGGTGAGATAACTACATCATAATCTACTCCTGGAAAATTCTAGAGGGACTGGTCCCAAATATGAACACAGAAATCACTCCATAAGAAAGCAAAAGACTTGGCAGGCAGTGCAACATACCCCCAGTGAAAAGTAGGGGCGCCATTAGCACACTAAGAGAAAATGCAATAAATGTCCGGGGCCATTCCACCAGCCATAAGGGGAATTACCAATAGACCCTTGGCTGCCTTCAAGAGGGAACTAGACAGATACCTAAAGTTAGTTCCGGATCAGCCGGGCTGCGGTTCATACACTGGACTACGTGCAGCCAACAGCAACAGCCTAGTTGATCAGATCCTGTCCACCGGGAGGCCTGGTCATGGACCGGGCCGCCGGAGTGTTAACCCCCGGAATAACCTCCTGGTAGACTCCAGGCAGGTATCTGCTATGTTACTTTGCTGTAGTAATGTTTTACTGCTACTGTGATATGTTACTGTTCTGTTGTGCAGCTGATATGTTACTGTTCTGTTGTGCAGTTGATATGTTACTGTTCTGTTGTGCAGTTGATATGTTACTGTTCTGTTGTGCAGTTGATATGTTACTGTTCTGTTGTGCAGTTGATATGTTACTGTTCTGTTGTGCAGTTGATATGTTACTGTTCTGTTGTGCAGTTGATATGTTACTGTTCTGTTGTGCAGCTGATATGTTACTGTTCTGTTGTGCAGTTGATATGTTACTGTTCTGTTGTGCAGCTGATATGTTACTGTTCTGTTGTGCAGCTGATATGTTACTGTTCTGTTGTGCAGCTGATATGTTACTGTTCTGTTGTGCAGCTGATATGTTACTGTTCTGTTGTGCAGTTGATATGTTACTGTTCTGTTGTGCAGCTGATATGTTACTGTTCTGTTGTGCAGCGGATATGTTACTGTTCTGTTGTGCAGCTGATATGTTACTGTTCTGTTGTGCAGCTGATATGTTACTGTTCTGTTGTGCAGCTGATATGTTACTGTTCTGTTGTGCAGTTGATATGTTACTGTTCTGTTGTGCAGCTGATATGTTACTGTTCTGTTGTGCAGCTGATATGTTACTGTTCTGTTGTGCAGTTGATATGTTACTGTTCTGTTGTGCAGCTGATATGTTACTGTTCTGTTGTGCAGTTGATATGTTACTGTTCTGTTGTGCAGCTGATATGTTACTGTTCTGTTGTGCAGTTGATATGTTACTGTTCTGTTGTGCAGCTGATATGTTACTGTTCTGTTGTGCAGTTGATATGTTACTGTTCTGTTGTGCAGCTGATATATGTTACTGTTCTGTTGTGCAGCTGATATATGTTACTGTTGTGCAGCTGATATGTTACTGTTTGTGCTGCGTGATATGTTACTGTGTCAGCTGATATTGTTAGCTGTTGTCAGTGATATACTGTTCTGTTGTGCAGCTGATATGTTACTGTTCTGTGATTGAGTTGTACTGTTGTGCAGCTGATATGTTACTGTTGTGCAGCTGATATATGTTACTGTTGTGCAGTGATATGTTACTGTTGTGCAGCTGATATATGTTACTGTTGTGCAGCTGATATATGTTACTGTTGTGCAGCTGATATATGTTACTGTTGTGCAGCTGATATATGTTACTGTTGTGCAGCTGATATATGTTACTGTTGTGCAGCTGATATATGTTACTGTTGTGCAGCTGATATATGTTACTGTTGTGCAGCTGATATATGTTACTGTTGTGCAGCTGATATATGTTACTGTTGTGCAGCTGATATATGTTACTGTTGTGCAGCTGATATATGTTACTGTTGTGCAGCTGATATATGTTACTGTTGTGCAGCTGATATATGTTACTGTTGTGCAGCTGATATATGTTACTGTTGTGCAGCTGATATATGTTACTGTTGTGCAGCTGATATATGTTACTGTTGTGCAGCTGATATATGTTACTGTTGTGCAGCTGATATATGTTACTGTTGTGCAGCTGATATATGTTACTGTTGTGCAGCTGATATATGTTAGTGCTGTTGTTGCAGCTGATATATGTTACTGTTGTGCAGCTGATATATGTTACTGTTGTGCAGCTGATATATGTTACTGTTGTGCAGCTGATATATGATTGTCACGATTGTTGTTGCAGCTGATATATGTTACTGTTGTGCAGCTGATATATGTTACTGTTGTGCAGCTGATATATGTTACTGTTGTGCAGCTGATATATGTTACTGTTGTGCAGCTGATATATGTTACTGTTGTGCAGCTGATATATGTTACTGTTGTGCAGCTGATATATGTTACTGTTGTGCAGCTGATATGTTATGTTACTGTTCTGCAGCTATGATGATGATGATGTTGTTGTTGTTGTTGCTGGTGCTGCTGGTGCTGCTGCTGCTGCTGCTGCTGCTGCTGCTGCTATTGTGTGCTGGCTGTGACGTCAAAGGCCTGGCACAGTGCATGCGTGGTGGCGGCTTCGGATCTGGCAAGCCAATCGTGCTGATGGTAACGGTGGCGGTTGCCACCATAAATTTATTGAGGTTCAACTACACAAAAGTACAGTTACAAATTTCGGCAAGCAAGGGCAACTATCATACCTAGAAAAACCACAAAAAAAGTTTAAGTGACTTATTTCCATTGTCCTTGTAAAATCCTATTATTGAAAGCTTAATAACCGTAAATTGGAGTAGAAATCAATCATGGTTATAACTTAAAAAAAATTAAAACGGCTAAGTAAGTCAACTTTGTGAAAATCTTTTACAGTAAAAGGAGATACAACAGGAATAAAGTGAACTGAATTATTTACACGAACATTAAACAGAGAGGATCAGCTTATAATAATAGGTACATAAATATTAACTATACAAGAAATTACTCTCCCCCCTTTCCGTAACTTCTTTCATTAGGTACCTTAGAGCTCGCTTCTTGAACTGGCTCATGTTAGGACAGGCTTTGACTTGTTCAGGCAATCCGTTCTACTCCTTTATTACTATATAATAAAAGGTGTTTGAAGCCTGACCACCTAGTGTAAGTACTACAAAGTTGTGTTCACTTCCCCTAGTACCATCCTGGTTTTGATTTCTAACCTTGACGAACTTGGCAGCAAGATATTCTGGACACTACATGTCAGCAACTGTATAAACGTGATTTAGCTCCAGTTACTTTATTCTGTCTTCAACATTCAACATATCCAGTTGTTATAATTCATCCTGACTTGCATGCTATCACGGACCAGGTCTAGCATAAATCTCAATTAATTTCAATTTTTATTGTAACTATAATTTTGTATTACTTACACTATATTATTATCATTTTTTTTAAACCTTTCTCGTACAGTAGACCCAAAATTTTTAAGCAATGTGGACTAAAGTCGCTGCTGGGGCTCCTCAGGGATTAGGGACCCTAAAGCTGAAGCTTCATTATTTTCATAGTAGATCCGCCCCTGGTCCTGGGAACTGTGCGACTCACCACCTTAGTACAGACACCGTAGCTGTGAGGTTCACCACCCTCATACAGACACCGTAGTTGTGAGGTTCACCACCCTCATACAGACACCGTAGCTGTGAGGTTCACCACCCTCATACAGACACCGTAGTTGTGAGGTTCACCACCCTCATACAGACACCGCAGTTGTGAGGTTCACCACCCTCATACAGACACCATAGTTGTGAGGTTCACCACCCTCATACAGACACCGTAGCTGTGAGGTTCACCACCCTCATACAGACACCATAGTTGTGAGGTTCACCGCCCTCATACAGACACCGTAGTTGTGAGGTTCACCGCCCTCATACAGACACCATAGTTGTGAGGTTCACCACCCAGGGTCGGGAGTCAGCGGTGGCCTCAGCCTGGCCACCCAGCCTCATGTGCAGTGTGGCTGCGTGTGTTGAGACGACACTGTGTTTATAATTTACAATCGTTGCGGATTGTCAAGAGCGCGCACACACCCACATACACCCACACAGACACACACTAACACCCATCCCAACACACACCAACACCCATCCCAACACCACACACACACACACACACACACACACACCCTCCCACCACCCCCACACACACCCATGCCCTCCAACCCCTCACACACATACCCATGCCCTCCCACCCCCCACACACACACCCAAGCCCTCCCACCCCCACACACACTCCTCAACAGGGAAGCATTCATAATCCTATACACGGCAAATGTCAAGCTCATCTTGGAGTACTCAGCTCCAATATGGATCCCGCATCTGAAAACACGTAAAGAAGCTGGAAAAAATGTGAAGATTTGCTACGAGACCGGAGCAGAGGGTTATGAGGAGAGGCTAGAGGAGCTAGACATGAAGACTGTAGAAGAGAGAAGGTCTAGGAGTAACATGGCAGAAACAAAATCCATATAGCATTAAGAATAGGTATGACAGGGCTCACGCAGCAATTAGAGTGAACCCAGGTGAGTACACACAGTCACAAACTAGTGTAGAGTAAGAGAAAGTACAGCAGATTTAGAGTGTAGTTGTAGTCAGCAGATTGGTTATCAAATAAGAGTGATGAACTGAGCAAGCAATAACTGAGGTAACACCAGACATAACAACAATCACAGATAAACCTGACTAAAATGATATCAGACGCCATATTTTTAGGAGGATACTACGTGATAAGGTCAGACAGAAGAAACAAACATAACTAAACGTTAGCACCGATAATTATAATTAAGTAAGTAAGTTTACTCAGGTACACACAAATACAGTTACATAGAATTATCATACATAGCAGCATATGTGTAGAGAACCTAGGATAACCCAAAAAAGTCAGACAGAGTGACTTATTTCCATTGGGGTCCTTTTACCTTATTATTATAATATAAAGGTTATAATATTTTCTTATTATTCTATAATGAAGATAACATCTTATTATCATACTAAAAAGACTATCTACTACACGAGGGTCATTAAGACTATCTACTACACGAGGGTCATTACTAGGAATAAGGTAAAATTTACACGTATGTTAGCTAAAAAACAGAAAATCATTCCCCTCCCTTTCTGTAGCTACATTCATCAGACACCTTTTGGCACTCTTCTTGAACTGGTTCATGCTATGACTGGCTTTGACATGTGCGGGTAGTCTGTTCCATTCCTTTATTGCTGTACAATAAAAGGTTGAAGATTGAGACACTTATGCAGCATATTGGAATCTTTATACACAGCAGCATCATGGGATCTTGTTACAAAGAATTCTTCAACACTTGTTCAACCTTTGGACGAAGACCTACTTCGACTAGTGGATGGTACCACTATGACCCCGCCTCCGCCTGCTTCACCTCACCTCACTACAGTATATAAGCCACGTCTACGGCCCTATGCTGTACATTCTACAAGATTGATGGACTGAACACATCGACTCCAGGTTGAGGGACTGATTACCTCATTCTCCTCCTCTCCTTACGCCTTCCTCTTTGTATTGGACTGATGAAGCCACTGTGTGGCGAAACGTTTCCTGAATAAAGATTCCCATATGCTGCATAAGTGTCTCAATCTTCAACTTGTCGGTTTTTCAAACCATTCATCACAATAAAAGGTGTCTGAAGCCTGGCCACTGACTGTGGGTACTACAAAGTTGTGCTCTCTCCCCCTAGTACTATGACTGCTTCGGTTCCCAACCTTGACAAAATTGACAGCAAGATATTCTGGACACTGTTTGTGAGCAATTTTATAAACATGATTTAGCTTCAGTTGTTTTACTCTGTCTTCAACATTCAGCATATCCAACTGCTGTAATTCATCCTGGCCTACATGTTCTCTTGGTCCCAGCCCCAGGATGAATCTTACGATTTTGTTCTGGGTGATTTGCAGTCTATCTTTCAGTTTTTTTGTCAAGGCAGAGTGCCATGAAGAGCAAGCGTAATCCATATGACATTGTATAAGGGCTAGACATAGGGTCCTGCGAGCCTCAGTAGGTAGACACTGTGCTTGTCTATACAGGAACTTCAGTCTGGCATTCGCTTTCTTTACTACACTGTTCCCTATCAATTCTCCTGACATGCATGGGTCAAAGGGGATTCCCAGATATTTTACTGATGAAACCAAAGTGATGGACTCCCCATTACACTGAACATTAAAATTATTTACCCTTCTCAGTTTATGTTTCCTGCCAGTGAGAATGGCTTCAGTTTTCCCGAGGTGTAATGATAGTTTGTTGTCTACTGACCATTTGCTGCAGGACTCCAGTTCCAGTATTAATACATTAGCTATAACTTGTGGTCTTTACCTGACACTAACAGAGCACTGTCATCTGCATACAGGAGTCTGCACTTGACACTGATAGGCATGTCGTTAACATAGCATAGGATTATAAGGGACCCAGAATACTACCTTGGGGAACTCCACATGCTATCGGCAGGGGTT
Source organism: Cherax quadricarinatus (assembly GCF_026875155.1). Taxonomy (NCBI): domain Eukaryota; kingdom Metazoa; phylum Arthropoda; class Malacostraca; order Decapoda; family Parastacidae; genus Cherax; species Cherax quadricarinatus. Next base: position 32,775,795 of record NC_069421.1, on the reverse strand, counting down.
CTGATTATGACTGGAATTCAATGGAGTTTTAAAGAGGTGTGAGAGAGACAGACGAGAGAAGAGGTGCTAGTGATCAGTTAAGAATGGGGACTCGAAGTAGTAGTTGCAGTGACCTACAACCTGCCACCTAACAACAGGGAACCGACGCACGAATATGTAATCAATAACAGAGCAATGACTGACAACATAAGGAGCCCAGGGAGGGGATGGGCTGCTGGAGGTGATTAAGGAAATCTTTGCGTCAGCATGTTATGGACAAGGCTGAGGGTGGGAGAAGATGAGTCAGCATAACAGGACCTAATATTTACCAACAGTACATCTGACATAGGTGAAATAAAAGAGAGCCTTCCCCTTCCCCCCATCCGGGTGCTAGTAATAAGGTATCTAGTGAAACTGAAGACAGGTAAGTACGAAGAGGGATGAGAGAATTCGTGAATGCTGTTCAGTGTGATAGATAACTGAAGGAAATTCAGCAGATGTTATGGAGTTCCTAGTTGAAAAATGACGGAAAGCAAAGACACTTATACCAAGATGATGCCAAGGCAAACACAGACCGTGGATCAATCAGAAACGTAGAGGCAAAAAATGAGTATAAAACGTGCAAAACTACGGAAACTGATAGATCAGAACAGAGGCCTGAGCAGGTTGGCCATGAAGAAATATGCTAGAGTGATGAAAGAGACTGAGCAACAATTTGTGAATAACAAAGCAGCTAAGGTAAAGTTGAACCATAAGTGTTTCACAAAGAAATCAAAAGAAAGATGACACTGAAGGAAAAGAACCAGGAGGAAAGCTCATGAACAAGGACAAGGAAATCTGTGAGGACAGTATGCACTGACAGGTACTAGACGCCATCCACACAAACAGAAAAAGAACCACAGAAACTTTTGATGAACCTTGATACTTCGAAGACAATAGGTCCTGACAATGTTTCACCATGGGTTCTGCGAGAGAGATTTGGAAGACAGCAAATGTAATCCCTGTATTTAAGGAGACTATCAGCACTGCTGAACTATAAACCCTATTCTCTGACATGCGCACCTTGCATGGTAATGGTGGAAATTATCAAGAGTATAGTAGACTGTTTGGAGAGCATTAGTTCCGAGATGGCAAGTCTCACCTCACCAACTTGTTGGAATTCTATGACAAATTAATAGATGTGCAACAGAATGGGGAAAATTAACTTGTGGGGTTCCGCAAGGTTTATGTGAAAGTCATTTCAAATGGTAATAATTATGATGTCTCCCTATTTGCTGACGACGTTAAACTGATAATAAGAAGAATAACAGACGAGGACAAGAGAAGAATCCAAATGGATTTAAGCAAAGTGCAAGATTAGTCAGCTAAGCGATTACTTGAATTCAACCCTAGTAAAATGCAGGGCAAGAAGATCTGTGAAGGAGCAAGAAGACCAGAAGCGGAGTACAGACTTCGGGGGACAGAGGCCGCAGTCATCAGAGAAAAGTATAGTATCTAGTATATCACATCAGCCAAATGACCTTTTCAGCTAATGTTCGTCTGGCAAATCTAAAGAGTAATTCTGGGCGCTTAATATCTTTGTGTGTGAAGCACCAGGATGGAACCCAAACCTGAAATAAAATTATCAAAACCTGGAGAAGGTGCACAGGTATAGAACGAAGCTACAACAGGCTAACGAAATTGAATCTAATGACACTGGAAGTGACGAGAACCACGAAAGACATAACATTCAAAATACTCAAGAAGGTTGATATGGTAGACAGTGACAGGCTGCTTGAGAGGCTAGAAACAGGGGACGACAGAGGGATGTCAGGAAGTACTTCTTCGTCTCAAAGTAGCAGGAAAGTGTAATCTCTCTTAAAAAAAAAAAAAAAGTGATGGAGGCAGACTTTATACAGAGTTTTAAGAGAAAATATGACAGGGCCAACGATGCTAAAAGGAAGTGTATCCGGCAAGTGGCATGATGAAGGGGATCGAACCCGTTTTGTTTTAGCCCGCCTCATGGTGAGTGAAAATTCACTCATCATGAGGGCTAGGTGTTGTACCGTGATCCGAGGACATACGGTGGTATGGGTGCCTCAGAACTAATTTCATTCTACTCCCCGTTTGGTGTACTAACCTCCACGAGCACTGTAACCACGAACGAGTGGTATTTAATCAATAACAACACAGCGACTAGCCGTGGAATCGAACCCGTGTTGTTTAAGCCGCTTATGTATGCTGCTCGTGGAGGCTAGTACACCAAACGGGGAGAAGACTGAAACTGGCTCTAAGACACCCCACACCATCCTATGTCCTAGGATCACGGTACGTGATCCTACAAGAATCACGGTACGTGATCCTACAAGAATCACGGTACGTGATTCTACAAGAATCACGGTGCGTGATTCTTGAAGGATTGTATGGTCCAGTGGGCTAGAGTGTCGTGATTTTTCGCTCACCATGAGGCGGGCTAAAATAACACGAATTCGATCCCGGATAGTCGCAGTGTTGTTATTGATTAAATACCACTCGTTCCTGGTTACAATACTAATATATATATATATATATATATATATATATATATATATATATATATATATATATATATATATATATATATATTGTACACACATACACATATTTATATTACACACATGGATTACACGAGATTTTTTTTAGTCAGAGTCTCCGTACAAAGTTAAACTTATTTTAGGCGTGACGTCACTGTGCCAGACAACGTTTAATCGAGTGCCATAATAAAGGGAAGTGAGGCGTGAGGTCACTGTACCAGACACAACGTTTAACAGTGCAACCATGAAGGGACGCGTGGCGTCCCACACTACCATGAAGGGACGCGGGGCGCTCCAGACCACCATGAAGGACGCGGGGCGCCCAACACCACCACGAAGGGACGCGAGGCGCCCCACACCACCATGAAGGGACGCGGGGCGCCCCACACCACCATGAAGGGACGCTGGGCACCCCATACCACTATATGGAGCGTGAAATGACGTAAAACAATGTGGTTTTATCGACTGCTGCTCTCCGGCACCTCGGGCGAACAAGCGAGAGGGAGGGAGGGGGGGAGTGGGAGTGGGAGGGAGGGGGGAGTGGGAGCGGGGGGGGGGAGTGGGAGCGGGAAGGAGGGAGGGAGAGAGTGGGGGAGGGAGAGAGTGGGGGAGGAAGGGAGGGAGAGAGTGGTAGAGGAAGGGAGGGAGAGGGAGAGGGAGAAGGAGAGGGAGAAGGAGAGGGAGGGAGAGGGAGAGGGAGAAGGAGAGGGAGGGGGAGAAGGAGAGGGAGGGAGAGAGAGAGAGCTTGATAATACAAGTAGCTACATATGAGAGCGAAATTGCAAGTAACCACTAAGGGGAATAATTAGTGGACCAGGTTGAGAGTTTATCTGTTCTACCAGGACCATTAAGACCTGGATAGTAACCACAGTTTCTTAAAGAATAAAAACAAATTCTTGGTACAAGATTCTCTCCCTCTCTCTCCACATATATATATATATATATAATATATATATATATATATATATATATATATATTACAATGAAATACGTGACTGTAAATATATAAAAATACAACAATGAAAAATAAAAAAAAGGAAACTGAATGCTTTCGTGTTTTTACAGATAAACATCTTCAGAGGAATAGGAAGAAGAGACAAGAGAAGCACATTTTATGTTAAACAGTGAGGTGACACCTCAGAGAAGGTCGCAACTCACCAGTGAGGTGCTGCCTATCTCAACCAGAATTTCAACAATAAATCCTGACACTGTATGAGGCTGCTCCTCCAGAATTTCCTTTGTAAATAATAGTAAAGCGTTACCAGTGAAACGGTAAATTGCATACAAGTCAAAAATCGAAATATAATTGAAATTATGTGCCAGTAGGCCTCCAACAGTGTGTGTCGAGGTAACAATATACGTTTCAGATGGCATATATCTAGCTGGATATCAAGTGATGAGGAAAGATAGGAAACAGGGGAGGTAGAGGAGTTGCAGTGCTAATCAGAAATTAACTGAGCTTTGAAGTGAGAACGATAAACTGAGAAGTAATGCTCGACGTCATAATGAGCTCTAGTATTAACAAGTATGTGAGGCATATGAGAAACAGACCCCTGGGTGTCAGCAACCATGTATTGCTTGACTTGTGAAACTAAACAGAGGGAAGAATGACAAGTTGAAGGTATGCAAAGCCAGACTTTTGAAAACGAAACTTTGAAGTGATGAAGGAATTCCTGATTGCAGCGCAGCAAGAAAGGAAACTGAAAGATTAATAAGTGAGATGGAGTATGTAGCTGGTAAGTGTCGGGATGCACAGAACTTCATACCTAAAAGGCAAACATGAAATAGCAAAGACAAAATGATCCTTTTCTGATTGAGCCAGAGATGCAGGGAGGAAAAAAAAAGAGAAAGCATATGAGCGTTTAAAAACTATAGGTAGTGAAGAACAAAAGAAAACAGAGAAGTGAGCAGATTTGCCATAAAATGTGCAAGGGTGAGGAGAGAGACTGAGAGAGAGAGTTCGATAAAAAAAAAATATCTGCTAAGGCCAAATCTGAACCAAAACTGCTTCACAGCCTTATCAGAAGATAACAGTAAAAGAAGATCTTATATCTTACAGGAAGTGACAAGAAAAATCTGTTAAGTGCTTAACAGATGATTCAGCGAGGTCCTCTGAGTGGAAACTTTGGCAATGCCGGAAAGCCTACTTGAAATGGTACACCAGCAGGTACTAGACACCGTGCACACAACACGAGAAGAGATAAAAAAAAACGGGGATGGGGGGGGGGGCGCTTTTGGCTGAGCTGCATACATCAAAGGCAGCGAGACCTGACAAGATGTCACCTTTCATTTTGCGAGAGGGGGAAGAAGCATTCCCTGAACTACTTGCTAAGATCTACAACAAGTCAAAGAATACGAGACAGTGGCCAGAGATATGGAAGACAGCGAATGTGGTACTTGAATTCATGAAAGGAGACAAGCAGGAAGTGCTGAAGTAACGGTAAGTTTCGTTGATATGCATACCTTGCAAGTTAATGGAAAAGATAGAAAAGTGGAACACTTGAAGAGAAGACTGCAAGAAAGCATTGGATACAGTACTCCATATGAGAATAGGGAATAACTTAAGGTGCAGGCAGAATAACAGGTAATGTACTCCAATAGATCATAGAATACCCCAGAGGAAGGAAGCAGAGGGTGATTGTTAAGAGAAGTCAGAATGAGGAAATGTAACAAACGGGATGTTGCAAGGACAAGGACAGATAAAGGTTGCAGATGGATCTGGGAAACTGAAAGATTGGTCATATAAGTGATTGCTTGAATTCATCCCCAGCAAATACAGGGTCATGAAGATCAAGTAAGAGAACAGAAGACCAGACACAGTGTAGAATCTCGGGGGACAGAGACTGACGGCCTCAATCAGAGAGAAAGATCTAAGGGTGAACATTGTGCCTAGCATTTCCCCAGAGGTTCACAATAACCAAATAACCTCTCTAACCAAAGCTGGCTTTCAGCCATGTGGCTTTCTAGGCACTTCATACAAGATGTGTCAGAGATATCTTGGAGTATGCTGCACTAGCATGGAACCTACGTAAGGAAGAATCTTAAGAAACTGCTAAAACTAAAAGCAAGCAACAAGACGTACCTGAGGGTAATTGAAATGAATCTAACATCATTGGAAGATAGAAGAATCTGGGAAGATATAACATACAAAATGCTCAGGGCAACTGATAGGGTAGACAGAGACAGGATGTGACGAGAAACAGGAACTTGGGGACAGTGCTGGAAGTTAAAGACACAGAATACCCACAGGGAAGTCAGGAAATATTTCAGCCTAAAAGTGGAATAATCTCGGCAAAGAACTTGTGAAGGCAGGTTCCATATAATGCACCAGACGAGCCTGGCCCAGGGCTGGGCTCTGGGTGTAGAAAAAAAACTCTAGGAAATTATCAAAGGCAGTTAAGAGTAGATATGATAAGGGACACGAGGTTACGGAGGAGTAAATCTGGCAGGCGGCAAGTTGAGAGGCGGGGCCAGGAGCTAAGACTAGATTCCTGCTGCCACAAACAGGTGATTACACACACACACACACACACACACACACACACACACACACACACACACACACACACACACACACACACACACGCACACACACACACACACACAGTACCTCTACACCCAAGAATGAGGTAAGAAAAGAGCTTGCCCAGAAAATCATAACAGTTTTAAGAATCAGAGTTGGTTGATAAGGTTCGTCACGAAACAGGACAAGTGTTTCCTGACGTGGGCATTAGTCATATGATGACCCACAGCTGGAGCTTTTGGTCAGAGTGTGGTACTCAAACATGTAAGGAGATACCAACAAATGTGACAACGCCATGAAAGGAGTGGCAAACAGAGGAGGAGGAGTTGCATGCATGGTCAGAAATTACTGGAGATTTAAGCATCTAGGAAACTTGGAAACAGGAATTTTCGGGAATTATATAGTATACTGTGCTGTCCAGAGACTCAGTAGTAATAGTGGTCGTGATATATAATCCACCAGTAAACAACAGAAGACCAAGGAAGGAGTATGATTAGAATAACAAGATAATGATTCAAACATTGGAAGCTCTGGCTGAGAGAGCAAGACTTTAAACAGCTAAACTCGTACAAGGAGATTTTAACAAGAAGGATATTGACTGGAAAAAATAGTACCCCTATTTCAGCGTATGTAAACAATAATAAATAACTTTCTGAGCCAACCTGTGAAGGAATTAAGAGTGTGGGAAGGAGATGAGCCAGTGAGACTAACTGGTTATTCACACAAAATGAAAATGATATTGCAGAAATTATGGGAAACCAATGGGAGTCAAAAGTCATATGCTAATAAGCTTAGAGTACCTGTGGGGAGGGGGGAGGAATGAAGAAAATAATAGATAGTGGGACTACGGAAGAAGATATTATGATAACAAAAAAAAAATTCTGAGGAAAGTAGAATGAGAAAGGACACTGGTAGACAGAACGGTACAAGAAATGAGGGAGATTTTAAGGATAAAATGTCAAGAGACAGATGAAACATCAGTCAAAGCATATGAAAGCAAGAAAAAATTTAAAAAAGGGGGGAAAAAGGGGCCCCAAAAATTATGCTGAAGGGGAAGTATAACAAAAAAACAAACACCATTCCCTTTGAAGAAAAAAATAAGAAAACAACACAAAAAAAAAAAAAAAAACAAAATTGCCCATAGAAAAAAACCCTTTACCAATTCTCCGATCAGAATAGTTCCCCAAAAGATTAGAAATGTATTCCATAACAAAAAAGGGGACGGTCCAACCCCCGAACTATAACCCAGTTCTCAATTTGTTTTCTCCAAAAGTTTCAAAAAAAATAAGGAAGAGGAAACGGGGGCGTTTGGGAGATGATTATTTAAAAAAAAACCATATGTTTTTTAGGAGGGAAAATTCCGTATTAAAAATTTTAGGGAATTCAGGGGAGATTTTATGTAAAAAAAAATTTAGGTAAATGCTTTTTTTTGGGGGGGGGGAAACACCCAAAAAAGGTAAAGGGGACCACAAAAAAAAATTGGCCCCCAAAGTAAAAAAATGAAGTTTTCTAGTGGGTTTGGGTTTTTTTTCGCAAAAACCTAAAAAACGGGAACTTTCCCTCACATTTTGGAAACCCCACACATGCAAAAAATTTTTTAAAATCTTTTTCCCCCCTTTTTTAAAAACTTTGTTCTTTTTTACTTTTTTTCCATGGGGAAGTGGAAAAAAAATTTTTCCCCCGAAAGCCTTTCGTGCCCGAAAGGGCGATTTAAAAATCCCGGGGAGAAAGGGGTTTGGAAAACCCTTTTTCCCCCCTGATACAATTACTAAAAAAAAAAAAAGGGAAGAAAAACTTTAAAAAATTTGGGTTGTTTAAAAATGGGGCGGGGAAAGTGCGGATGAAAAAGAAACAGAGATTGCTGATTTTTAATGAAAAGAAGTTGGTTGCCCCGGGCCCCTAAGCGAAAAAAAGCTGCGGGGGGTGGGAGAGTTTCGGGGGGGGGGAAATAAATGGGATTAAATCGGGAGTTTCTAAGAGTTAAAAGAAAAGGAAGGGGGTGCAGTAATGTTAAATGATCATTTTTTGGAAGGAAAAAGAGAATTTTAATGTGTAAATTCAAGTTTAATTTTGGATTAAAAAAAAGGTTGGATTGCGAAAAGGGGGTATAAAAACGTGTATGCACCGGGAGAAGAAAAGGAAGCAGGGAGAGGGGAGAGTTTTTGGGAAATTTAATGAATGAATAGGAGCCTTTGAACCAAGGAAGAGTAATTGGGGTGGGGGCCCTTTAAAAATGCAAAAGTAGGAAAAAATTTTTAAGAGAGGGTGTGGTGGGAAATTTTTGGGGTGCCGGGTTTAAAATAAAAATTTGGACCCTTTGTTTAAAACTTTGTATAAAAAGGGGTTTTATTATAGGTAATACATATTTTAAAAAAAAGGGGATAAATAATATACACGATAAAAATGTGGGGCAAAAATGAAAAGTAGTTTTTTGGTTTAGTTTTGGGTAATAAAAGACTTTTATAAAATTCAGGGGGTACAGTTTATAGGGGGCCACAGATTTATCGATCACTTTCTATTTTGAAGCTAAAGGGAAAAAAAAAAAGGTAGAGGATACAAGGAAAATAGAAGCATCGGGGAAGAGGGGGGTAAAGGGTTTTTTTAAAAAAAAACAAAAAAAAAAAAAGGAGGCAGTTAGGGTAAATATAAAACCTATTGGAGGATAAGGGCTAATGAAAAGCATATGCAATGGGGTCGAAGAGGTAGGGGGTTTAGGTTTAAAAATGTAGTTTTAGATTTGTTCAGCAGAAGTTTGTTTACAAAAAGGGGGGCAGGAGGGAAGGGGACGTTTTGGGGGAAAATGATGATGAAAAAGAGGTAAGAAAGGGGAAAAAGTTAGCATATGAGAAGTTTTTACAAAAAAAAGTGATCAAGGAGGGAAAGTAAATTTGGGGGAAAAAAGAGAGGTTTAAAAGAGGGTGAAGCAATTTAAAAAAGAGCAAAGAAGAGGGGGTGAATGTTATCAAAACAAATTTTGTTGAAAATAAGAAAAAATTTTGGAGTGAGATTAACAAGTTAAGGGAAAACCAAAAGGGAAAAAATGGATTTTTCAGTTAAAAAAAAGGAGAGGGGAGTTTTTTAAATGGAGGTTAGAGGGGATTTGGGAAAATGGAAGGGGAAAATTTTGAGGAATTGTTAAATGTTTTGAAAATAGGGAAGCTGTGTTTCGTTAAAGGGGAAGGAGGAAAAAACAACTTGTAGGGGGTGAGGAAAAGCCAGTTTTGAGTGTGGGGGGGAAATTTGTGAGGGAGTGGTAAAATGAAAGGGGGGAAGGCACCGGGATTTTGGGGTAAAGATTGAAAGTTAAAAAACAGGGGGGGGATATGTTTTGGAGTGGTTGGTTTCAATTGTTTAATAAAAGTAAAAGGGAAAAGGGTAAGGACCCAGGGTTTGGGGAGAGAGCCCTCATATTCCTTTTTTTATAAAGGAAAGGGATAAAAGAGGGGTGCCAAAAAATTAAAAGGGGGATTAATCCCGTTGAGTGTAAACCCGGTAAAGTGTATGGTAGGTTATAATTTAAAAAATTAAAAAGTAAGAAAGGGGAAAGGGAAACAGAAGAACAAGGAGGCTTTTTGGAAAAAGGGAGGGGGGTGTGGACCCCGGTGTTTACAGTGAAAAAATATAAGTGAAAAGTTTTTTAATAAGGCCCAAAGAGGTCTTTGTGGCATTTAAAAAATTTGGAAAAGGCGTATGACAGGGGGGGAAATAGGGGGGCAATGTGGCAGTTTGAAAGTGTATGGTTAGGAGGTAGGTACTGAAAGCATGAAGAGTTTTTACGAGGATAGTGGGGCTAAAGTTAGAAGTAGGAAAGGGAAAATTTTTTCCCAGTAAAAGACCCTTTAGACAAGGATGTGTTGTACCGTGGTTGTTTAATATATTTTTATGGGGTTGAAAGAGAAGTAAATCAGGGTCTTGGAAAAGGGGCGGATAAAAATAAAGAATCACCAAAAAGTGGGAGTTGTCACAGCTGCTCTTTGCTATGACACGTGCTTTTGGGGGAGATCGAAGAAAGTTGCAGGAGGGGGGATAATTTGGTAGGGTGTGCAAAAGAAAAAAATTTAAAAGGGTAATACGGGAAAGAAAAGGTTATGAGGTAACAAAAAGATTGGTGTTTAAAGATTGAATATAAATTTTGGAGGGAGAGAGTAGGGAAAGGGGTAACTTTCAATATTTGGGAGTGGAGTGTCAGGGGATGGTCTATAAAAAAGGGGGAAATCATAAATGAGGGGGAAAAAGATGAGGGGTGCACTTAGGAGTTGGGGAGACAAAGAACTTTGTCCTGGAGGCAAAGGGGGAATGTATGAAGTAAGTTTACCAAAGCTCTTTTATGGGTGTGAAGCGTGGGTGATTAGTTTAGCGGGGGAAGGCTGGAGGCAGTGGAGATGTCAGTCTGAGGCAATGTTGGGGGGGAATATAAGCAGGAATTCGTATTTTTGGGAAATTAGGGAGGGGGGTGCGGGATTTCCAAATGTTGTCCAGGGGTGAGAAGGGTTTTTTTGAGGGGTTCGGACTGTAGAGAGGAGCAAACAGAATGACTTCAAGAGTTATCATCTGTAGTGGAAAGGAAAGGGGGGTAGGGGTCGGCCTGGAAGGGTTGGAGGGAGGGGGGTAAAAAAGGGGGTTTTGTGTGCGAGGGGCTTGGACTTCCCGCAGGCATGCGTGAGCGTGTTTTATGGAGGAATGGAGACAAATGGTTTTTTAAACTTGACGTGCTGTTGGAGGGAGCAAAGTAAAATTTTTGAAGGGACAGGGGAAACGGAGCCGACTTGAGTCCTGGGGATGGGAAAAGTGCCTCCCTGAAGGGGGGGTGTTTAAGTTGCAGTTTAAAAACGTAGTGAAAGCACCCCTTTTGGCAAGACAGTGATGGAGTAAAGTGGGGAAAGTTTTCTTTTCGGGGCCACCCTGCCTTGTGGAAACGGGGCCGTGTGATAATAAAAAAAATAAACCAAAGATTAATCTAAAAATTAGGAGAACCACCAAGGTTTAAAGGCAAAGTGTTCTAGTGGGTCAAGGAGTATCTAAATAACAGAAGGCAGAGAATAACAGTAAGAGATAAGTTGTCAGAATGGGAAAGAGTAACGAATGAGGGTTGTACAAGGATCACTGTTTGGATCAGTACTGTTCTTAATATATTAATGACCTACGAGAGGGGACTAAGTCCTGTTTGTGATAAACTCTAAAAAGACTTCAGCAGACTGCAGTTGTGATCCAACAAGAGGCTTCTTGAGTTCAGTACAGGCAAATGCTAAGGTCATTCATTCTAGAGGACAGAGCAGACCAGATACTGAGTACTGCGTGGCAGACCAGATACTGAGTACTGCGTGGCAGACCAGATACTGAGTACAGCATGGCAGACCAGATACTGAGTACAGCACGACAGACCAGATACTGAGTACATCACGGCAGACTAGATACTGAGTACAGCACGGCAGACCAGATACTTAGTGCTGCACGGCAGACCAGATACTGAGTACTGCGTGGCAGACCAGATATTGAATACAGCACGGCAGAACAGATACTGAGTACAGCATGGCAGCCCAGATACTGAGTACAGCACGGCAGACCAGATACTGAGTACAGCACGGCAGACCAGATACTGAGTACTGCACGGCAGACTAGATACTGAGTACAGCACGGCAGACCAGATACTTAGTGCTGCACGGCAGACCAGATACTGAGTACTGCACGGACTTAAACTGAAAATATCTGTGAATGAAAAGAATTTTGGATAAATATAACACCAAGCATATTACCAGAAATATATAAAATTCGTGTAGCGTCAGTGGCTAATGTGTAAATAGCAAAGCTCTGAATTGCATTGAAAATCTTGAATAATCCTTCAGAACGATATATACGACATATGGCGGGCCAATCATTGAATGTTCAGTGCCAGCATGAAGCTTACATCTCATAAAGTAGGGAAAGAAGTTCGAAAGGGTCCTAAGTCTTGCATCCAGACTAGTATTAGAACAGAGAGGAATGCACTGGTGAAGAGTGAAGAGCTGAATCTGACCTTAGAGGAGAGAAGGATAAGGGAAGACATGATTACGACATATAACTTCTTAAGGGTAACTCAGAGCGAAGATATGGAAAGACTTTTGTAATTAAGGGATCCGGATCAAGGTACAGGGGGTGGAAGCTTACGACACAGATGAGCCATAGGGATGTAAGGAAGTATTTCTTTAGTATCAGGGTAGTTCAAAAGAAGCATTGGTGGAGGCAAATTTAATACACAGCTTCAGGCGAAGATATGATAAGTTCCAAGAAGCCAGAAATAAGTGATGCCGATCAAAGTAGTCTAGAAAACCGGTCCGGGGGCAGTCTCTCGACCCCAGGCAAGCACAACTGAACCAGAAAAACTCGACGAGTATGCATTCACAGAGACAGACAGACACACACACACACACACACACACACACACACACACACACACACACACACACACACACACACACACACACACACAGACACACACACACACGAGAGGAAGAAGATTCACTCTGCGTGCCGCTAACAACAATCTTCAACAAATCTATGAGAACAAGACAACTTTCTGAGGTGAGGAAGACAACAAATATAGTCCCAATTTTACAAAAGGACACAGACGGTCTTATTAAACTGCAGGCGGCCAGTGTCACGGACATGCATGGTAGGCAAAATCATGGAGAAGATTATAAGGAAAAGAATGGTGGAGCACCTAGAAAGGAAGACAGAAGAGAGGGAGGGGTAGGAAGACTGCATTTTCTAAGACAGTAAGAAGGATTTTGATACAGTACCTCACAAGAGACTGGGTGGAAAGCTAGTGTGTGTCGAGTGGGGTTCCACAAGGGTCAGTACCAGGCTAGTGTTGTTTCTTCTATATGAGAATGACATGAGAGAAGGGATAGAGTCATGTGTGCCCCTGTTTGCAGACGACGTGAAACTAACGAGGCGAATACAATCGGTCGAGGATCAGGAAAGACTACAAAGGGATCTGGACAGGCTGCATACCTGGTCCGACAAATAACTACTGGAGTTTAACCCTACTAAGTGCAAAGTTATGAAGACTGGGCAGATGGAGTACAAGTTCGGGGATCAAAGGCTGCAAACTTCACTCAAAGAAAGGGATCCTGGGGTATCATACCGAGCACATTCCTTAGGCGCACATCAACCAAATTACTGCTGCAGCATATGGGCACATAGCGAACCTAAGAGCAGTATTTCGACATCTAAGTAAGGAGTCATTCACGACACTGTGCACAGTGAATGCCAGGCTCATATTGAAGTATGCAGCACTAATATGGAACCAACACATAGTCAGGCATTTCAAGAAAATAGAGAAAGTTCAAAAGTTGAAACAAGACTTGTCCCGGAGCTAATGGGTATATATATCCTGCGAGATGTTAAGGGAACTCAACCTGACGACACTGAAGGATAGTAGGAATAGTGAGGACATAAAAACGACGTATAAAATAAAGGAATTGACAAGGCGAACAGGACCAGAATATTTCAGAGATGAGATACAGGAGTGAGAGAACTCAACTGCAAGTTGATAATTCAGATGAGTCATAGAGATATTAGGAGAGTGAATTAGTGGAGGCAGGATCCATACATAGCATTAAGAAGAGGTACGACATGATTCTTGAAGCTAAGAGAGTGGATCTAGTAAGCAATCAAAGGGAGGGGCCAGGAGTTGTAAGTCGACACCAGCAACCCCATATAGGTGTAAAAACGAATTCACAAACGTACATATACACACAGTGAAGAGGTGAGGCCAGGAGCTATGAATCGACCACTGTAACTTCAATTAGGTGAGTGCACACATAAAAAGACAAACACACACACACACACACACACACACACACACACACACACACACACACACACACACACACCACCACACACACACGCTCGCGCGCGCCTAGCCTGGGGTTGAACCCGGGTATAATAGTGACTGGTGAGCTTGTGTAAGCTGGAGTGGTGTTTACACTGGCGTTTATAACGTCTGGCCGCACAGTGAGCGCAATAAAAGGTTTCACCTTCCATGAGTTTTACACTGAGTACTGCTCTATAGAGCAGTTCTCCTGGCGCTCTGCTGGTTGTAGTGTAGTGCTCTGTAGAGCAGCTCTCCCGGCACTCTGTTGGTTGTAATGTAGTGCTCTGTAGAGCAGCTCTCCCGGCTCTCTGCTGGTTATAATTTAGCCCTCATGTTTATACACACATAACTGCTTTACAAAATCAAAACATATGTTGTTTAATAACTGTGTATGAATCAAGTGTTAGTGATAAGAAACTTCAAAACAACTCAGTGTCCGTCCTCTTAATTAACTGTTTAACATGATGGTAGGATTACTGGCGTCATTTTTCAATCTTGTAAACACGCGGGATACCAGGTACATCTTGCTACGTCTACGTCCCCTCAAGGAAGGTTCCTTGATGTTGGTGAGGGGCTCTTGATTTAGGGAATTGATCTGTGCTCCATTCCGAATTAAGCCTAATGCCTTCACATCCTCCCCACCCAGGCGCTTGTATAATCCTTCGGGTTTTAGACGCTTCCCCTTGATTATAAAATAATAATAATACCTCTACGTCACACTAATTTGCATCCACAACGCGCGCATATACAAATATTATATATTATAAAATATAATAAATTATTAATATAATATATAAATAATATATTATAATTACTGCAAACACACAAAGGTTTTTTTAACGTCGTTTATAAATATACTTATTGATTTACAATAAATTAAGTATCTATAGAACATTATGGTTATAATGAGAACATCGTATGCATTGTGGTACAAAATTAATTACTTAACAACCGAAGGAGGAAACTGGGAGAGATGTAAGTATAATTATAAATACCCTCCCCCCCCCCCATAAAAATTATTTAATCGTTACTCTGGCATAATGACATTTGTCCGGAGTTAGAGTTTTGTTTGAAGATCAGAAACATGCTAATGAAATAACTATATGCAAATAGATTTCTAATTTGAGTTTTTCTGTCTAAGGTCAACAACCGTGTGTTTGATATTCATCAGAGTTATTTAAATAAAGATCAGTAATTAGCTGCTGTCTGATGCTAAAAGCTTATAATTAGCTTATTTTAATTTACTTGCAACTCATTATTAAACAATTAGAAATCTGTTGCCGACAATGTAATTTATATATTTTTTTTCAACAATAAATCTCCTATTCTGAATAAAGATTTCAAAATAAGATACAAGGAACACAGAAGAGACAAGCGTAGAAGACTTCAAGAGGAAACTGGACAAGTATCTTCACCAGGTGCCAGATCAACCAAGCTGTGATGGATATGTTGGCCGCCAGCAGCAATAGCCTGGTTGACCAGGCAAGTACCAGATGAGCCTGGCCTATGGCAGGGCTCCGGGAGTAGACAAGATCTCGGAACTCATAAAGGAGAGGACGGATCTATTGTGAAACTAATGAAGCTTAAGCTTCAGGGGCCAGTAATCCCGGAGGGGCCCCAGAAGCCACTTTAGTCCACATTGCTTAAAAAAATTGTGTCTACTTTATAAAAAGGGGTTGCCAAGGGGCCCCATAACAGTTTAACCTCCAGGTAACCTCCAGGTAACCAGGGCCCCACAAATGTAAGTCCGCCACTGGTCAAGGTATAACGGTTTTGTTTGGTAGGTGCTGCAAGCGGGTGGTTAATGATAAGTCTTCGGAGGCTTCTTCGTTTATTGTTAAGTCGTGGGGGGTACACAGGCTTGTGTGTTTGTGCCCATGGCCCGGGCAGGGCCATCCCACGAGAGAGAGCTGGGAGGCCTTGTGTCTTGCTGCTAGGCTGCTGTGTGAGTGAGGCGGAGGCATGGGCCGGCAGGCTGGCGTGCCTACCGAGAGGCCTGGCTACAGAGCACAGCACCTGAGTGGCGCGAAATATGAACTAAGCTGGCAGACAGCAAGGGCTGTCTGTGCAGACAGTACAGGCTGTCTACATACACTCGGCCACCTACCGCGCGTCGTCCCGACGCGACATTGCTGGTGGTAAAAGAAACTCGGTCTCTCTCGTAGGAACAGGGCACAGAACACAAAATAAAAACATATATATACATATGGACATGGAAAAAAAACTTCCTACAGGGAGGGAAGAAAAAACATGGTTGTGCTAAACATCGTGGTCATAGGCAGTGAGCATCGAAGTGCATCACTGCACGCCTTCCTGCATCTGGACAGATACTGCAACACAGGAGACATCGCTGCGGCTGAGCTGTGACGTAACAGGTTACGGTCTCCTCTGGAACGGTGAAGCAGTCATCGTAGGAGTCGCTGCAGGTTTCACTCAACCTGGGGCACAACATGCTGGTGCCCTCGAGTGAGGCGTCGACAAAACTCGGCAACTGGGCAGGACTTCTGGCAAGCGACTCAGGAGGACACTTCTCGACTGGTACTGTCGCTGGGCTGTCACTGCCGGTGAGTGTGGAGCGAGTCGTGGCAGAGACGACTGGGCGAAACATCTGGGAGTCGTAACATCATACACCAGACTGCAGTGAGAGAGCTAGCAGTCAAAGTGCAGGCTGCTCACTGAAGCTTGTGACACGAGGCTGACACAGCGCCTGCCGACAGGCCTAACTGCGGCTTGGCGAGTATCATCTCTCGACAGTTGGAGTTATAGCAGAGGTTAGTCTAAGCGTCCCCAGACTTGTTTCTCTACATATAACTGCACTCTGAAGGTCCGAGGTGAAGTGAAACAAATCTCAATGGGAATCGTAGCAGGTACGATTCTGCAGATCACGAGCGACGAGCATAAAAGCTTTCTGTACAAGAGGGCTCATATGCTCAGGGCTGAGTAATCAGCTGTCAAACACACTGGTCACACGGTGACTTAACACAGTGGTGCTACTCAGGTCTGGCTCAGACCTCACTGGACACACGGAAACTTTAAAAAAACCGTGTACAACATGGCTTAAACTAGCAAATGATGCTTTTCTGTGCACAAAACTGACACTAAGACATATACTAAAATGTGAGAACACTGACTGAGAGGAATTAATTAACACGACATATATCTTCTCTCAATCTTCTCGACAATATTAAAATAATTACTAGAAACACTCGATGCGACATCATGTGATGTCAGGCGTGATGTCGCGAGGTGACGTCAGCAGCACTGACGTCAGCAGACATCTCGAGGTGACGTCAGGCAGACATCGTGACGTCATGAAGTCGGGCAGCATCGTGGGTGACGTCAATGTGATGCGGGCAGCAGACCACAGCATATGGCCTGGGACATCTGGTAACTCACGTAGCTCATAGGTCTACGTGACATCGCCCACACCCACGTGGCGTCGTGATCTACGTGGTGTCGTGATCTACGTGACATGCTGATCCACGTAGCTTCGAGTGGCCTCGGGCATTCGGATACACAGCTCTGGCAATGAATCACACGAAAAACAGCAGAAAACACAGCAGAGGGAGTGGGCAGTGGTGAGTGGTGTATGGTAGACGGGTGAGCGTGAGTAGGGCGAGCATGGGCAAGGTGAGGAACAGCCACTTCCTCTCCTCTCCTCCCCCACCCACAAATACGTAGAGAACTCACACTGGACGCAGAAATCGCCACAAAACTCACCTCTGGCTTGCTGAAACAGCTGTGCTGAGCTGAACAACAACAGCAACATACAAGTGACGCTGAACATGTGACTTGAGAAACAGCGTGGGACACTGTAGCATGGGACGCTGTAGCATGGGATCACTGTGGTGTGGGGTCAATGTGACGCCACTTACAATTCTCGGAGAATTTCGGCAAATTTCGGCCTGGATCCTGCTTGTACCTGTGTCTGGATGCTCAAACGTGCAGACACGACATCAGGATAACTTGTTGAGAGACGGATGCTTCTTGCATGGGATGATGAAGTGAAGATGACTTCATCCCTCTTCCTTCCTCTATCAGGGCAAACACAACTGCCGCACCACCGCTGGTACCATTATTACGGGTTTGTTTGGTAAGGTGCTGCAAGGGGTGGTTAATGATAAGTCTTCGGAGGCTTCTTCGTTTATTGTTAAGTCGTGGTGGGTACACAGGCTTGTGTGTTTGTGCCCATGGCCCGAGCAGGGCCATCCCACGAGAGAGAGCTGGGAGGCCTTGTGTCTTGCTGCTAGGCCGCTGTGTGAGTGAGGCGGAGGCATGGGGCGGCAGGCTGGGGTGCCTACCGAGAGGCCTGGCTACAGAGGGCAGCGCCTGAGTGGCGCGAAATATGAACTAAGCTGGCAGACAGCAAGGGCTGTCTGTGCAGACAGTACAGGCTGTCTACAAAGGGTATATAAGATAGCATCCAAACGGTTCAGTTTAAACAGTAATTTAACAGCTGAAACAGCTGTCTGAATACAGTATTCTCAGTAAGACTCATGTCAACAACAACAAAACAGTAGTTGACGTGATCTTGTATATTAACATGAACGACATGCACTTAAAATACCATGAAAAAAGTGAAACTTACGACAATATACATGTCAAAATGCTTGCTATTAGAATGAAAAATTTAAATGGTATAGTAAATCGAATCCCTCGAACAGAGTCACGAAATAAAAGAAAATAATTATATATTGTGAGGGAATACCAGCGAGTTGAAGATGAAGACACAAAAACAGTAACTGGAAACTTTATGAAAAGATTAATAAAAGGAAAGTGACTTTTATGCTGCACTTATTATTAACTGAAACACACTGTCAGGGACCCAAGAAGTGCCAGGATTACCAACATTACTGAAGATTCAAGAAGCTGCCAGAATTACCAAATTATTGAAGATCCAAGAAGCTGCCAGACTTACCAACATTATTGAAGATCCAAGAAGCTGCCAGACTTACCAACATTACTGATGATCCAAGAAGCTGCCAGAATTACCAACATTATTGAAGATCCAAGAAGCTGCCAGACATACCAACATTACTGATGATCCAAGAAGCTGCCAGAACTTACCAACATTATGAAGATCCAAGAAGCTGCCAGAACTTACCAACATTACTGATGATCCAAGAAGCTGCCAGAATTACCAACATTATGAGATCCAAGAAGCTGCCAGAATTACCAACATTACTGATGATCCAAGAAGCTGCCAGAATTACCAACATTACTGATGATCCAAGAAGCTGCCAGAATTACCAACATTACTGATGATCCAAGAAGCTGCCAGAATTACCAACATGAGTGATGGATCTAACACAGCTGGGTCATGTCAAACTTAATAACAATTATCTTGTATGATCCAATGAAAGCATGCCAGAATTACCAACATTATGAAGACAAGAAGTTGCAGACTAACTTTATGATGAGTCCAAGAAAAGCTGTCAAAATTACAACATTATGGAAATCCTGTACAACGCAGCCTTCTGCAAAGTTATTCTGAAGATTCAAGAAAGCGTCCCAAAATTTTACCAATTAATATGAAACACAAACTGCAGATTACCAACATTACGAAGATCCAAGAAACTGAAAAATTACCAAATTGCTGATATCAAAGAAGCGTTGCCACGATTACAACATAGCGAATGTATACAAGAAGCTGTCAGAATAAACATTGAGTATGAGGTAGAAGGAGATTTGTCAGTCAAAAACAGGTATACAATGGATTTTTATGCCACATGCTGTTCAAAATTATTTCATGTTTAACAGGGCAAGCTCTTAATGGTGTGCTGGTAAAAATTAGTCTAACAAAAGAAGTTGTAATGCTCTTTGCATTGATGAAGTGTTTGTGGGGTTCTGAACAGAGTGCACGTTGTTGACGATTTATAAAGTATGCATAAACATGGAAATTAAGTGAATTGCAAGTGTGTGTTCTAAAGTATAAAAACTTTAGGTCACGACAAATTTTCAATATCAATTGGCAAAGACAATATTGATAATGATCAATTATTGGACGTGATTCCAAGGTCAGAAAGAACAAATAAATTAAGAGTGCGAGGTGTAGTGTCTAGAAAGTTGCGGACAACAACTTGCATAAAACAAATAGGCGAAAATGTATGAAAAATACGAACAACGATTTAGGAGTGAAAAATTGAATTCAACAGGTCGAGGTAGCATGGAGAGAGGAGGGCAATTTTTTCCATATAAAGCAGGAATCTTAAATAGGAGGGGTGGATTTATTATCCACAGGCTGAATAATTTATTATTTAGGAGGATGTAACAAATAAATGACTGGAGTGGAAGGCAAGGAGGGTAGGGGTTAAAAGGTTGAAGAGGATCTAACACAAAGTGCGTTGTCACATTGTGCTCTTGCTGTGACACTGTGTTGTGGGGGATTCGTGAGAGAATTGGCGTAGGTTTGGTGGACGGTTTGGTAGGTATGCAAAAACATGGAAATTAAAAGTGATGTAGGAGAGAGTAAGGTGCTGAGGATAAAAAATTTAGATCACGAAAGATTGAATATCAGATTGGAGGGAGAGACTATGGAGGAGGTGAATGTATTCAGATATCTGGGAGTGGAAGTGTCAGCAGATGGGTCTATGAAAGGTGAGATGAATCATAGAATTGATGAGGGGAAAATGGTGAGTGGTGCACTGAGGAGTCTGTGGAGACAAACAACTTCGTCCATGGAAACAAAGAGGGAAATGTATGAGAGTATAGTTATACCAACGCTCTTATATGAGTGTGAATCATGTGTGGTGAATGTTGCAACAAGGAGAAGGCTTGAGGCAGTGGAGATGTCATGTCTGAGGGCAATGTTTGGTGTGGATATAATGCAGAGAATCTGTAGTTTGGGAATTAGGAGGAGGTGCGGGATTACCAAAACTATTATCCAGAGGGCTGAGAAAGGGCTGTTGAGGTGGCTCGGATTTAGAGAGGATGGAACAAAATAAAATGACTTGGAGTGGAAGGAAGGCGGGGTAGGGGTCGACCTAGGAAAGGTTGGAAGGAGGGAGTAAAGGAAGTTTTGTGTGCGAGGGGCTTGGACTTCCAGCAGGCATGCGCGAGCGTGTTAGGTACCAGTGGAGACAAATGGCTTTTAGTATTTGACGTGCTGTTGGAGTGTAAGCAAGGTAACATTTATGAAGGGATTCAGGGAAACCGGACTTAAGTCCTGGAGATGGGAAAGTACAGCGTCTGCACTCTGAAGGAGGGATGTTAATGTTGCAGTTTTATAACTGTAGTGTAAGTGCACCTCTGGCAAAAGTCGTGGAGTGAACCTTGATGAAAGTTTTTCTTCTTTGGGCCACATAACTTGGTAGGAAATGGCCGAGTTGTTAAAAAAAAGAAGAAAAAAAAACATTAGCAAAGCTAATTCGGCTTAGATGACAAAAAATAGCTGATATTATAGGATAAAAACGATATGCACTGAAGAAGTTTTGATTGACTGGTAACCTCAAAGTACTTGCTGACTACATGCTGACTACATGCTGACTACATGCTGACTGCATGCTGACTACATGCTGACTGTAGAAAAAAAAAAAAAGAATAAAAAGATTGGAAACGGAATATAACTTAAATAATTCTCGGAATATCTCAGAGAGAAAAATGATAATAAGCACATATAGGAATTTTAATTTTAAATGATAGATAAAGGAGGTGGAACAAAAAATTGTCTTCAGTACTCATAACAGCTTTCAGTTCTCATTTTTGCTTTCTTTATATGTTAACTCCGGAACGTCATTACTTCCTTCATTAAGGGGCATCTAAGTTCCTCTGTCTTCTGATAACATGTTCATTTTTCCACTATAATCTACCTTGTATATAATTACTATCACATTTGTTTTGTTTCATCAAGGGGAAGTCTAGGATCATTCTTTAATTCATAGTATAACTTAACAAATCTTTGAGGACAATTGTGTTGCAGAGGTGTGAGCTTCTGCAACACAATTATCTTCAAAGATTTGTTAAGTTATAACTTAAATTAAAGAAAAATCCTGGACTTCACCTTCGCGAAACAAAGTAAATGTGATAGTAATTATGGACACGGTAAATTATAGTGGAAAATTGCAAAATATTATTAGAAGACAGAGGAACTCAGATGCCTTCATTAATGTTGCTCTCCATAACAAAATGAAGAAAATTAAAATTTCGAAAAGGGTTAAATAAGTTTTAAGGAAAATTTTAAGACCTTTATTAAATAAGGCTATTTTTGAAGAAGAAAATAAAGAACAGGGGAAAAAAAAACTGACTAAGCAAAGCTAAACATAAAATAAATCCTCAGCCTGAGGAGTATGTTCTCATCTTTGGCGATGTATGTATGTGTGTGTGTGTGTGTGTGTGTGTGTGTGTGTATGTGTGTGTGTGTGTGTGTGTGTGTGTATGTGTGTGTGTGTGTTATGTGTGTGTGTGTGTGTATGTGTGTGTGTGTGTGTGTGTGTGGTGTGTGTGTGTGTGTGTGTGTGTGTGTATGTGTGTGTGTGTGTGTGTGTGTGTGTGTGTGTGTGTGTGTGTGTGTGTATGTGTGTGTGTGTATGGGGTATGTGTGTGTGTGTGTGTGTGTGTGTGTGTGTGTGTGTGTGTGTGTGTATGTGTGTGTGTGTGTGTGTGTGTGTGTGTGTGTGTGTGTGTGTGTGATGTGTGTGTGTGTGGTGTGTGTGTGTGTGTGTGTGTGTGTGTGTGTGTGTGTGTGTGTGTGTATGTGTGTGGTGTGTGTGTGTGTGTGTGTGTGTGTGTTTTGTGTGTACTCAATTGTACTCACCTAATTGTCATTGCAGGGGTCGAGACTCAGTTCCGGGGCCCCCGCCTCATCGCTGATCGCTACTAGGTCCTCTCTCTCTTCTCTCTCTTCTCTCTCTCTCTCTCTCTCTCTCTCTGCTTCCTGAGCTTTGTTATACCTCGTCTTAAAGCTATGTATGGTTCCTGCCTCCACTACATCACTTGCTAGGCTATTCCACTTCCTGACGACTGTATGACTGAAGAAATACTTCCTAACATCCCTCTTCCAATTGTGACCCCTTGTTTCTGTGTCCCCTCTTTGGAACAACCTGTCTCTGTCTACCTTATCTATTCCACGCAGTATTTTGTATGTCGTTATCATGTGTCCCCTGACCCTCCTGTCCTCCAATGTCGTCTGTCCGATTTCCCTCAACCTTTCTTCGTAGGACATACCCCTGAGCTCCGGAACTAGCCTTGTTGCAAACCTTTGCACTTTCTCTTATTTCTTGATGTGCTTGACCAGGTGTGGGTTCCAAACTGATGCTGCATACTCCAGTACGGGCCTGATGTACACAGCGTACAGTGTCTTGAACGATTCCTTACTAAGGTATCGGAACGCTATTCTCAGGTTTGCCAGGTGCCCATATGCTGCAGCAGTTATCTGGTTGATGCGTGCCTCCGGAGACATGCTCGGTGTTATGGCCACCCCAAGATCTTTCTCCTTGAGCGAGGTTTGCAGTCTTTGGCCACCTAGCCTATACTCTGCGGTCTTCTTTTCCCTTCTCAGATCTTAATGACTTTGCATTTGGCAGGGTTGAATTCAAGAAGCCAGTTGCTGGACCACGTGTGCAGCCTGTCCAGGTCTCTTTGAAGGCCTGCCTGATCCTCATCTGATTTAATTCTCATTAACTTCACATCATCTGCGGACAGGGACACCTCTGAGTCTATCCCTTCCATCATGTGTATGTGTGTGTGTGTATATGTGTGT
>NC_069421.1:32729689-32749689 GCF_026875155.1 Cherax quadricarinatus | reverse complement strand
GTGTTTCACTTACTTATAACAGTGTCTTAATGGTATTGGTTATCAATAACATTGTTAAGTTATACATATGTCTGACCTAACTTATGCATGTATTATGCATACAAATTTTTAAATAATTATATGAAAAAATACTTCAGTTTGGCAGGTTAGAGATTATCATTATCATGGGGGAGAGCTAAACCCGTAGGGAATATACAGCGCCTGTATGGGTGGGGGATGGAAAGCATTCAGGCTTAATTCAGGGAAGTGGATCACTGATCCAATTCCCTAGATCAAGAGCCCTTCACCAGCATCAAGGAACCTTCCTCGTGGGGGGGGGGGGAGGTTAGAGAAAGGTAGACAACACAGCTATACAGAACATAGCAGTTTAGCGGCTATACTAAATTTATCCCTGACTCGCCAAATTAAAATGTTTTAATGTGCAATTTCTTGATTTTTTTTAATAATTACTGAATATAAATCTAAAATATTCGAGTACCTTAAAGTAACGTCCTGGTGGTAGTGGTCTGGTGGTAGTGGTCTGGTGGTAGTGGTCTGGTGATAGTGGTCTGGTGATAGTGGTCTGATGATAGTGGTCGGATGATACTTTTTTTGTTATGTGTTGGATATGGGTGCTGAAATTCAGGTTGCTGTCGAGGCGCAGGCCAAGGAGTTTGCCAACATTATGTCTGACAATAAGAGTGTTGTCGATCTTAATGTCAAGTTGTGCAACACCTGCTCTGTTACCAATAATATAGATAGTTTTGTCAGTGTTAAGTGTAAGTTTATTGGCTGTCATCCAAGTAGATATTCTGAGTAGCTCCTCGTTAATAATGGTGTTGAGGGTGGCAAGATGACATAAGTCGTATCGTCAGCAAAAAGAATGGGTTTCAGGTGTTGTGATACGTTGGGAAGATCATTGATGTATAAGAGGAAGAGCAGGGGACCAAGGACACTTCCCTATGGCACTCCAGTATCAAGTGATCATTTAGATGAGGTGTCTTTAATGGTGCGTACTGATACCTATTAGTAAGGTAGGATTTGAAATATGCAAGGGCATGGCCTCTTATGCTATAATGGTCAATTTTGTGGAGTAGGATGCCATGATCTACTGTGTCAAAAGCTTTTCTTAGGTCAATAAAAGTCCTAATGAATATTCCTTATTTTCCAGTGCTGTGTAAAGAAGATCTAGCATTTTTACAATTGCATTATTATTGCTTTTATTTTTTCTGAAGCCAAATTGGCAGGGTTGAGTATGTTTTGTGCTGTTATAAACGAATATATCTCTTGTGCACGAGTTTCTCGATAATTTTGGATATTGGCCTATAGTTGTCTACATCTGTGGGGTCACCACCTTTATGACTGGTGTAACTCTTGCTGTCTTGAGTAGTGCCAGGAAAGTGCTAGTTTCTAGCGACTTGTTAAAAAGTAATGAAATAGCATGCGAAAGGACATGCGCCTTTCGCTACCACAGGTATTCTCTCACTTGGTTCAAGACTCACAAAGCACTCAGTCAGCATCTCCCAAAATCTCTCTCCTCTACACATCTCTCTTCTCCAGGTGCAATCAACACTTACTATAACCCACTTTTTATATCCGACCCTTATTTTACTCCACATAATCCTTGAATTTAAGCATTTATATTCCCTCTTTTCCTGCCATAACTGATCGTTTAATATTATTGCTACTCCTTCCTTAGCTCTAACTCTATTAGAAACCCCTGACCTAGTCTCATTTATTTATCCCCACTGAAACTCTCCCACCCCCATCAGATTTTGTTTCACTTAGAGCCACAACATCCAGCTTCTTTTCATTCACAACATCCGCAAGCATGACTTTCTTATCATCCGTACTACATCCACGCACATTCAAACATCCCAACTTACAGGTTATATTTTTATTTTTAGTAAGTTCTATGGTACTAGCCCATTGCTCCCGGCATTTTGGTTGACTTTTACAATACACATGGCTTACAGAGGAAAGTTCTTAGGCCACTTCCTCATGGACATTAAGATAAACTGAAGAAAACTAAGGTGGGAGTGTATTCATAAACGTGTACATACATGTGTAGTGTGACCTAAATGTAAGTATAATAGTTAGATGTACCTGTTCTCTTATGTGTTTATGAGACAGAAAAAATACATCAGCACTCTTACGATCACGTAAAACAAATACGAATTTCTGTCTTACACTCATTTGCAGGACGGTATATATATAGTGTAGATGCTTTCCAAGTAGTGGTGACCCGGCCTTGGCTCCCTATCTGGGGGAATGTCTCGAGACTTAAGTCTCCCATGGGAGGAGGTACAGTACCTTCTCATCTTTGGGACCAAGTGTCCCCAGGCCTAGCCACATTCCCCGCCCTCACGGGGCTCGTAGGGAGAAGCTAGGCCTCTGGTCTGCCATCTACCCCGCCTCAAAGGGGCTCGTGGGGATGGCAGTCTTATGAGCTGCAGATGGTAGCAAGCTCAGGCTTTTTTCAGTGTAGTTGCTATTTCCAGTATTCAGTGTGCAGCCACAAGGCAGCCTTACTGCTACACTGAATTTGGCCCAGATTCTCCCAGTAAATGTATTCCAATGAATAATTTCTCAATACTGTGTAATATGAATTTATCATGTATCATCTGTAATGTTAGACTACCTGATTAAAGCGTCTAAGTAATAGTGTCCTGTTGATAGCGTCCTGGTGGGGGTGTTCTGGCGAGAGTGCTCTGGTGATAGTGTTCCGGCGATAGTGTTTTATGTGATAGCATCCTCGTCAAAATGTTCCGGTGATAGCATTCTGGCAACACCATCATGGTGATAACTTCCTGGTAATAGACAGCATCATGGTGACAACATCATGGTGACAACATCCTGGTAAGAGACAGCATCCTGGTGATAGCGTTATGGCAATGTTCTAAATGCAAAACAGAGACAATATTAAAAAACTCAATAGTTGATTGATATTAGTTGACCAGTTTATTGCACCAGTATTTTGGGAAGTGTCAAAGCTTCTTTTCTGAAGCATGATTTTTATCAAGTTCCTTTACTGAAGCATCTATTTTGGATTTTTTTTAAAGCATTAATTTCTATTCAGTAAAGATAAAAGCAGCAGAAGCAATATAAAAATTGTCCCGTGTAACAATAGCAGGACAATATTATTTTCATGAAGGCATTACAGCAATAACAGCGCTATGAATAGCAATAGTAACAGCAACAATAGCATTGTTAGGTATCCCAAAAATAGACATCATAAAGTTGTTTGCCTGAATATTGATGTGTTTCCTTCAAGCTTTCTTTTTATAACTTGAGAAGCTATAAGTAACTTGAGAAGCTATAAGTAACTTGAGAAGCTATAAGTAACTTGAGAAGCTATAAGTAACTTGAGAAGCTATAAGTAACAAAAAGGCACAATACCGTTACTGGAACAATACAAGAATAACCCGCACATAGAAGAGAGGAGCTTATGACTTGGACCATTTACAAAGTCACACTGACACAAAGGAGAGGGGGAGGGTGAGGGTCATTATTTATAGGTCAGCAGACAGAGACGGGATAAGAGAGGTAGTAGGCTTTAAATTTTGCAAAGCTGGTTTACTGACTGAGGGTAACAGTACATACTACTATTAACGAGTGCACGGATCAATGTTTTATAAAACATTCTAAGATTCTTGGTAATAAAACCGGTAACATTCAGGTCATTCCTGACTGGTGACAGACATTTATCACAGGTGTAGCCTACTTGAGTCCATAGGGCATTCGTATGTAATCAGTACTAAACCTAGTAATGTTCTATCCTACGATTTTTTGTACTCAAATAGGGTTCTAGAACAAAATTAGCTTAGTTGCTCTAACATCAGCCATTGCTAATTTTCCTAATTGCATAAATACAAGATGGAGTAAAAAAAATAACTTGTCCACAGGGGTAAGATTTTTAGAATTGTCATACAGATTTCTAATGTGGCTCAATTGAAAGGGAATTTCATGATTTTTTAGATCTTCCTTATTTTATATATCTAATATCTTATTTTCAGTCCATTAATATTGATGGACTGAACACAGACTCCAGACTCAAGGACTGATTACCTCAAACTCATCTTCAACCGTTCTTCTCTGTTTTGGAGTGAAGAAACCACTGGCTGGTTAAACGTTTCCAGAATGAAAATTTTCCAAATGCTGCCGAAGTGTCTCGATATATATTGAGACATCCAGCCAATCTTAGCCAGTACCTCTTCGAGAGGCCCACACTCCCTGCTGAAGTCAGCCAGTACCTGCGGGAGATGCCTGCACTCCCTGTTGAGGTCAAGGCGGACTTTGTGTACGGCGCCTTTGCCTTTTGGCACTATGAGAAATATTTTGGGCTGCCGTCTCTCGTGACCAGTTTGATGAGCAGACTGCCGTAAGGATTGGCATAACTCTGTCTGCTGAGCTTAATTTGATGGAAATGACGTTTTCACCATTATTGTGCACGTCAGTCTGTTTGAACTACATCCACTCTGCTGATCCATCAGGTCAGACTGCGCCGAAACAGCACAAGAAAGAGTTAAAGCACCAGCATACCTTAGATGCAGATACTCGGCGTCGTAGTGTTGCGGGAATGGAAAACTACCCTTTTGTGGACGAGTGAAACAAACTCTCGAGTAGCGTCATTGAAGAGAAAATGTTACCTTCTTTTGTTCTTAACTAGTTTCTTTATATAATTTCATGAATATTACTTTGCTTACACTCCAGTAGCATGAAAACTTATAAAAAACACTTGCCTCCTCACACTCTAGTCTAACATCCTCATAAAAATCTCAAATCCTCCATTATCCCCTCACTCCAACCCTTCCTGGGACGACCCCTTTTTTTCCGTGACTCTACTGTAGTCATCCTATATTGCTCCATTCTAATTGTCCAAACCACCTCAACCATTCCTCTCCTCAGCCCTATGAATAATACTTTTGGTAACCCCACTTTTTTTTTTTTTTTTTTTTTTTTTTTTACAAATTATCACTCTCCAAATTCTCTACATATAATTCACACACCACATTACCCTTCAAAACATTACACTGCCTCCAGCCTCCTCCTTGTTGTGCAATTTAAAACCCAAGTTTCTCACCCATATAACAGTGCTGGTACAACTGTACTCTTGTACTCTCTCCATTTTATCTCCATAGGTAAAGTTTTTTATCCACAGATGCCTCGGTGCATAAACCACTACCTTTTTTCCCTCATCCATTCTATGGTTCGCCTTATCTTTCATAAGACATTATATATTACGGAATAATTCCTGTTAATTTGTTAATCAAAAATATGTTAATTTTGCGTTAAGTTGCTCTCTTCCAAAAATATCACGATTGTTTTCCAAATTTAAGTCTCCATTTTGTATTCATAATCGATGCTAAGCAAATACCTTAGGATGGTAGTTGCGCAGTATTTGCTAGTTTCCATCTAATTGCTACTTTGACACTGCGTACCCAAGTGGGTACGCAGTTCGGCATCTAAATTCTATTATACTAGCTAGCACATCACCTGGCTCGCGTGACTTGTTAAAGTTTTAAGGCCCTTTTACAAATATTGGTCTGAGTGTGTTCATGAGTTCTGCTTATAGTATGAAACTGTAAAGCAATGTTAAGTACTCAAGCTTTTATCCTTCTGTATATATATATATATATATATATTATATATATATATTTATATATATATATATATTATTAATATATTCCTTAAAGCCTTTTATCATTCTCCGAGGCTATGGTCCCAAAATTCACCAGGTGGACCCCATCCTATATAAAATATATATATATATATATATATATATTATATATATATATATATATATATATATATATATATATATATATATATATATAGCTCGTGGCCCGGCCTATGCTTAGCAGACCAGCAACATTCATTTCTGTCCTCTTGAGATCTATTATACGTTTCTTCTCTTGAAACGATACATGGAATCTATTTCCACTTTTTTCATATTCAGGTCATCTCACAATCCTAATTACCCCATCTTCCACTGTCTGATGTATATATTTCTACAGTCTTTATGTTATGTCCATGTAATACATTGATAAAGTCAACTGGATGGCGACACAGGTAAACATGCCCAGATGTTGCCCAAGTGTCTAATTCATCACTAGCTTGCTACAATGAAATTTAAAAAAAAAAGTGTTTCTTAGCATCCCTGTGACTCCTTAATCTGTCTTATTAATTCATCGTGGTGCGTTATACGTCGTAATGTCTCACCTTGTCTGCCTCTCTTTTAGTCTAGCTGAGTTCAATTCCTTTAGTCTCTCTTCATAATGCAGCCGCCTTAGCTGTGGAATTAGCTGTTTTCAAACCTTTGTACCTATTCAAGCTTCTGAAAATGCTTAATCTGGTGAGGGCTTCAAGCCGGTGATGAATATTCTTAGTTACGCCTGACTTACCTCGTGTACAGAGTACTAAAGAATTCTTTGACAGTTTAGACACACATTCTGAGATCTGCTAATGACGTATTCATGTGCTCTATGGAACGTTTACCTTTAAGGTGTGTATGAATGTGTGTGTATGTGTGTGTACTCACCTAAACGTAGTTGCAGGGGTCGAGACTCAGCTCCTGGCCCCGCCTCTTCACTGAACGCTACTAGGTCCTCTCTCTCCATGCTCCATGAACTTTATCATACCTCGCCTTAAAGCTTTGTATGGTTCCTGCCTCCACTACATCACTCGCCAGAATGCTCCACTTCCTGACCACTCTATGAAGAAATACTTCCTAACATCTCTGTGACTCATCTGAGTCATCTGTGGAACATCTTGTCTCTGTCCACCTTGTCTATTCCACGCAGTATTTTGTATATCGTTATCATGTCTCCCCTAATCCTCCTGTCCTCCAGTGTCGTCAGGCCGATTTCCCTTAACCTCTCTTTGTAGGATATTCCCCTTAACTCTGGAACTAACCTTGTCGCAATCCTTTGCACTTTCTCTAGTTTCTTAATGTGCTTGACCCGGTGCGGGTTCCAAACTGATGCTGCATACTCTAGTATGGGCCTGACGTACACGGTGTACAGTGTGTCGAAAGATTCCTCACTTAGGTATCGGAACGCTAATCTCAGGTTTTCCAGGCGCCCATATGCTGCAGCAGTTATCTAGTTGATGTGTACTACCGGAGACGTGCTTTGCAATCGTTGGCCACCCAGCCGACACTGTCTGCGGTCGTCTTTACCCTTATCCGATCTTCACGACTTTGCATTTAGCAGGGTTGAATTCGAGAAGCCAGTTGCTGGACCACGTGTCCAGCTGTCCATGTCTCTTTGAAGGCCTGCCTGATCCTCATCTGATTTAATTCTCATTAACTTCACATCATCTGCGAACAGGGACACCTCTGAGTCAATCTCTTCCATCATGTCATTCACATATACCAAAAATAACACTGGTCCTAGGACCGACTCCTGTGGGACCCCGCTCGTCACAGGCGCCCACTGTGATACCTCATCACGTACCATGACTTGCTGTTGCCTCCCTGTCAGGTATTCTCTGATCCATTGAAGCGCCCTTCACGTTATACGCGCCTGATACTCTAATTTCTATTGTGAGGAACTATGAAGGCCTTCTTGTAGTCCAAGAAAATGTATTCAATCCACCCTTGACTCTCGTGTCTTACTTCTGTTACTTTATCATAAAATTCCAGAAGGTTTGTGGCACAAGATTTGCCTTCCATGAAACCGTGCTGGTTGTCATTTATACTCTTGTTCCGTTCCAGGTGCTCCACCACTCTCCTCCTCATAATCTTCTCCATGACTTTGCATACTATACACGTCAGTGACAGTGGTCTGTAGTTTAGTGTCTTTTTTCTGTCTCATTTTAGACCTCATCCACTTCACTAGATCAATCTGTTCCACCAGTTGAGGAGAAAGACATAGCTCCCACTGACTTCCCAGATGAAGTCAAGCATTTGTTGACTCTGTTGAACAAACGTCGTAAAGCCATTGCCTTACCAGGTGAGAAGATGGGTATAACGAACTTATTGTCCCATCGTATTCCACTTGAACCTGGTACTAGACCTATCTATTTACCTGCATACAGAATGCCTCATTCACAAGTTGCTGTCGCAGAAGAATTGATTAATCAAATGCTTGATGATGGAGTTATTGCACCTAGCAATTCACCTTGGAATGCGCCCTTGATCCTAGTACCTAAGAAGGATGGTACTTGGCGCCCAGTGATTGACTTCAGGAAGTTAAATGCGAAAACTATTCCAGATCGCTTCCCACTCCCTGTATTGGGTGATCTTTTACGTAACATCGGAGATAACAAAGTCTTTTCAACCCTGGATTTGTTACAAGGGTTTTGGCAAGTCCCTCTTCACGAGGACAGCCAAGAGCTAACTGCATTCTCCACTCCTACAGGTCATTATCACTTCCTCCGTATGGCGTTTGGATTACGATCCTCCCCTATCACATTCTCAAGGCTCATGACTAATATCTTTAGAGGTCTCATAGGTAATGCACTTATGGTGTACTTAGATGACGTAATCATCATGTCTAAAGACGTGGATACACACTTGAAAAGACTTGATATAGTACTTGGTAAGCTTGAAGAAGCCAATTTAAAGATCAAACTGTCTAAATGTCAATTTTTTTTCAGATCAGAAATTAAGTTTCTTGGTCACGTAGTCACTCCTAGAGGGGTTACGACTGACCAAAGTAAAGTAACTGCAGTACTAAATTTTCCAACACCCAAAACTGCTAATGCTGTAAGATTCTTTGTGGGCTTAGCAGGTTTTTATAGATCTTTCATTGCCAATTTTTTTTCCATAGCTGCTCCTCTAACCGAGTTGCTTAAGAAAGATGCTCCTTTTGTTTGGACCTTCTGCAAGAAGGGATTCCAAACTTTAAAAGAAAGCTAAATCTGCTCCAATTTGAAATTTCCAGATTTTCTAAGCCCTTCTATGACTACTGATGCTAAGTTCGTATTGGCATGTTGCCTGTACTAGTCAGAAAGAGACCGATGGCAAATTAAAGCAGTTGCATTGCTAGCCGAAGTCTTAGAAGGCCTGAACGTATTATACAGTACTGAAGCAAGAGCTTTAGCAATAGTATGGCTTTAAAGCTACTTCCAGGGACTTATTTAATTCAGTACTCATGTTTTTAATCAAAATTTCCTGGACAGGACCATGCTCTAACTGATACCTTTATTCCAGAACAAACAACCTACTGGAAGGTTAGCCAGATGGACCTTGACTATCCAAGAGTTCAATCCCACCTTTGAACACTTACCTGGCAAGTCAAATGTAGTCGCAGATGCCTTATCGCGACATGTTAGTATAGTAACTGCAGACCCTCCATTTAGTGCTGAGGATTTAAAGAATGCTCAACGAACAGATCCCATGTGGTCTGGTGTGATTCGATTCCTGCTCCAGGAAGATCTTATTCTGACTGTGAAGCCACCAGCACCCATCAGTGACTTTGTCATGAACCAAGAATTACTGTATCGAACAGACGAGTTGGGTACTCCTAGCAGAAGAGTATACCAGTTAGTAATTCCACAGTCACTAGTGAATGTAGCCTTACAGCTAGTTCACGATGTACCAGGTGTTGCGCACCCTGGTATGGATCGTTCAGTAAAACAAGCCAGATTGAAATACTTTTGGCCTCGTATGGCAACTGATATTTCTGAGTATGTTAAGAAAAGTAGTGTCTGCATGCAACATAAAGGTAATGCTAATGGTCCTAATCCAATCCAAGTGTATCCAACTACTAGCGAACCGTGGGAAAGAGTTGCGCTAGATTTGTTAACTAATTTCCAATGTTCCCTCCAGGGCAACAAACTTCTGTGTGTTATGGTAGACCATTTCACCAGATATTGTGAGTTAGTTCCTATTGCAGATAAGACTGCCGAGACAGTAGCTAAAGCGTTTAAAGAACGCATTATCTGCAGGCATACCACCCCTAAGTCCCTAGTAACAGATAATGGAGGTGAATTCTGTAATGAGATTCTTGAAAATTTGTGTACCTTGTACAAGATCTCTAAATCCACCATTGTTCCTCATCATCCTGCCAGCAATGGGTTAGCGGAACGTACCAATAAAAAAAGTACTTGAGAGCCACTATCAATCCCAACAGTGAAACTTGGGATGAAGTTATACCTGATGTGCAGTGTGCTATAAATTCTGCTTACAATGTTTCTATAGGTGACACTCCACATTATGCATTGTATGGTGTAGATAAAAGTTTGCCTTATGAGTTGCTATATTCTAATCCGAAACCAAATTACAACCCTGAAGATTTCATAGCAACTCGTACCAGCTTAGCTCAAAGTGTTTTTAGAAGAATCCGTGAAACACTTCATAAATCAACAGCAGAATTTACAAGAGTCGCAAACACTCGAGCAAAGCCATCCAAAATCAAAGTAGGTTCGAGAGTTATGCTGACTAACTTTAACAAAACGTCTGCAATGCCTAAGCTTGATCAAAAGTTTGTGGGTCCTTATCGGTAGTTGAACATATCACTGGTAATAAGTATAAGGTTAGAGAAATTAGTACTGGTCAGTATAAAGAATCGCATTTAGATCATATGAAGTTAGTATGTGATGATAATGATGTTCCAACCCAGGCTAATGTGACAGACTCTGACAATCCTCCTGATCCTGTACTCTCTTCCTCTGATACTCAGTCAGACGATCAACCTGAATGTCGTTAGTCCCTATGTACACGACAGGTATTGAGAAATCCTCAAGTATCATTTGTTACTTCCAATTCAGATTTGCCTCAAATACAGCATGAGTTAGCCAGTGCAACAGAGTTTGATCCTCCCAGAGATGACACCCATTCTGCATATATCAATCTCACCCTAGCAGAGTTGGGGTTAAATGTAAATAACCTGTATAGATGAATAATTACAGTATCAACTTATCAGTATTCAAGATTTTTTTTTGTGTGTGTTCACGTTCTCTCTGAATTCTGAGAGTTAACAGTTTAGATTTGAGTGCACCGAATCTGCCTTTCTGTTAAACACTTCTTTCTTTGTATATATTCCTTCCTCAGAATCCGTAGATCACATGAATACAGATTGATCGATCAAATTTTTTTTATCACTTCTATTGTGTAATCCCAATGTTGAGTCTCATTCGATGAGTTGTGCTATATTATACCTTGTATTGCATTACAGTTTCAGTTACGTAAGCTTCCATTCCAATGTTCTACTTATGTATGTTATAATGTTCAATTGTTGTGTACTTTGACATTGTATAGAATCAGCCCAAGCCGTACACCTGCCAGCCTCTAGTTTGTACTAGTTGTATGTCGGGACGACATACGTTAGCGTCGCCGAGCTCTCAGTAGTAGTACCAGTTCCTAGTAACCAGTTACCAGTAACCAGTGTACCAGTAGATGACTCACTACCAACCGTCTGTGTGAATCATTGACTGTATTCATATTGCTGCTGACCATAGCAGGATTTCAAACACCCTCGCACCGTAGACACTTGTGAGTCAGTCGTAGTAGGCAGCAGAGAGAGACAGGTCGGCTGTTGGCGCTTTCCATACTTCCCGTTATATATTATACGTACTACCAGCCTACGTGAGTATTTTTACCCATCCACGTATCGAAAACCCACATGACATCACCTCCTCCTCAGTTGTATGTCATCTAACACTTGCTGGTGTATTCCCTGTTTGTGTCCCCTCTGTCCTGTCTTCCCAGAGTCCTTCCTGTCTCCACTGTGAATACTTCCTTAAATCTCGTGTTGAGCTCCTCCTCTTGATCATTTTT
The DNA here is from genome assembly GCF_026875155.1 of Cherax quadricarinatus. NCBI lineage: Eukaryota > Metazoa > Arthropoda > Malacostraca > Decapoda > Parastacidae > Cherax > Cherax quadricarinatus. The sequence continues at coordinate 32,737,985 of NC_069421.1, read as the reverse complement.
TTTTTTCGAGTTCCCCACCTTCTTTCCTCAGCCTGATCACCTGGTCTTTGACTATTGTCTTTCTCCTAATGTAGCTATACAGCAGTTTTGGATCAGACTTGACTTTCGATGCTATGTCCTTTTCATACTGTTGCTGGGTCTCCCTCCTTATCTGTGCACACTCGTTTCTGTCTCTTCGACTGATCTCCTTATTTTCCTGGGTCCTTTGCCTTCTGTACCTCTTCCATTCTCTAGTGTACTTAGTTTTTTGCCTCCCTACACCTTCGGGTAAGCCAAGGACTCGCTTTGGTCTTCTCATTACTTCCGTTGCCCTTGGGAAAAAACCTTTCCTCTGCCTCCTTGCATTTTGTTGTTATGTATTCCATCATTTCGTTTACTGACTTTCCTATTAGTTCTCTGTCCCACTGAACCTTCCACAGGAAGTTCCTCATACCTTTGTAGTCCCCCCTTTCATAGTTTGGATTTTCCCATTCTAATCCTCTTTCCCTATCCACTTGTAACTACTATGTAATCAAAACTCAGAACCAAATGATCACTAGCTCCAAGGGCCTCTCATATGTGATGTCCTCAATGTCTGAACTGCTCAGAGTGAACACAAGGTCCAGTCTTGCTGGTTCATCCTCCCTTCTTTTTCTGGTAGTGTCCCTGACGTGTTGATGCATGAGGTTTTCCAGTACCACATCCATCATCTTGGCTCTCCATGTTTTGGGACCCCCATGAGGCTTCAGGTTTTCCTAATCGATCACCCTGTGGTTGAAATCATTCATAACCAGTAACTTTGCTCTGCATGATTGAGCTCTTCATGCAGTCTCAGCCAGTGTGTCCACCATTGCTCTGTTATTCTCTTCATATTCCTCTCTTGACCTCCTGCAGTTCTCTGGTGGATTATACATCACTGCAATGACTACCTTATGTTCCCTAGACTGAATTGTAATTATGTAGTCCCTTTCTGCAATCTCGTCCGTGCCTTTCATTTCCTCAAAACCTCATCGGTTTTTCATGAACAGTGCAACCCCTCCTCCCCCTCTGCTCTTTCTATCTTTCCTCAGGATCTGATATCCCAGTGGGAAGACTGCACCTGTTATTGTCTCGGTGAGTTTCGTTTCTGTGACTGCTATGATGTCTGGGGACTTCTCTTTGATTCTTTCATGCCACTCTTCGTATTTATTTGTTATTCCATCTGCGTTTGTGTACCACACTTTCAGCTTATCTATCATGGTGGTCCTGGGAGAATTTTGGGGTTGGGGGAGCGGAAGCCCTGGAGGGGGCCTATGGAGGTTTGCGGTGTGGGTGGGGTTTGTGATGGGGGGTGAGGGCAGAGTACCTATAAGGAAGGGGCGGGTGAGGGAAGCGGCTAGGATGGTGTGTGTGTGTGTGTGTGTGTGTGTGTGTGTGTGTGTGTGTGTGTGTGTGTGGAGACAGCAAGGGGCGTGTTGAGCCAGCTTTAAGGAAGGCAGGCAGCAGCAGCAGCAGCAGCAGCAGATGGCTGGCCCAGCTCTGCTTCACAAGGACCAATGAGAGGAGTGTCCAGCAGACGGGACGGACAATGCTGGCGATGGACTTCAGGGGTTAAGGAGAGGGATAGATGTATAGAGGCGGGGGATAAAGGGAAGGAAGGAAAAATTAGTAAAATAAGAGTAAATTAAACAGGAGATAAATCTGAGGGGGATAAATATAATCATCTTGTGTATTTTCTAAATATGAAACAACTTTTCCTAATGACCAATGTTTATTATGCTGTTATATCTGGATACTTTTATTGGCTCACTAGAATTGAGAGAAAGTAACATTTATGTTTTTAGAACTGACGGAAAGTATTAGAAATGACTATGTTTATTGTACAGATAGTATGTATGTGATAAATGATTCGAAAAACCGACAAGTTGAAGATTGAGACATGCAACATATGGGAATCTTAACTGAGGTAACGTTTCACCATACAGTGGCTTCATCAGTCTTATACAAATCAGAAGGGTGTAAGGAGAGGAGTTTGAGGTAATCAGTCCCTGAGCCTGGAGTCGATGTGTTTAGTCCGTCAATCTTGTAGAAAGTACAGCATAGGGCCACGTCTACGGCCCTATGCTGTACTTTCTACAAGACTGACGGACTAAACACATCGACTCCAGGCTGAGGGACTGATTTCCTCAAACTCCTCTCCTTACACCCTTCTGATTTGTATAAGACTGATGAAGCCACTGTGTGGTGAAACGTTTCCTCAATAAAGATTCCCATATGCTGCATAAGTGTCTCAATCTTCAGATAGAAAGTACCAAGTCTGACACTGGTTTGTAGTGCTGAGAGAAAGTACCAAGTGTGGCGCTAGGTGTCAGTAATGACATAAATCATTAAATTCATTTTTTGAACAAAATGTCTGGTACACCTATATATCTGCAAATGCCAAAAGATCAGTAATAGTTTTAGGGTCAATGAAAATTATTCGTCAGTGAACTCTACCTAAAACTGTGCGAGAGATTTTTTCCTGAGCAAATTTTCGCCTGGACGAGCTGTCATAATATCAGCAAGAGTTTAATTAAAACTGTCCACAGTATTAGCTTCAGTGACAGCATCGTCAGTGAAGAGACAAAATGTAATCACTGTCATCAGCAACTTCTTCGGTCAATGGGAAAATGACTCAAATTAGAAATTTTGTAAATGTAATTTTATAAATAAAATTTAACATCTTTATTTTTTAAAAAAAGGTTTGAATAACTGGTTTTAGAAATCCAACACAATGATAAACGAGACACAACATTTGGGTACCTTTATTCTGGAAGCGTATAGCCAGACAGTAGCTTCTTCATACCAATACAGAGAAGAACATAAGAAAGAACACTGTAGAAAGCCTACTGACCCACGATGGAAGATGTGGGGTTTGAGGTAATTAGTCCCTCAATCTGGAGTCGATGTGTTCAGTCCACTTATGTTGATAAACATGCAGGTACAGGGAGGTTCTCCAGGACGGGTCCTGTACCGGGTACAGCACAGGCGCCGAGAAGTGTCTTACATACTGCAGACAGGTGGGATGAAGCAGTCGTAGGTGACGCCATCCTTCTCATCTTCCGGTCTTCTCTCTGTTGGACTGAAGAATCCACTGGCTGGAGAAACATTCCCAAAATAAAGATTCCAAAACTTTGCACAAGTGTCTCATAATTCAGAAAGAGGTTATGTGGTGTTGTACAGGGGTCAGAACAGGACCCCTTGTTCACGGTGTACATCAGTGCAAGGTGATCAAACACAGCGACGCAAGACCGTCGTTGGTACAACAACATACTCTGACGAGGACATCAGAGAGATACACGATAGTTTGGATAGGTTGATCATGTGGTTGAAAAGTAGCATTAATGTGAACAAGTATAAGGTTTTAATGGTAACAAAAAAAGGAAAATAATCATTGCACTTTCAAATTAAATATTAAAGAACTCGTCAAACCTCTTGCGAAGAAGTCATAGGTGATCTAATTACCTGAAATGTAAAGCCAAGTCAACAGCTTACAAAGGTACCCAATAAACCTAATAAAAATTTTTGTCACGTTAAAAAAAATGTATGAATGGTCAAGGAAACCGTCATCATTTAGGAATCTTTGTTCTTTATTCCGGAATAAAGATTCTCAAATACTGTCCCAGTGTTTTAATTATCATATAAAACAGTACAAGTTCAGCTTTGTGGATGAATTGTTTAGAGAACCTTCAAGTTGATAAATTAGGCACGTGTGCAGTTCTTGGGTATCTTTAATGAGGGAACGTTTCGCCACACAGTGGCTTCATCAGTCCATAGAAAGGAGAATGGTGAAGAACAGGAGTAGTTTGAGGTAATGAGTCGATGTAATCAGTCCATCAATCTTTTCAAGATTGATGGACTGATTACATCGACTGATTACTCAAACTCCTCCTGTTCTTAACCATTCTCCTTTCTATGGACTGATGAAGCCACTGTGTGGCGAAACGTTCCCTCATTAAAGATACCCAAGAATTGCACACGTGCCTAATTTATCAAGTTCAGTTTCATACATCGTTAAGTCTCACATGAGTTATACAGCACAGTCCTGGTCTCCGAACTTCAAAAGGGACATAAAATCTGAAGGTTATGAAATTCTACTCATTTTCTCTTCCACAATCACTACAATTCACATCTAGTATCACTACACTATACGTCTACCATCACTACAGATCTACCATCACTACAGATCTACCATCACTACAGATCTACCATCACTACTACACATCTACCATTACTACACAACATATCTACCAGCCCTACACTACACATCTACCACCACCATTACACATCTACCAACAATACACTTAAAGACGTAACATTATGGAAGAAATGACTGAAGTGTACAAATGGAAAACAAGAATAAATAAAGTGATGAAAATATCAGAGAGAAAGGACTCACATTCATGGATTAAAGTATGATAAATTTATTTTTAAAAGAATGATGGAAACTAGTGATTTGGAAATATAGACGAGTAGACTAAATTGCCAATTATTGGAATTGCATTGTTTCTGGAAATTATGGTAATAAGGCACTGTGTACAAAATAGTTATTTTCAGGACAAGGTTTCGCCCACAAAGGCGCCTTATTGCGACAATACAAGGAATATGCGACCTGAAAATACATATGGAAAAAAGTATGATAACAGGTGCACTCAGGCGATGGATGAGTGAGTAGTGGTGATGTCAGGTTGTTGGGCCACCTGCACTCAGACGATGGATGAGTGAGTAGTGGTGATGTCAGGTTGTTGGGCCACCTGCACTCAGACGATGGATGAGTGAGTAGTGGTGATATCAGTTTGCTGGGCCACCTGCACTCAGTGACGAAGAGAATTTTTTAAGACGAGTTACAAAGCCTTCATCTGCTGCACCTCATCTGACGCCAGTATAAAAGCTCCAATCTCCCTGCCTGCACTTCATACTATTCAAGACTACACTGCTCATCACCCGCTCCTTGGCTGAGGGACTGATTACTCTATCTTCTATATGTAATTTTACTGTCTTCAGATTATATCCATGTATTGTATTGATAAAGCCACTGGATGGCGAAAAGTTTACAAAATAAAGATACCTAGATGTTGCACATGTGTCTAACTCTTCTGACAGACTGATGAATGAGACACTTTTGAAACGCTTGGGTATCTTTTTTTCTACAAACATTTCGCCAGCCAGCAGCTTCCTCAGTCCAATAAAGAGAAGAACGGTGGAAGATGAGGAGTTAGAGAAAATCAGTCCCTTAGCCTGGAGTCGACATGTTCAATTAACCAATCTTGATAAGAATACAGCATATGCAGGTTCAGGAAGGTTTGCTAGGACCTGTCGTGGCCCGGATCTTCTCCATGTGGTGACCCGACGGTGGCTTCCGAAGATGTGTCGGAGATTGTAAGATTGTACACGTGACGTACTGTTTAAAGCCCTATGGCAGGGGCACAGTGAGCCTCCTTCGTGCCAAGTGGAGTACCATTTACAGCCCTAAAATAGTGTGCATATTAATTAGGACATTGATGAAATTAGACATTTATTTGGAAAATTAATGTTCATTTGAAAAATACACGGCAATGATGCTTTTATAAGCATTGCTGCACATTTTGGCATAGAATCGACCAATTTTGAACACATTTTGGTAAGTTCTTCGTCATGGTAGCAGGTCCTAATAACAACAGCAATTAGCTTCTCCTGTTTTCCATCCCTACGTTTGGCTATTGCCCATAGATTCTCAGTTGGGCTGAGGTCAGGAGAATTTCCAGGCCAACTTATCATTTTTCTGGAAGTTTGGCATGGAGCAAGATCCTTCTAGAAAATGCCTTCTCCATTATTAAAGTCTCTATCCACAATGGGAAGTAAATGAGTTGCCAGGATTGCCTTGTATCTGTCACTGTTCTTCGTTCCCTCAACAATAACAAGCCGTCCAGGGTCTTTAGCAGATGTTTTGGGATAAAACTACCCCAAAACATCTCATGTTTCTTGAATGTGTCTATTCCGTTCGCCTTCGCTCCATCTTACTGTCGCTGATCTATACCCATGTACTTCAAAATGCACCTCATCTGAAAATATAACTTTTTCCATTCATCTGTCGTCCATTCCTTATGATCGAGTGCCCACTGCAGCCATTTTTTCTTCATAGCAAAAGTCAATAATTGTTTCTTTATTGGCTTTCTGCCAGTTCTGCCAACTTCAAGGAGCCTTCATCATACAGTTGAAGAATCAGCATTTATACTAGTTGAAGCCAAATATTTCTGTATATCTTTGCTGGTTTTCTAGGGTTCCTAAAGATTATGCATGATCAAGTTGTCATCGTGAGGTTATTTTTGCGTTTTCTTCCACAGCTTCCTCGACTCAGCGCTCCACAATCACCAGTGTCATCTGCTCTCTTTAGAGTCTAACCAACAGTTGACTCAAATTTTCGACGAACTGTCTAATACTCAAATCATCGTTTTTTTTTTTATGTTACAATACTTGCACGCTTTCTAGGTGTAACATCCCTCATGAATTTCAGCGATAATCATGAGGTGAAGGGGGAAAATTTGGCAAAACCAAAGTCACTCAAGGTGCACGCATCCAAGAATATCCTTACAGAACAACAGCTGTTGTAGCACTGACGAGATGGCTGCCAGCAGTGGGTACCAAACTCTTATGAAAAGAACCCAAACTACATTAAGCTGGAGACCAAGACACATGAGATAATCACAAAATTTAATCCTGTCCCAATTAATTTGCACACTACTGTTTGACAAGGGCACGGCGAGTCTTCAGGCCAGGTGGAACACAAGAGTGTCTCAGGAGACTCTCTGTCAGGCCAGGTGGAGCACAAGAGTGTCTCAGGAGACTCTGTCAGGCCAGGTGGAGCACAAGAGTGTCTCAGGAGACTCTCTGTCAGGCCAGGTGGAGCACAAGAGTGTCTCAGGAGACTCTCTGTAAGGCCAGGTGGAGCACAAGAGTGTCTCAGGAGACTCTCTGTAAGGCCAGGTGGAGCACAAGAGTGTCTCAGGAGACTGTCAGGCCAAGTGGAGCACAAGAGTGTCTCAGGAGACTGTCAGGCCAGGTGGAGCACAAGAGTGTCTCAGGAGACTGTCAGGCCAGATGGAGCACAAGAGTGTCTAAGGAGACTGTCAGGCCAGGTGGAGCACGAGAGTGTCTCAGGAGACTGTCAGACCAGGTGGAGCACAAGAGTGTCTCAGGAGACTCTCTGGAGTCTCAGCAGGTTCTCTGGCGACACGTTGTATAAATACTGTATAAACTGTTACATAATTAGCTTTGTTATATAAATGTTATATAAATGGTTCTGACTGAACAACAACTTTGAACATTACTTAACATATCCTCATAGCCCTACTGAAGTCTCCCAGCTCAGGCTGACACTGCTGAAGTCTCCCAGCCCAGGCTGACACTGCTGAAGTCTCCCAGCCCAAGCAGACACTGCTGAAGTCTCCCAGCCCAGGCTGACACTGCTGAAGTCTCCCAGCCCAGGCTGACACTACTGAAGTCTCCCAGCCCAGGCTGACACTACTGAAGTCTCCTAGCCCAGGCTGACACTGCTGAAGTCTCCCAGCCCAGGCTGACACTACTGAAGTCTCCCAGCCCAGGCTGAAAATGCTGAAGTCTCCCAGCCCAGGATGACACTGCTGGAGTCTCCCAGCCCAGGCTGACACTGCTGAAGTCTCCCAGCCCAGGCTGACACTGCTGGAGTCTGCCAGCCCAGGCTGACACTGCTGGAGTCTCCCAGCCCAGGCTGACACTGCTGGAGTCTCCCAGCCCAGGCTGACACTGCTGGAGTCTCCCAGCCGAGGCTGACACTACTGAAGTCTCCCAGCCGAGGCTGACACTACTGAAGTCTCCCAGCCCAGGCTGACACTGCTGGAGTCTCCCAGCCGAGGCTGACACTGCTGGAGTCTCCCAACCCAGGCTGACACTACTGAAGTCTCCCAGCCCAGGCTGACACTACTGAATCCCCCACCCAGGCTGCACTACTGAAGTCTTCCCCACCCCAAATGTGACACACTGAAGTCTCCCAGCCCAGGCTGACACTACTGAAGTCTCCCAGCCCAGGCTGACACTACTGAAGTCTCCCAGCCCAGGCTGACACTACTGAAGTCTCCCAGCCCAGGCTGACACTACTGAAGTCTCCCACCCCCAGGCTAAACACTACTGAAGTCTCCCAGCCCAGGCTGACACTACTGAAGTTCCCAAGCCCAGGCTGACAACAAAGTCCCCCAGCCCGGGCTGACACTTTTGAATCTCCCAGCCAGGCTGACATACTAAAATTCCACAGCCCAGGGTACACTACTGAATCTCCCACCCCAGG
>NC_069421.1:32711946-32729189 GCF_026875155.1 Cherax quadricarinatus | reverse complement strand
TGTTTGCAAAAGGGCTTTTTGCAAAACATTTTTGGGGGTTTTGGATGCCAAGTTTCGTGTCAAAAGCTTTTTAGGTCAAAAAACCTAATGAATATTCCTTATTTTCCAGTGCTGTGTAAAGAAGATCTAGCATTTTTACAATTGCATTATTATTGCTTTTATTTTTTCTGAAGCCAAATTGGCATGGGTTGAGTATGTTTTGTGCTGTTATAAACGAATATATCTCTTGTGCACGAGTTTCTCGAAAATTTTGGATATTGGCCTATAGTTGTCTACATCTGTGGGGTCACCACCTTTATGACTGGTGTAACTCTTGCTGTCTTGAGTAGTGCCAGGAAAGTGCTAGTTTCTAGCGACTTGTTAAAAAGTAATGAAATAGCATGCGAAAGGACATGCGCCTTTCGCTACCACAGGTATTCTCTCACTTGGTTCAAGACTCACAAAGCACTCAGTCAGCATCTCCCAAAATCTCTCTCCTCTACACATCTCTCTTCTCCAGGTCAATCAACACTTACTAAAACCCACTTTTTATATCGACCCTTTTTTTTACCCAAATAATCCTTGAATTTAAAGCATTTATATTCCCTTTTTTCCTGCCATAACTGATCTTTAAATTATTGCTACTCCTTCCTTAGCTCTAACTTATTAAAAAACCCTGCCCTAGTCTCATTTATTTATCCCCACTGAAACTCCCCCACCCCCCATCAGTTTTGTTTCACTTAGGGGCCACAACATCCAGCTTCTTTTTCATTCACAACATCCGCAAGCATGACTTTTTATCATCCGTACTACATCCAGCACATTCAAACATCCCAACTTACAGGTTATATTTTTATTTTAGTAGTTCTAGGTACTAGCCTTTGCTCGGCATTTTGGTTGACTTTTACAATTACACATGGCTTACAGAGGAAGTTCTTAGGCCACTTCCTCATGGACATTAAGATAAACTAAAGGGAAAACTAAGGTGGGGGTGTATTCATAAACGTGTCATACATGTGTAGTGTGACTAATGTAAGTAAAAATAATTAGATGTACCTGTTCTCTTATGTGTTTATGAGACAGAAAAAATACATCAGCACTCTTACGATCACGTTAAAACAAATACGAATTTCTGTCTTACACTCATTTGCAGGACGGTATATATATAGTGTAGATGCTTTCCAAGTAGTGGTGACCCCGGGCCCTTTGGGTCCCTATCTGGGGGAAGTCTCGAGACTTAAGTCTCCCATGGGAGGAGGTACAGTACCCTTTTCATCTTTGGGACCAAGTGTCCCCAGGCCTAGCCACATTTTCCCCGCCCTCACGGGGCTCGTAGGGAGAAGCTAGGCCTCTGGTCCCGCCATCTACCCCGCCTCAAAGGGGCTCGTGGGGATGGCAGTCTTATGAGCGGCAGATGGTAGCAAGCTCAGGCTTTTTTTAGTGTTGTTGCTATTTCCAGATTCAGTGTGCAGCCACAAGGCAGCCTTATGCTACACTGAAATTTTGGGCCCCGATTCTCCCAGTAAATGTATTCCAATGAATAATTTTCCAATTTCTGTGTAATATGAATTTATCAGTTTTCAAACTGTAATGTTAGACTACCTGATTTAAAGCGTCTAAGTAATAGTGTCCTGTTGATAGCGTCCTGGTGGGGGTGTTCTGGCGAGAGTGCTTGGTGATAGTGTTCCGGCGATAGTGTTTTTATGTGATAGCATACCTCGTCAAAATTGTTCCGGTGATAGCATTCTGGCAACACCATCATGGTGAAAAACTTCCGGGTAATAGACAGATCATGGTGACAACATCAGGTGAAAACCCATCCTGGTAAGAGACACCCATCTGGTGAAAAGCGTTAGGCAATGTTCTAAATGAAAAAACAGAGACAATATTAAAAAACTCAATAGTTGATTGATATTAGTTGCCCAAATTTTATTGCACCAGTATTTTGGGAAGTGTCAAAGCTTCTTTTCTGAAGCATGAATTTTTATCAAGTTCCTTTTTACTGAAGCATCTATTTTGGATTTTTTTAAAGCATTAATTTCTATTCAGTAAAGATAAAAGCAGCAGAAGCAATATAAAAGTTGTCCCGTGTAACAATAGCAGGACAATATTATTTTCATGAAGGCATTACAGCAATAACAGCGCTATGAATAGCAATAGTAACAGCAACAATAGCATTGTTAGGTATCCCAAAAATAGACATCATAAAGTTGTTTGCCCGATAAAATGATGTGTTTCCTTCAAGCTTTCTTTTTATAACTTGAGAAGCTATAAGTAACTTGAGAAGCTATAAGTAACTTGAGAAGCTATAAGTAACTTGAGAAGCTATAAGTAACTTGAGAAGCTATAAGTAACTTGAGAAGCTATAAGTAACTTGAGAAGCTATAAGTAACTTGAGAAGCTATAAGTAACAAAAAGGCAAATACGTTACTGGAACAATACAAGGGAAAAACCCGCACTAGAAGAGAGGAGCTTATGGGCTTGGACCATTTACAAAGTCACACTGACACAAAGGAGAGGGGGAGGGTGAGGGTCATTATTTATAGGTCAGCAGACAGAGACGGGATAAGAGAGGTAGTAGGCTTTAAATTTTGCAAAGCTGGTTTACTGACTGAGGGTAACAGTACATACTACTATTAACGAGTGCACGGATCAATGTTTTATAAAACATTCTAAGATTTTTGTAATAAAACCGGTAACATTCAGGTCTTTCCCTGACTGGTGACAGACATTTATCACAGGTGTGCCTACTTGAGTCCATAGGGCATTCGTATGTAATCAGTACTAAACCTAGTAATGTTCTATCCTACGATTTTTGTACTCAAATGGGTTCTAGAACAAAATTAGCTTAGTTGCTCTAACATCAGCCATTTGCTAATTTTCCAAATTGCTAAATACAAGTGGAGTAAAAAAAATAAACTTGTCACAGGGGTAAGATTTTTTAGAATTGTCATACAGATTTCTAATGTGGCTCAATTGAAAGGGAATTTCATGATTTTTTAGATCTTCCTTATTTTATATATCTAATATCTTATTTTCAGTCCATTAAATTGATGGACTGAACACAGACTCCAGATCAAGGACTGATTTACCTCAAACTCATCTTCAACGTTCTTCTCTGTTTTGGAGTGAAAAAAACATGGCTGGTTTTTAAAAGTTTCCAGAATGAAAATTTCCAAATGCTGCCGAAGTGTCTCGATATATTGAGACATCCAGCCAATCTTAGCCAGTACCTCTTCGAGAGGCCCACCTCCCGCTGAAGTCAGCCCGTACCCGCGGGAGATGCCTGCACTCCCTGTTGAGGTCAAGGCGGACTTTGTGTACGGCGCCTTTGCCTTTTTGGCACTATGAGAAATATTTTGGGCTGCCGTCTTCGTGACCAGTTTGATGGCAGGAAATGCCGTAAGGATTGGCCCAAACTCTGTCTGCTGAGCTTAATTTGATGGAAAAGACGTTTTCACCATTATTGTGCACGTCAGTCTGTTTGAAAAATAAAATCCACTCTGCTGATCCATCAGGTCCCGACTGCGCCCCAAACAGACAAGAAAGATTTTAAAGCCCAGATACCTTAGATGCAGATACTCGGCGTCGTAGTGTTGCGGGAATGGAAAACTACCCTTTTGTGGACGAGTGAAAACAAACTCTCGAGTAGCGTCATTGAAGAGAAAATGTTTACCTTCTTTTGTTCTTAACTAGTTTCTTTATAAAATTTCATGAATTTTACTTTGCTTACACTCCAGTAGCATGAAAACTTATAAAAACACTTGCCCCTCTCCTCTAGTCTAACATCCTCATAAAATCTCAAATCCTCCATTACCCCCTCACTCCAACCTTCCTGGGTCGCCCCCTTTTTTTCCGTGCCTCTACTGTAGTCATCCTATATTGCCCCATTTAATTGTCCAAACCCCCTTTCAACCATTCCTCTCCTCAGCCCTATGAATAATACTTTTGGTAACCCCCTTTTTTTTTTTTTTTTTTTTTTTTTTTTACATTTATCACTCTCCAAATTACTACATATAATTCACACACCACATTACCCTTTAAAAAAATTACACTGCCTCCAGCCTCTCCTTGTTGTGCAATTTAAAACCAAGTTTCTCACCCATATAACAGTGCTGGTACAACTGTACTCTTGTACTCTCTCCATTTTATCTCCATAGGTAAAGTTTTTTATCCACAGATGCCTCGGTGCATAAACCACTACCTTTTTTCCTATCCATTCTATGGTTCGCCTTATCTTTCATAAGAACATTATATATTACGGAATAATTCCTGTTAATTTGTTAATCAAAAATATGTTAATTTTGCGTTAAGTTGCTCTCTTTTCCAAAAATATCCGATTGTTTTTCCAATTTAAGTCTCCATTTTTTATTCATAAACGAGCTAAACAAAAAACCTTAGGAGGTAGTTGCGCAGTATTTGTAGTTTCCATCTAATTGCTACTTTGACACTCTGCGTACCCAAGTGGGTTTCGCAGTTCGGCATCTAAATTCTATTATACTAGCTAGCACATCACCTGGCTCGCGTGACTTGTTTTAAAGTTTTAAGGCCCTTTTCAATAATTGTCGAGTGTGTTCTGAGTTCTGCTTTAGTATGAAACTGTAAAGCAATGTTAAGTACTCAAGTTTTATCCTTCATGTATTTATATATATATATTTTTATATATTAATTATATATTTATAATATATGTATATATTCCCTTTAAAGCTTTTATCACTTTCGAAGGCTATGGGCCCAAAATTTACCCCCAGAGGTGGCCCATTATATAAAATATATATATATAATATTATATATATATATATATATATATATTATAATATATATTTATTATATATATATAGCTCGTGGCCCGGCCTATGCTTAGAGACCAGCAACATTCATTTCTGTCCTCTTGGATCTTAAATTTTACGTTTCTTCTCTTAAAACGATAAATGGAATCTATTTCCCCCTTTTTTCATATTAGGTCTTTTTTCACAATCCAAATTCCCCCAACTTCCACTGTCGATGTATTTTTTTTCAAACAGTCTTTTGTTATGTCCATGTAAATACTTTTTTTTTAAAAAGAAAAGGGATGGCACACAGGAAAACATGCCCAGATTTTGCCCAAGTGTTTTAATTCACCTAGTTTGCTACAAAAATTTTTAAAAAAAAAAAGTGTTTCTTACAAACCCGTGACCCCTTTAAAACTGTTTTTATTAATTAATCGGGGTTTGCTTTTATACGTCGTAATGTCTCCCCTTGTCTGCCTCTTTTTTAGTCAAAGCTGGTTAAATTTCCCTTTAGTCCCCCCTTCTTTAATGCCCGCCTTAGCTGGGAATTAGCTTTTTTTAAAAACCTTTTTGTACCTATTCAAGCTTCTGAAAATGTTTAAAACGGTGGGGGCTTAAAACCCGGGTGATGAATATTCTTATTTACCCGGGACTTACCTCGTGTAAAGAGTACTAAAGAATTTTTTTGGACATTTAACACACATTCTGAGATCTCTAATGAGGGTTTTTATTGCTCTATGGAACGTTTACCTTTAAGGTTTTGTTTGAATGTGTGTGTTTGTGTGGGGGTACTCACCTAAACGAAAGTTGAAAGGGGTCGAGACTCGGGCCCTGGCCCCCCCTTTCATGAACGCTATTTAGGTCCTCTCTCTCCTTGCCCCCTAAACTTTATCTTTCCTCGCCTTAAAGTTTAGGGTTTCCCCTGCCTCCACTACACCCACTCGCCAAAAATGTTTCCATTTCCTGCCCAAACCTATAAAGGAAATTTTTTCCTAACTCTCTTTTGGACTCATCTGAGTCATCTGTGGAACATCTTTTTCCTTGTCCACCTTGTTTTTCCCAGCAGTATTTTGTTTACGTTTCTTGTCCCCCCCCTAATCCCCCCGGCCCCCCCCCCCCTCCAGTGCCCTTTCCGGGCCCGATTTCCCTTAACCCTCTTGTAGGAAAACCCCCTTAACTCGGGAAAACAAACCCTTTGGCAATCCTTTGCACTTTTTTAGTTTTTTTAAATTTGGCTTGCCCCCGGTGGGGGTTTCCAAACTGATGCGGCATATTTCTATTTTGGGGCCCTGAGTACAGGGTTTTAACAGTGGGGTCGAAAGTTTTCCTCAAAAGGTTTCCGGAACGAAAAATCTCGGTTTTTCCCAAGGCGCCCAATGCTGCAGCATTTATCTAGTTGATGTTATCCCGGAGACGTGCTTTGCAAAGTTGGCCCCCCAAACCGACATTTGTCTGGGGTCGTTTTTACCCTTATCCCGATCTTCCGATTTTGGCATTTAGCGGGTTTGAATTCGAGAACCCAAAGTTGCTGGACCCGTGCCCCGTTTTTATGTCTTTTAAAGGCCCTTTGCCTGATCCCCCTCTAAATTTAATTCTTCTTAATTCACATCATCTCCCAAAAACAGGGAAAAACCTCTGAGTAATCTTTTCCCATCATTTTTTTTTCAATTTTCCCAAAAATTTAACCCCGGTCCAGGCCGACTCCTGGGGGCCCCCCTTTGTCACAGGCGCCCACTGGGGATCCCTCATCATTTACCATGCCCTTGCTTTCCCCCCCCCTTTTCGGGTTTTTTCCCTGATCCATTGAAGCGCCCTTCTTCCTTATACGCGCCTGAACTCTAAATTTTTTTTTTGAAAGGGGAACTATAAAGGGCCCTTTTTGTAGTCCAAAAAAAATTTTTCAATCCCCCCTTTAAATCCTTTGTTTTTCTTCGTTACTTTATCATAAAATTCCAAAAGGGTTTTTGGGCCAAGATTTGCCTTCCAGCCCCCGGGGCTGGTTGTCTTTTATACTTTTGTTCCGTTCCAGGTGCTCCCCCCTTCTCCTCCTCAAAAATTTTTCCCCAAGGAATTTTGGCAAAATATACAGTAAAGTGACATGGTCTGTTAGTTTAGTTCTTTTTTTGTTAAATTTTGGGCCTCATCCATTTTCACTGGGTCAATCTTTTTCCAAAACCTTGAGGAGAAAAAAATAGCTCCCACTGACTTCCCAGAGGGAAGTAAAAGCTTTTTGACCCCTGTTGAACAAACGTCGTAAAGCCATTGCCTTACCAGGTGAGAAGATGGGATAAACGAACTTATTGTCCCATTGTATTTCCCCCTTGAACCCCGGGACTAGACCTTCTAAAATTTCCTTTCATACAAATGCCTCATTCACAAAATTGGGTGTCGCAGAAGAATTGATTAATCAAATGCTTGTGATGGGTTATTGGGACCTACAATTCACCTTTGGAAATTTCGCCCCTTTATTTCCCAGTACCCTTAAAAAGGATGGAACCCTTTTTGCCCCGTGGGTTGATTTTAGGAATTAAAAGCGAAAACTATTCCGATCGCTTCCCCCAAACCCCGTATTGGGGGGATCTTTTTTCGAAAATCGGGATAACAAAGGGCCCTTTTTACCCCGGGGTTTGTTCAAGGGTTTTTTCAAGTCCCCTTTCACGGGACAGCCCCAAAAGCTAAACCCCGGGGGATTTACTCCTACAGGGCATTATCACTTCCCCCCGTATGGCGTTTGGATTTCGATCCCCCCTTTCACTTCTCAAGGCTTTATGACTAATATCTTTGAGGTCTCAAAGGTAAAGCACTTTTTTTGGGTACTTAGAAAGAAAGTAATCATATGTCCAAAAGGGCTGGAAACCCCCGAAAAAATTATACTTTTAACCCCCCCAAAACCCCCCCCCCCCCCGAACCCCCCCCCCCCCCCAAAAACAAAAAAATAATTTTTTATTCAACCAAACAGACCCCCAAATTTTTTCCCCCCAAAAAATTAATGGGAAAAATTTTTTGGGTTAATTTTTATTTTTTTAAAATTTTTTTTTAAAAGCTCTCCACCTTTGGGGCTTGAAAAAAAGGGCCAATTTTAAAAAAAAACCCAAAATTGGTTAAAATGTCCCAATTTTTAAATTTCCCCGAAAATTTTTCCCGTTCCCCTATCACCCTAGAGGGGGGTTTTTCTAGGGGCCAAAGTAAAAGAACCTGCCCGTACAAAATTTTCCAACCACCCAAAACTTTCTAAAGGGGAAGAACTTTGTGGGAAGGGTTTTTTAAAAAACTTTCCAGCCCTTTTTTCTTTTCCCAATGTCCTCAACCGTTTGCCTTATTGAAAAACCCTTGGGGTTTGGACCCTTTCTTCCCAAAAAAGACCTTTCCCAAAATTTAAAAAGGAAAAACTAACCCAATTTCCTTTTCCAATTTTGAATTTCCCCCCCAAATTTTTCCCAAGGTTTAAAATTTCTAAAGAACAGTTTATTGGCTGGGTGCCCTCCCGCTCCCGGGAAAACCGATTTGGCCCCAAAAAAAGCTGTTGCCAAAATTTGCCAAAACCGTTTTTCCTTCCGAAGTATCCGTTAAAAATTAATACAGTAATTAGCCAAAAAGTTCCCCAATTCCCGGGGTTTTGGCCCTTTAACCTTCCCCAAACAACCAAGTACTTTTCCTGTAAAGGCAACCTGTTTTTTACCCTTTTTTTAAAAAAACCTTAAAATAAAAGGGAAGCAATGGCCCTTAACCAAAACCAAGTGTTAACCCAACCTTTAAAACAAACCTGGGAAAAGAAATGCGTAGATTTTTTAACCAATTTAAAGTTCCCCCCAGGGGCCCCATTTAGTGTTAGGTTTTGAACCAACAACCCGTATTTTGGTTGCCTATACGATTCTGCCAGGGAAAACTTAATTTGGACTTGAAACCCCCAAAAACCCACCCGTCCCTTTGTAAAGGGGGGAATTCTGGAAATTTTAAAATTTTGGGTACCCCCGGGTTTCCCAAAAATTCCCTCTAAAATTTTCCAATTTCCAAACCCTTGTTCCCCCTTTTTATCCAAAAAACCCTTGGGAAGCAATTTGGGTTAGCGGAACGGGGACCAAAAAAAAAAGGGGGGACCCGGGGAAACCACCCCCCATCAAATTTTTTTCCCCCAAAAGGGGAAACTTGGGGATTGGTTTTTAAAAAAACCCCGGGAAATTGTCAAAAGGGGTGCTTTAATTTTTTAAATTTTCCTTTGCCCAAACCCCCAATTTTTTTTCCCCCAAATTTTGGGGAAAAACACTTCCACATTAAAAGGGATGGTTTCCCGTGTTAGGGGTAAAAAAGTTTTTGGGCCCCCTTTTTTTTTAGGGTTTCTATAATTTTAATCCGAAAACCCCAAAATTTTTAACCCTGAAGATTTCATAGCAAACGTCCAAGCCCTTTGCTCCAAAAAGGGTTTTTTTGAAAATCCGTAAACCCCTTCCCTAAAACAACGCAGGGAAATTTTCAAGGTTTGCAAACACTCGAGCAAAGCCATCCAAAATCAAAGTAGGTTCGGAGTTATGCTGGGCCAAAATTTAACAAAAATCCCGCAATGCCCAAGCTTTATCAAAAATTGTGGGGCCTTATCGAGTAGTTGAACATATTCCCGGTAATAAGTATTAAAAATTTGAAAAAATTAGTACGGGCAGTATAAAAAAATCGCTTTAATCATTTAAAAATTAGTTAAATTTATGGAAAAAGTTTTTCCAACCCCGGCTAATTGACGGGCTTGACAATCCCCCTGATCCTTTTACTCTCTTCCCCGATACTCAGTCAGACGTTTAACCTGAATGTCGTTTGTTTCCCAGTACAACAGGGATTGAAAAATCCTCAAGTTCAAATTTTTTTCCCCCAAATTTTAAATTTTTCCCCAAAAAACAAACTTATTAGCCGTGCAACAGAGTTTTATCCTCCCAGAGATGGAAACCCCCTTTGCATATATCAATCCCACCCCAGCAGGTTGGGGTTTTAAAAGTAAATAACCCGTATAGATGAATAAATTTCAGGGACAACTTATCAGTATTCAAGATTTTTTTTTGTGTGTGTTCCAAAGTTTTTCTCTGAATTCCCGGAAATTAACAGTTTAGAAATTTTAGTGCACCGAATCGCCTTTTGTTTTTAAAAATTTTTTTCTTTGTTTATATTCCCCCTTCCCCAAAAATCCCTTTGATCACAAGGGGAAAAAAAAGATTTTAACGATCAAATTTTTTTTTTTCCTTCTTTTGGGGTAATCCCAATGTTGGTCTCAAAAAGATGATTGTGCTAATTAAAACCCCTTTATTGCATTACAGTTTCAGTTTGTAAGCTTCCATTCCAAAAGTTCTTTTTAGGGATGTTTTTAATGTTCAATTGTTGTGTACTTTTACTTGTATAAACCCGGGCCCAAAACCGTAAAACCTGCCCCTTAGTTTGTATAGTTGTATGTCGGGGGCGGGCATAAAAGTTAGCGGGCGCCGAGCTCCCCAGTAGTATACCAGGTTTCCCCATAACCATTTTTCCCGTAAAACCCTGTACCATAAGGGCTCATACCCCCCCGTCTTTTTTGAATCTTTTACTTTTATTCATATTTTCGCTGACCAAGCGGGTTTTAAAAAACCCTCGGGACCCAGACACTTGTGAGTCGGGCGTAGTAGGGAGCAGAGAGAGAAAGGGCGGTGTTTTTTCGCTTTCCATTCTTCCCGTTATATATTTAAAACGTACTACCCCCTACGGGGAGTATTTTTAAAACCCCTCCACGTAACGAAAAAACCCCCATGACATCACCTCCTCCTCGTTTATGTAAACTAACACTTGGGTGTTTTCCCCCCGTTTGTGCCCCCTGTCCTGTCCCCCCCAGAGTCCTTCCTGGGCCTCCAAGGGGAAAATACTTCCCCTTTAAAACTCGTGTTGAGCCCCCTTTCCCCTTGATCATTTTTTTTTTTTTGGGGTTCCCCCCCTTCTTTCCTTAGCCTGATCCCCCTGGGCTTTGGGCTATTGTCTTTTTTTCCTAATTTTGCTTACGCTTTTGGATCAGACTTGACTTTCGTGCTATGCCCCTTTTCATACTGTTGCTGGGTTCCCTCCTTATTGTGCACATCGTTTCGTCTCTTCGACTGATCCCCTTTATTTTCCGGGGCCCTTTCCCTTCGTACCTCTTCCATTCTCTAGTGTACTTGTTTTTGCCCCCCTAAAACCTTGGGGTAAGCCAAGACTCCGCTTTGTCTTTCATTTTTCCGTTGCCCTTGGGGAAAAAAAACCCTTTTCCCCTGCCTCCCTTTTTTTGTTGTTATGTATTCCATCATTTTGTTTTACTTTCCCATTGTTTTTCTGTCCCACTGAACCTTTCCCCAGGAAATTCCTCATACCTTTGTAGTTTTCCCCCTTTCATAGTTTGGATTTTCCATTCTAATCCTCTTTCCCTATCCCTTTTAATACTTGTAACAAAACTAGAACCAAATGATCACTAGCTCCAAGGGGCCCCTCATAGTGATGTCCCCCAATGTTGAATGCTCAAATGAAAAAAAGGCCCGCTTGTTGGTTCATCCTCCCTTCTTTTTTGGAGGTTCCCCCACGGTTGATGCATGAGGTTTTCCCCTACCACATCCCTCATCTTGGCTCTCCTGTTTTTGGGGCCCCCCATGAGGCTTCAGGTTTTCCCAAACGTACCCTGGGTTTAAATCATTTAAAACCAGTAACTTTGCTCTGCTGATTGAGCTCTTATCAGTTCAGCCAGGGTCCACCATTGCCTTTTATTCTCTTCAATTCCCTTTGACCTCCCGCATTTTTCTGGTGGATTTAATCACTGCAATGACACCTTATGTTCCCTGACTGAAATTTTAAATTTTGTAGTCCCTTTTTGCAATTGCCGTGCCTTTCATTTCCTCAAAACCCATCGGTTTTTTATGAACAGTGCAACCCCCCCTCCCCCTCTGCTCTTTTTTCTTTTTTCCCCAGGATCTGATAAAACCAGTGGGGAAGATGCACCTGTTTTTTGTTCGGTGAGTTTCGTTTCGTGACTGCTATGATGTCTGGGGGCTTCTCTTTTATTCTTTTTGCCACCTTTGTATTATTGTTATTCCCTTGCGTTTGTTACCACACTTTTTACTTATTTTTCATGGTGGTCCTGGGAAATTTTGGGGTTGGGGGGGGGAAGCCCCGGAGGGGGCCTATGGAGGGTTTTCGGGTGGTTGGGGTTTTTTGAGGGGGGTGAGGGAGAGTACCCAAAGGAAGGGGCGGGTGAGGGAAGCGGCTAGGGATTTTGTGTGGGTTTTTGTGTTGGGGTGTGGTGTTGTGTGTGGTTTGGGGGAGACAGCAAGGGGGGTGTTGACCAGCTTTAAAAGGGAAGGAGGCCGCAGCAGCCCGCACAGCGATGGGTGGCCAGTCTGCTTCAAGGGCAAGAGAGGGTGTCCAAACAGACGGGCGGACAAAGTGGGGAGGACTTCGGGTTAAGGGGAGGGTAGATGTTAAAAGGCGGGGGATAAAGGGAAAGGAAAGGAAAAATTATAAAATAAGAGTAAATTAAAAAAAGGGTAAATCTAGGGGGATAAAATAAACATCTTGTGATTTTTAAATATGAACAAAATTTCCCAATGACCCGTTTATTATTGCGTTAATCTGGATACTTTTTAAATTTTGGCTCATAAATGAGGAAAGTAACATTATGTTTTTAGAACGGGGAAAGTTTTGAAATGACTATGTTTTATTGTACAGATATATGGGATAAATATTCGAAAAACCGACAAGTTAAAGATTGGACATGCAACATAGGGGAAATTTAACTGGGTAACGTTTACCTACAGTGGCTTCATCAGTCTTATCAAATAAAAGGGTGTAAGGAAGGAGTTTGAGGTAATCATCCCTGAGCCTGGAGTCGATGTGTTTAGTCCGTAAATCTTGTGGGAAAGTACAGCATGGGCCACGTCTACGGCCCATGCTGTACTTTCTACAAGACTGACGGACTAAAACTCAAAACCCAGGGGGGGACGTTTTCCCAAAACCCCTTTCCCCTTACACCCTTCGATTTTTTAAAGACGATGAAGCCACTGGTGGTAAAACGTTTCCTCAATAAAGTTCCCATATGGCATAAGTGTCTCAAACTTTAGATAGAAAGTACCAAGTCTGACATGGTTTGTAGTGCTGAGAGAAAGTACCAAGTGGCGCTGGTGTCAGTAAGACATAAAACATTAAGTCTGGTACACCCTATAAAAACTGCAAATTTCCAAAAGATCATAAAATTTTTTGGGGCAATGAAAATTTTTTGTCAGTAAATCTCCCAAAAAATGTGGGGAAAATTTTTTCTGAGGAAAATTTTCCCTGGAGGGGCGTATAAACAGCAGAGTTTTTAAAACGCCACAGTTTTGAAGCAGCCGTAGGGAGCTTTCCTTTCACCCCGCCTTCTTCTTTAATGGAAATGTCAAATTAAAATTTTTAAAGTAAATTTTAAAAATAAAAAAATTTTATTTTTTAAAAAAGGTTTTTGAAAAAACTGGTTTTAAAACCAAACACAAGATAACGAGCCCCTTTGGGGAAAACATCGGGGGTTGCCAGGCATACTTTTTAACCAATCGAGAAAAACATAGAAAAGAACATTTAGGACTACCCCATGGAAAGTGGGGGAATTGTCCCCAATTGGGGTTTTTCAGCCATTTTTTCACGGGGGCGGGAGGTTCTCCAAAGGGGGGTCCTTCCCGGGTCCCAAACAGGCCAAAATTCACAACTGCAAAACAGGGGGATGAACGGGGTCGGAAAATACCCCCTCCTTTCATTTTTCCGGTTTCCCTTTTGGACGGAATCCACTGGCGGGAAAAACATTAAAAAAATTAAAAATTTTGCACAGTGTTCTAATTCAGAAAATTATGTGGTGTTGTCAGGGGGTCAGAACGGCCCCCTTTGTTACTCCCCTCATGCGGGTAAAACAGCGAGCAAGACCGTCTTTGGGTCAAAAACAATCTGACGAGGACATCAAGAGTACACGATGTTTGGTAGGTTGATTGTGGTGAAAAGTAGCATTAATGTGAAAAATTTTTAATTTTAATGGTAACAAAAAAGGAAAATAATCATTGCACTTTAAAATTTTAAATTTTAAAGAATCGTCAAACCTCTTGCAAAGAAGTTAGGTGATCAAATCCCCAAAATGAAAACCAACAACGTTTAAAGTACCCAAAAACCAAATAAAAAATTTTGTCCTTTAAAAAAAATGTATAAATGGAAAGGAAAAACCGTCATCATTTAGGAATCTTTTTTCTTTTTCCCGGAATAAAGTTCCAAATACGCCCCAGTGTTTTAAATTATCATATAAAACTACAAGTTGCTTTGTGAAAATTGTTTAAGAACCTTTAAATTTGAAAAAATTAGGCACTGTGCAGTTTTTGGGGTTTTTTTAATGAGGAACGTTTCGCCACACAGTGGCTTCAATCATTAAAAAAAAGGAGAATGGTGAAGAAAAAAGGAGTAGTTTGAGGTAATGGTCGATGTAATCAGTCCATCAATCTTTTAAGATTGATGGATGTTAATCGATGATTACCAAATCTCTTTTTTAACCATTCCCCTTTCAGACTGATAAACCCACTGTGTGGCGAAACGTTCCCCCATTAAAGTTTCCCAAGAATTGCACACGTGCCTAATTTATCAGTTCAGTTTTCTTACATGTTAAGTCTCACATGATTATACGCACAGCCCTGGTCCCGAACTTAAAAAGGGACTAAAATCTAAAAAGTTATGAAATTCTACTCTTTTTCTTTTCCACAACACACAATTCACTCTTATCACTACACTATAGTTCCCATCACTACAAAACACCATCATACGTCTACCAATAAGATCTACCTCACTACTACCTCTACCTTACTCACAACATATCACAGCCCTCCTACACACTACCACCACCATTAACATCTACCAACAATACACTTAAAAGTAACATTATGGAAGAAATGACGAAGTGTACAAATGGAAAAAAAAGAATAATAAAGTGATGAAAAAAATCAGAAGAAAGGGCCACATTCATGGATTTAGTATGATAAATTTATTTTTTAAAAAAATGAGGGAAATAGTGATTTGAAAAATAGCGAGAGACAAATTCCATTATTGGAAAAGCATTGTTTCTGGAAAATTTTGGTAATAAGGCACTGTGTACAAAATAGTTATTTTCAGGCAAGGTTTCGCCCACAAAGGGCCTTATTCGACAATACAAGGAATATGCGACCTGAAAAAAAATATGGAAAAAAATTGATAACAGGTGACTAGGCGATGGTGAGTGGTAGTGGTGTGTCAGGTTGTTGGGGCCCCGCACTCAGACGATGGTGAGGAAGTGGTGATGTGGTTGTTGGGCCCTGCCTCAGACGATTTGAGATGGTAGTGGTATATCATTTTCTGGGCCCCCTGCCCTCAGTGACGAAAAGGGAAATTTTTTAAAACGAGTTACAAACCTTCATTGTGCCCTCATCTGACGCCATATAAAAGCTCCAAACTCCCGCCTCATTCAACATTTAAGACTACACGCCATCACCCGCTCCTTTTTGAGGGCTGTTACTCATCTTCTATATGAATTTTACTGTCTTCAGATTAATAAGTATTGTATTGATAAAGCCATGGATGGCGAAAAGTTTACAAAATAAAAATACCTAGATTTTTCACATGGTTAACTTTCTGACAGACTGATGAATGAGACATTTGAAAACGCTTTTGGGTTTTTTTTTCTCAAACATTTTTCCAGCCAGCAGCTTTCCCCAGCCAATAAGAGAAGAACGGGGGAAAATTTAGGAGTTAGAGAAAATCAGTCCCTTTTCTGGAGTCGACATTTCAATTAACCAAACTTGATAAAAAAACAGATATGCAGGTCAGAAGTTTGCTAGGACCCGTCGTGCCCCGGTTTTTTCCCAAAGTGGTACCCCCGGTGGCTTCCGAAGAAGTTCGGAGATTTTAAGTTGTACACGGCGTACTGTTTAAAAACCTAGGCAGGGGGACGTGAGCCTCCTTCGGCCAAGTGGAGTACCCTTACAGCCCTAAAATAGTTGCATATTATTTGGACATTGATGAAATTTGAATTTTATTTGGAAAATTTAAAGTTTATTTGAAAAAAACCGGGAATGTGCTTTTAAGATTGCTGCACATTTTGGCATAGAACGACAATTTTTTAACACTTTTTGGGAAATTCTTCGTCATGGTGCAGGGCCCTATAACAACACAATTGCTTTCCTGTTTTTCCCCCCTACGTTTGGTATTGCCATAATTCAGGGGGGCTGAGGTCAGGAGAATTTCCAGGCCCAATTTCATTTTTCTGGAAATTTTTGGATGGGCAAAACCTTCTAAAAATCCTTCTCCTTATTAAAGTCTCTATCCACAATGGGAAAAATGAGTTGCCGGGTTTCCTTTTAAATTTTCATGTTCTTCGTTCCCTCAACAATAACAAGCCGTCCCGGTCTTTTGCAGATTTTTTGGGGGTTTTAAAACAACCCAAAAATCCTCATGTTTCTTAATGTGCTTTTCCCTTTTCGCTTGCTCCATTTTACTTTCGTGATCTATCCCATGTATTTAAAAAAGCACCTATCTGAAAATAAAATTTTTTCCCATTCATCTGTCGTCCATTCCTTATGATCGGTCCCACGAGCCATTTTTTCTTCATAGCAAAAGTCAATAATTGTTCTTTTTTGGGCTTTTGAGTTCTGCCAACTTAAAGGGGCCCTTCATATACGTTGAAAAATCCATTTATACTGTTGAAGCCAAAATATTTCTGTATTCTTTGCTGTTTTCTAGGTTCCAAAGATTATGCATATCAAGTTGTATCGTGAGGGTTTTTTTTTTGGTTTTTTCCAAGCTTCCCCGACTCAGGTCCCCAATCACCGGTATTGCTCCAGAGCTAACCAACGTTGACCAAAAATTTCACGAACTGCAAAAATCAAATCTCGTTTTTTTTTTTATGAAAAAAATACTTTTCCGTTTTTAGGTGTAACTCCCTCATGAATTTCACGATATCATGAGGTGAAGGGGAAAATTTGGCAAAAAACCAAAGTCATCAAGGGGCCGCATCCAAGAATATCCTTACAGAAACAACACTTTGTAGCCCGCGAGATGGCTGCCAGCATGGGTACCAAAAACCCTTTTGAAAAAAACCCCAACACTTTAAACGGAGACCAAGAAAGAGATAATCACAAAAAAATCCGTCCCAATTAATTTGCACACTATGTTTGACAAAGGGGACGGCGAGTCTTCGGCCGGTGGAAAAAAAGAGGTCTCAGGAGATCCTGTCAGGGCCCGGTGGAGCACAAAAAGTGCCAGGAGATCTGTCCCAGGTGGAGCACAAAAGTGTCTCAGGGGACTCCTTTTTTGGCCAGGTGGGCACAAGAGTGTCCAGGAGACTCTCTGTAAGGGCCCGGTGGGGGACAAGAGTGTTTAGGGGACTCTCTGTAAGCCAGGTGGAGCACAAGAGGTTTTTCAGGAATGTCAGGCCCAAATGGAGCACAAAAGGTCCCGAGATGTCAGGCCAGGTGGAGCCAAGAGTGTTTCCCCAGG
>NC_069421.1:32706000-32711446 GCF_026875155.1 Cherax quadricarinatus | reverse complement strand
AAGTCTCCCACCCAGGCGACACATAAAGTCCCCACCCCCGGGCTGACAACAAAGTCTCCCAGCCCGGTGACACTACTAAAGTCTCCCACCCCGGGCGAAACCAAAGTCTCCCAGCCAGGCTGACACACTTAAGTCTCCCAGCCCAGGTGACACTCTAAAGTCTCCCAGCCCAGGCTGACACTATGAAGTTCACACCCCAGGCCACAGCTGAATTTCCCCCACCCCGGGCTCACACTGTAAAAGTCTCCCGCTCAGGCTCACACTGTAAAGTCCCCCCCCAGCCCAGGCTGCACTGCGGGAGTCTCCCAGCCGAGGCGCACTGCGGGTCTCCCCCCGGGCTGACACTACTGAAGTCCCCCACCCCAGGCGGACACTATGAGTCCCCCGGCCCAGGCAGACACTATGAAGTCTCCCCGGCCCCAGGCTGAATACTGAAGTCTCCCACCCCAGGCTGACATACTGAAGTCTCCAGCCCGGGCGACATAGAAGTCCCCCAGCCCGGGCTGACACTATAAAAGCCCCCCCCACCCCAGGCTGACATACTAAGTTCCCACCCCGGCTGACACACTGAAGTTCCCACCCCAGGCTGACACACTGAAGTCTCCCAGCCCGCGACATACTAAAGTTCCCACCCCGGTGACACTACTGAAGTCCCCCACCCCAGGTGACAAACTGAAGTCTCCCAGCAGGCTGACCTACTGAAGTCCCCCACCCAGGCTGAAAACTACTGAAGTCCCCCAGCCCGGTGACACTACTAAAGTTCCCAGGCCAGGCTGACACTACTGAAATCTCACAGCCCGGGGGCACTACTAAAGTCTCCCAGCCCAGGTGACCACGCAAAGTCCCCCAGCCAGGATGACATGCTGAAGTTTCCCACCAGGTCACACTATGAAATCTCCCAATCAGGTAAAAATAAAAAGTCTACGCCCAGGCGACACTATGAAGCCCACGCCCAGGCTGACACTACTGAAGTCTCCCAGCCTGGCTGACACACTGAAGTCCCCAGCCCAGGCCCACTACGAAGTCCCAGCACAGGCTGACACTGCTGAAGTCTCCCAGCCCAGGCTCACATACTGAAGTCTCCCAGCCCAGGCTCACACTACTAAATTTCCCCAGCCCGGGCCACACACTAAAGGGTCCCAGCCCGGGCTGACACTACTGAAGTCTCCCAGCCCGGGCTGACATACTGAAGTCTCCCACCCCGGGCTGCACTACTAAAGTCTCCCCCCCAGGCTGACCTACTGAAGTTCCCTCCCCGGGTGCATACTGAAGTCTCCCAGCCCAGGTGACACTACTGAAGTCTCCCAGCCCAGGCTGACACTATGAATCTCCCAGCCCAGGCTGCACTACTAAAGTCCCCCAGCCCAGGCTAAACCCTACGAAGTCTCCCAGCCCAGGTGACAACTGAAGCTCCCAGCCCAGGCTGACACTACTGAAGTCTCCCAGCCGGGGCTGACATACTAAAAGTCTCCCACCCCGGCTGCATACTGAAGTTCCCCCCGGGCTGCACTACTGAAGTCTCCCACCCGGGAGATATGCTAAATTCTCCCAACCAGGCTCACCTACTGAATCCCCAGCCCGGGCTCACATACTGAAGTCTCCCAGCCCAGGCTAAAACCCAACGAAGTCTTCCATCCAGGCTGACATGAGTCCCCAGCCCAGGCTGACAACGAAGTCCCCAGCCCGGGGCTGACCTACGGTCTCCCAGCCCGACTGAACTAAAAAGTCTTCAGCCAGGTGACATACTGAAGTCCCCAGCCCAGGCCAACCCTATGAAGTCTCCCAGCCCGGTGACACTGCTGAGTCTCCCACCCCGGGCAGATACGCTAAATCCCCCAGACCAGGCTCACATATGAAGTCTCCCAGCCCGGCCACACTACGAAGTCTCCACCCCCAGGTGCACAACTAAAATTTTCCCGCCCAGGCTGCACTATAAAGTTCCCAGCCAGGCTGACACTGCTGAAGTCCCCCCAGCCCAGGATAAACCTGCTGAAGTCCCCCACCCGGCTCACACTACTGAATTTCACTCAGGCTGACAATAAAAAGTTCAAAACCGGCTGACACTACTGAAGTCTCACACCCAGGCTGACACTATTAAGTCTCCCACCCCTGCTGACTAGAAGTCTCCCAGCCCGGGCTCAACTACTAAGTCTCCCGCACAGGTACATGCTGAAGTCTCCCGCAAGGCTGACACTGCTGAATTTCCTCAGCCCAGGCTCCCACTAAAGTTCACACCCAACTCACACTACTGAAACCCCCCACCCCCGCCCTCCCCTACTGAAGTCATCCAGCCGGCTGACACTAGAATCCCCCAGCCCAGGTCACTACTGAATTTTCCCCAGCCCGGGCGGACACTACTGAAGTCTCCCCCCAGGTGACACTACTGAATTCTCCCAGCCAGGCTGACATACTGAAGTCTCGCAGCCCGGGGCTACATACTGAAGTCTCCCAGCCCGGGCTGCACTACTGAAGTTCCCAGCCCGGCTGCCCCTACTGAAGTCTCCAGCCAGGCTACATATGAAGCCCCAGCCCGGGTGCCCCATACTGAAGTCTCCGGGCCCAGGCTGACACTACGAAATTACCCCGGGGGCCTACTGAAGTCCCCCAGCCGGGCTGACACTGCTAAAGTCCCCCACCCCGGGATGCACTGCTGAGTTTCCAAACCCCAGGCTCACACTACTGAAATCTCCCAGTCAGGCTGACAATAATAAATTCTCACAGACCAGGCTGAATACTGAAGTCTCACACCCCAGGCTGACACTAGAAGTTCCCCCCCTGGCTGACATACTGAAGTCCCCCAAACAGGCCACACTACGAAGTCTCCCACCCAGGCTGCACTGGGATCCCCCGAGGCTGACCGCTGGAGCTCCCGCCCAGGTGACACACTGAAGTCTCCCGGGCCCGGGCGAACTACTGAAGTCTCCCCCCCGGCTGACACTGCTGGGGTCTCCCCCCGAGGCTGACACGGCTGGGGTCTCCCACCCCAGGTGACCTACTAAAGTCCCCCACCCCAGGCTGACCTACTGAAGTCCCCCAGCCAGGCTGACACTACTGAAGTCCCCCGCCCGGGCGAACTATAAAGTCTCCACCCAGGTGACACTACTGAAGTCTCCCAGCCCAGGCTGACACTACTGAAGTCTCCCAGCCCAGGCTGACACTACTGAAGTCTCCAGCCCGGCTGAACTACTGAAGTCTCCCACCCCAGGCTGACACTACTGAAGTCTCACACCCCCGGCTGACACTACTGAAGTCTCCCAGCCCAGGCTGACACTACTGAAGTCTCCCAGCCCAGGCTGACACTACTGAAGTCTCCCAGCCCAGGCTGACACTACTGAAGTCTCCCAGCCCAGGCTGACACTACTGAAGTCTCCCAGCCCAGGCTGACACTACTGAAGTCTCCCAGCCAGGCTGAACACTACGAAGTCTCCCAGCCCAGGCTGACACTACTGGAAGTCTCCCAGCCCAGGCGGGACACTATGAAGTCTCCCACCCCAGGCTGACACTACTGAAGTCTCCCAGCCCAGGCTGACACTACTGAAGTCTCCCAGCCCAGGCTGACACTACTGAAGTCTCCCAGCCCAGGCTGACACTACTGAAGTCTCCCAGCCCAGGCTGACACTACTAAAAGTCTCCCAGCCCAGGCTGCCCACTACTGAAGTCTCCCAGCCCAGGCTGACACTACTGAAGTCTCCCAGCCCAGGCTGACACTACAGAAGTCTCCCAGCCCAGGCTGACACTACTGAAGTCTCCCAGCCCAGGCTGACACTACAGAAGTCTCCCAGCCCAGGCTGACACTACTGAAGTCTCCCAGCCCAGGCTGACTCTACTGAAGTCTCCCAGCCCAGGCTGACACTACTGAAGTCTCCCAGCCCAGGCTGACACTACTGAAGTCTCCCAGCCCAGGCTGACACTACTGAAGTCTCCCAGGCCAGGCTGACACTACTGAAATCTCACAGCCCAGGGTGACACTACTGAAGTCTCCCAGCCCAGGCTGACACTGCTGAAGTCTCCCAGCCCAGGATGACACTGCTGAAGTCTCCCAGCCCAGGCTCACACTACTGAAATCTCTCAGCTCAGGCTGACAATAATGAAGTCTCACAGACCAGGCTGACACTACTGAAGTCTCACAGCCCAGGCTGACACTACTGAAGTCTCCCAGCCCTGGCTGACACTACTGAAGTCTCCCAGCCCAGGCTCACACTACTGAAGTCTCCCAGCACAGGCTGACACTGCTGAAGTCTCCCAGCACAGGCTGACACTGCTGAAGTCTCTCAGCCCAGGCTCACACTACTGAAGTCTCCCAGCCAAGGCTCACACTACTGAAGACTCCCAGCCCAGACTCACACTACTGAAGTCATCCAGCCCAGGCTGACACTACTGAAGTCTCCCAGCCCAGGCTGACACTACTGAAGTCTCCCAGCCCAGGCTGACACTACTGAAGTCTCCCAGCCCAGGCTGGCGCAACTGAAGTCTCCCAGCCCAGGCTCACACTACTGAAGTCTCCCTGCCCAGGCTGACACTGCTGAAGTCTCCCAGCCCAGGTTGACACTGCTGAAGTCTCCCAGCCCATGCTGACACTGCTGAAGTCTCCCAGCCCAGGCTGACACTGCTGAAGTCTCCCAGCCCAGGCTGACACTGCTGAAGTCTCCCAGCCCAGGCTGACACTGCTGAAGTCTCCCAGCCCAGGCTGACACTACTGAAGTCTCCCAGCCCAGGCTGACACTACTGAAGTCTCCCAGCCCAGGCTGACACTACTGAAGTCTCCCAGCCCAGGCTGACACTACTGAAGTCTCCCAGCCCAGGCTGACACTACTAAAGTCTCCCAGCCCAGGCTGACACTACTAAAGTCTCCCAGCCCAGGCTGACACTACCGAAGTCTCCCAGCCCAGGCTGACACTACTTAAGTCTCCCAGCCCAGGCTGACACTACTAAAGTCTCCCAGCCCAGGCTGACACTACTGAAGTCTCACAGCCCAGGCTCACACTGCTGAAGTCTCCCAGCCCAGGCTCACACTACTGAAGTCTCCCAGCCCAGGCTGACATTACTGAAGTCTCCCAGCCCAGGCTCACGCTAGTGAAGTCTGCCAGCCCAGGCTGACACTACTGAAGTCTCCCAACCCAGGCTGGCACTACTGAAGTCTTCCAGTCCAGGCTGACACTGACGTCTCCCAGCCCAGGCTGACACTACTGAAGTCTCCCAGCCCAGGCTGACACTACTGAAGTCTCCCAGCCCAGACTGACACTAATGAAGTCTCTCAGCCCAGGCTGACAATACTGAAGTCTCCCAGCCCAGGCTCACACTACTGAAGTCTCCCAGCCCAGGCTGACACTGCTGAAGTCTCCCAGCCCAGGCAGATACTGCTGAAGTCTCCCAGACCAGGCTCACACTACTGAAGTCTCCCAGCCCAGGCTCACACTACTGAAGTCTCCCAGCCCAGGCTGACACA
>NC_069421.1:32693500-32701000 GCF_026875155.1 Cherax quadricarinatus | reverse complement strand
ACCACAGTACTGGTAGTACACAGTTGTGGAGTGTACCACAGTATTGGTAGTACACAGTTTAGTGTACCACACTATTGGTAGTACACAGTTGTGGAGTGTACCACACTATTGGTAGTACACAGTTGTGGAGTGTACCACAGTACTGGTAGTACACAGTTGTGGAGTGTACCACAGTACTGGTAGTACACAGTTGTGGAGTGTACCACACTATTGGTAGTACACAGTTGTGGAGTGTACCACAGTACTGGTAGTACACAGTTGTGGAGTGTACCACAGTACTGGTAGTACACAGTTGTGGAGTGTACCACAGTACTGGTAGTACACAGTTGTGGAGTGTACCACAGTGTTGGTGGTAAACAGTTTTGGAATGTACTACAGTGTTGGTGGTGCACAGTTGTGGAGTGTACCACAGTATTGGTAGTACACAGTTGTGGAGTGTACCACAGTACTGGTAGTACACAGTTGTGGAGTGTACCACAGGATTGGTAGTACACAGTTGTGGAGTGTACCACAGGATTGGTAGTACACAGTTATGGAGTGTACCACAGTGTTGGTGGTACACAGTTGTGGAGTGTACCACAGTATTGGTAATACACAGTTGTGGAGTGTACCACAGTGCTGGTAGTACACAGTTGTAGACTGTACCACAGTATTGGTAGTACACAGTTTAGAGTACCACAGAACTGGTAGTACACAGTTGTGGAGTGTACCACACTATTGGTATTACACAGTTGTGAAGTATTGGTAGTACACAGGTGTGGAGTGTACCACAGTATTGGTAGTACACAGTTGTGGAGTGTACCACAGTACTGGTAGTACACAGTTGTGAAGTGTACCACAGTATTGGTAGTACACAGTTGTGGAGTGTACCACAGTACTTGTAGTACACAGTTGTGGAGTGTACCACAGTACTGGTAGTACACAGTTGTGGAGTGTACCACAGTACTGGTAGTACACAGTTGTGGAGTGTACCACAGTACTGGTAGTACACAGTTGTGGAGTGTACCACAGTACTGGCAGTACACAGTTGTGGAGTGTACCACAGTACTGGTAGTACACAGTTGTGGAGTGTACCACAGTACTGGTAGTACACAATTGTGGAGTGTACCACAGTATTGGTAGTACACAGTTGTGGAGTGTACCACAGTATTGGTAGTACACAGTTGTGGAGTGTACCACAGTACTGGTAGTACACAGTTGTGGAGTGTACCACAGTACTGGTAGTACACAGTTGTGGAGTGTACCACAGTACTGGTAGTACACAGTTGTGGAGTGTACCACAGTACTGGTAGTACACAGTTGTGGAGTGTACCACAGTACTGGTAGTACACAGTTGTGGAGTGTACCACAGTACTGGTAGTACACAGTTGTGGAGTGTACCACAGTACTGGTAGTACACAGTTGTGGAGTGTACCACAGTATTGGTAGTACACAGTTGTGGAGTGTACCACAGTATTGGTAGTACACAGTTGTGGGGTGTACAGTACTGGTAGTACACAGTTGTTTAGTGTACCACAGTACTGGTAGTACACAGTTGTGGAGTGTACCACAGTACTGGTAGTACACAGTTGTGGAGTGTACCACAGTACTGGTAGTACACAGTTGTGGAGTGTACCACAGTGTTGGTGGTAAACAGTTTTGGAATGTACTACAGTGTTGGTGGTGCACAGTTGTGGAGTGTACCACAGTATTGGTAGTACACAGTTGTGGAGTGTACCACAGTACTGGTAGTACACAGTTGTGGAGTGTACCACAGGATTGGTAGTACACAGTTGTGGAGTGTACCACAGGATTGGTAGTACACAGTTATGGAGTGTACCACAGTGTTGGTGGTACACAGTTGTGGAGTGTACCACAGTATTGGTAATACACAGTTGTGGAGTGTACCACAGTGCTGGTAGTACACAGTTGTAGACTGTACCACAGTATTGGTAGTACACAGTTTAGAGTACCACAGTACTGGTAGTACACAGTTGTGGAGTGTACCACACTATTGGTATTACACAGTTGTGAAGTATTGGTAGTACACAGGTGTGGAGTGTACCACAGTATTGGTAGTACACAGTTGTGGAGTGTACCACAGTACTGGTAGTACACAGTTGTGAAGTGTACCACAGTATTGGTAGTACACAGTTGTGGAGTGTACCACAGTACTTGTAGTACACAGTTGTGGAGTGTACCACAGTACTGGTAGTACACAGTTGTGGAGTGTACCACAGTACTGGTAGTACACAGTTGTGGAGTGTACCACAGTACTGGTAGTACACAGTTGTGGAGTGTACCACAGTACTGGCAGTACACAGTTGTGGAGTGTACCACAGTACTGGTAGTACACAGTTGTGGAGTGTACCACAGTACTGGTAGTACACAATTGTGGAGTGTACCACAGTATTGGTAGTACACAGTTGTGGAGTGTACCACAGTATTGGTAGTACACAGTTGTGGAGTGTACCACAGTACTGGTAGTACACAGTTGTGGAGTGTACCACAGTACTGGTAGTACACAGTTGTGGAGTGTACCACAGTACTGGTAGTACACAGTTGTGGAGTGTACCACAGTACTGGTAGTACACAGTTGTGGAGTGTACCACAGTACTGGTAGTACACAGTTGTGGAGTGTACCACAGTACTGGTAGTACACAGTTGTGGAGTGTACCACAGTACTGGTAGTACACAGTTGTGGAGTGTACCACAGTGTTGGTGGTAAACAGTTTTGGAATGTACTACAGTGTTGGTGGTGCACAGTTGTGGAGTGTACCACAGTATTGGTAGTACACAGTTGTGGAGTGTACCACAGTACTGGTAGTACACAGTTGTGGAGTGTACCACAGGATTGGTAGTACACAGTTATGGAGTGTACTACAGTATTGGTAGTACACATTTGTGGAGTGTACTACAGAGTTGGTGGTAAACAGTTTTGGAGCGTACCACAGTGTTGGTGGTACATAGTTGTGGAGTGTACCACAGTATTGGTAGTACACAGTTGTTGAGTGTACCACAGTATTGGTAGTACACAGTTGTGGAGTGTACCACAGTACTGGTAGTACATAGTTGTGGAGTGTACCACAGTGTTTGTGGTACACAGTTGTGGAGTGTACCACAGTATTGGTAATACACAGTTGTGGAGTGTACCACAGGATTGGTAGTACACAGTTGTGGAGTGTACCACAGTATTGGTAATACACAGTTGTAGACTGTACCACAGTGTTGGTGGTGCACAGTTGTGGACTATACCACATTATAAATAGCACACATGTGGACTGTACCACAGTATTTTTAGTACACAATCGTGTACTACAAATACAGTAATGGTAGTAAACAGTTATGGACTGTACCATAGTAGTGTAATGGTAGTGCACAGCTGTAGATTGAGCCAAAGTAATGGCAGAAGCCACTAGAGACCAGAGCAGAGTACTGCTAATGCCCATTGAAGAACTAGACCACCGTGATGGTAATACCCAGTAACGAACCAGACCAGTCATGGTAATACCCAGTAACGAACCAGACCAGTCATGGTAATACCCAGTAACGAACCAGACCAGTCATGGTAATATCCAGTAACGAACTAGACCACAGTCATGGTAATACCCAGTAACGAACTAGACCACAGTCATGGTAATACCCAGGAACGAACTAGTCCACAGTCATGGTAATACCCAGTAACGAACTAGATCACAGTCATGGTAATACCCAGGAACGAACTAGTCCACAGTCATGGTAATACCCAGTAACGAACTAGATCACAGTGATGGTAATACCCAGTAACGAACTAGACCACAGTCATGGTAATATCCAGTAACGGACTAGACCAGTCATGGTAATACCCAGATATGGACCAGACCAGAGTAATGCCGAATTGCTCGACTGAAAAGTGAACTGGGGGAAATTGTTTTCTCACACGAGCAGCATTGTGATGTCAATCAGCTTCCACGACCACCACCACTGTGGTGTCAGCTTCCAACCCCACAAGTGCCTTGTCAACCAGCCTCCACTTCCAGAGTGGTTCCGTCTGTCACCTGTCATAAACCACGAAGGCATCGTCCACTGTTTTTTTTTTTTCTGCCTGGTCGCCGTGGTCGTTGTGGTTGGCGTCGCAATTACTGAAATTCCAAGATAAATTCCTTTCCAACCCCCAACCTTCTTTTTTCGTCTTTTTCTTGCATCTTCTACTTTTTTATGTTGTTCTTTTTTCATTAGCATCCCTTCCCCACCGCACTATTCTTTGAGTGTGTTAGATTTAAACTAAATGGGTTATTCATGCTACAGTTCACCCTAACACTAATATTACGAATGCTCTAATCCCTGTATGCATTAAGAAATGTGTACTAAAAGGCAGACACTCTTGGAGTGTATACACTGTTGATACTATCCTCTCGCTTTCCTGGTGTTACTCATCTTGGTCGGCGATCCTTTGAGAGAGAACCAGCGGACGCTGCTTTGATGCAGCAAGAGAAACTAAGCTTTCAGACACCATGAGCTTCAGCATCCTACGAACTTTAAGCCTCCACGAGCTTCAAGAGCCCCCACAAGCTTCAAGGGGGGAGGGTGCCCCCACAAGCTTCGTGGGGGAAGGGTGCCCCCACGAGCTTCAAGGTTTTCCACGAGATTCAAGCTAACACGAGAGACTTGTCCTTTAGTCGGGAAGAGACGCGTCTTCTTTCATTTTGTTGGCCCAGTCTTCAGAACCCAATTATGTTGTCATCCTTTGTGCCTTGGCCGTCATGTCGCAGTATTTATGTTAAGCCACAGCAGAGACGCGGCTAAATGAGCGCTGTACATCCTTGCTTCTTGTCTCTCTCCTGCTCATGAGAGTTGTGGGCTACAGCGTCTGAGATCCTGCCGTTGATGGGTAAAAGTTTCCTTTATAATTGGCGTTTTAGGGAATAAAGTATTCTTGACTGATTGCACCCAATTTATATACAGAACGATGTTAATAATAACCCTTAGTTCTCGAAAGAAGAGTTGTCGCGGGAGAGACGCAGCTCAATACAATGTTGAGAGCTGCACTCTCTTCTCTTGTGTATCATCTTTTGTTATGGAGACACGTTGCAGAGTTTAGCAGATTTTTGTCAGAATAAATGAACCCGACTGGACACAGCATTACATAACACAGAGCTAAGAGGTGGCACAGACTTTAACAAGATGAGATTTAACTAAAAATTTCTTTACTACTTTGTGATTACCCATTTGCGGTTACCTATCTGTTGCTACAAAAGCAGAGGTATGCTCCAGGTGTCCTGTCTTCAGTATTTATATTTTATTTCCAGTTTTTGTAGCACTAAGTAAACATTTTGTAATCATTAGTGTATTGGCATGACTGTAAACAACCGACTGAGAGGAGCAGGGTACGAACCCACGGCAAGCCAGTCATAAAACTCGCAGGATAATATGGTATGTATGTTTGTAGATGAATGGTTCAGAGAACCGACATGTTGATAAATTAGACACATGTGCAACTCTTGGGTATCTTTATTGAGGAAACGTTTCGCCACACAGTGGCTTCATCAGTCCATACAAAGGAGAATCTTGAAGAACAGGAGGAGAATGAGGTAATCAGTCCCTCAACCTTGAGTCGATGTGGTCAGTCCATCAGTCTTGAATAGAATGATCGACTCAAGGTTGAGGGACTGATTACCTCATTCTCCTCCTGTTCTTCAAGATTCTCCTTTGTATGGACTGATGAAGCCACTGTGTGGCGAAACGTTTCCTCAATAAAGATACCCAAGAGTTGCACATGTGTCTAATTTATCGGTATGTATGTTGTTATGTCTCCTCTTTCCATTGTCTCAGTGAAGGAGTGTCAAAGACCGTCGTAATTCGGATGTTATTTTGATTTTCTAGGGCCATTCTGTAGCGTGTCTTTTAATCTGTAGATTATCCTAGCGTTATTTTGGTGTGGACGCCATACCAATGCTGCATGTTCTAGTATTAGTTCAACGTGTTCAGTGAACGCTTCTGTAGCACTAAGAAGAGATACAGACCTTGGAACTCTCTCTGAGGACTGTCAGGACCCTAGCAGCGGTCTCTCAGGACGTCGGTAGCAGACTGTCAGTACCCCAGAAGCGGACTGTCAGTACCGCAGCAGAAACGTTGCTGTGATAATTCCTATATCAATTATTATAATCATGGGGAAGCGCTAAACCCGTAGGATTATACAGCGCCGGGGGGGGGGCAAGAAGGAAGGTTTTCAGGCTTAATTCTGGGAACAATAGGCACCGATCCAATTCCCTAGACCAAGAACCCCTCACCAGCGCCTAGGAACCTCCCTTGAAAGGTCCTGTGTCAAGATGACGTAATCAGTAAGATATCAAAGGATGTATATATTACGTACACAGGTGTAGACAGTATAGCTACATACAATGAGCCAAGCATAAGGCACGGTGAACCGTGTCTTGTGCTTGCAGGGAAGGTAAGTTTGCCAAAGTTGTTTCACAAGCGTATCACATCGCTTCACAGCACTGGCAGGCTTCCTTGTGTTTGGTTGGTTGAACCAAGGTACTGGTATAACAACAGGGCCCTGGTCGTTAAACCCTGAACACCTGGTTCACTGGTCGGAAGGCATGCCTATATAGGTGTGACATACGCCGAGTAAAATGTAACACAATCTTAGTATGCCACAGTATATTTACATACTAACCCGTGATGAATTACATTATACTTAGGGAAACATTCGCTTCAGGGGAATTAATATCTCTTTAAAGTTATTTCTCGTACCCGACATTCTTAAAATGTTCTTAACAATGTCTGCTTTGTGTGGTGAAGGATCAAAGTATTCTTAAAAACATCATGATGTTTCTCTCTAATTGAACGACATAGGTGTTCCTGCAGTAATGTTTTGTAGTAATGCGTATTCATTGTTCCATTGTACGTTTTTATTTTCTTCAAGATAAAAGAAAATAGAACAGTGGAAATCAAATGAACTTTTTTCTTGCATTTGTGCATATGACAAACCTGATTTACGCAGTTTGGAGTCTACTTTTATGACTCTTAAGAGTATATTGCGAACTGTCGCATCTGCGCCGTTTTTTTTTTATTTTGATAAAAAACATTACTGTGACTTATGAAATGGCCCCTTTATATATATAAAGTAAAAGGACACAAGTGCAACTAATGTGACATTTATTGTGGCAACGTTTCGCTCTCCAGGAGCTTTATCAAGCCATTACAAACAATACATGGACACAGAGGGTATATAAAGGCTCTGAGTGAGGTGCAATACTAGTGAGGTACCATTTCGATGTTCACTAGTGGTGGTAGTAGTAGTAGTAGTAGTAGTAGTAGTAGTAGTAACAAAAATAATACAATACAGAAGAGCAAATAATTCGTACATGAGTAAAAGGATATAAAAGCTATAACTTGGGTAACATAAAAATAGGTTGGACAAATATAGACTGGAAAGAGGCAAGTTTTTTTCGGTGTTCACTCTCTGTAATGTGCTTGTGTAGTATAACAGGAGAGACTATGTGATGGCAGGGTTTACTGTTTTCAGGAGGATTCTTG
>NC_069421.1:32596000-32688500 GCF_026875155.1 Cherax quadricarinatus | reverse complement strand
CTTTCTCTACGCTACTACTTGATGTACTCTGCAGTACTCTTTCTGTACAGTACTGCTTGATGTTGTACTCCACAGTGATATTTCACTCCCCTCAAGGGCTCCCCCATAATAATAATATAGTATTATTTGACTTGTGTGCAGATCTTTCAGTAGTAACTTATTAACATGTTAAATTCTGTACAGTACTGTTACATTAATGTGTATTACATGTGTACAGTCTTACCATTATTACACTTTATAAATGTTCATAAATTTACATTCTGCAAATAATAGCTATCGTGAGCTTGAGTCAGTTTTAATGTAAATAATGTTTGCCTAAACTAACTTACAGTCAAGTTACAAAGTTTCTTATACAAGTACTTCGATCTTCCTTGCTTGGACAAGTGCCCTCTGTTCAGTTAACAAGTGCAAGTGCCCTCTCTTCGATTAACAAGTTCAAGTGCTCTCTACTCAATTAACAAGTGCAAGTGCAGTCTGCTCAATTAACAAGTGCAGGTTCCCTCTGTTCAATTAACAAGTGCAAGTGCCCTCTGTTCAGTTAACAAGTGCAAGTGCCCTCTGTTCAATTAACAAGTGCAAGTGCCCTCTGTTCAATTAACAAGTGCAGGTTCCCTCTGTTCAATTAACAAGTGCAAGTGCCCTCTGTTCAACAAGTGTGGTTGTCCTTCGTTCAATTTTACATCGACAATTCCCGAAATTGTTTTCAAAACAATAACTTTGGAAAGTCTTTTTTGGATGGGCTTCAAAATTTCAACACTGGTGTATCCTACAACCAAGATGGTGATTTCAACATAAACATACTACACGACCAGGACCCACAAGTAACCGAATTCACAAACACTATGAGCAACTGCCTGTTCCTACAAACAATATCTAAACCTACAAGAATCACCGAGACAAGTATCTCTTTAATAGACCACATCTGGACTAACACCGTTTCTCCTTTAAAATCAGGCATAACCACAGACAACACTACAGACCACTACCCAACCTTTCTCATAACTAATCTGGGCAAACTACCACAAGACATCACTAAACTAACCTTCAGACTACATAACGAGACAGCAGTTAACAACTTTATAGCAGCTATGAATAACATCGACTGGCAAAAAGAGTTCGAAACATATACAGATATGAATGAATGTATAAATAATTTTCTACAAAAAACCCAATGCCTCTGCAACAAACATTGCCCCCCAAAAACTAAACAGATCACAGCAAAGAGACTGAATAATCCCTGGCTAACACCAAGCATCCTCAAATCCATTAACACAAAACACAAATATGAAAAGCCAGTATAGAATGGGCCAAATAACTAGAGAACAGTCTAAACGTTACTCGTCAGCACTTACTAGCCTGATAAGAAGATCGAAGAAAATGCATTATGAAAATAGATCACATAACATCAAAGGTGATAAGAAAAAACCTGGAAAACTCTATCTGAAATTCTTGGAACTAAAAAGTTATCCAAAAACAAAACAATCAAACTAACAATATCAGATGAACCCCTACTCACTCCAACCGAAACAGCAAACAGACTAAATGTTTTCTTCTCCACCATAGGAAAAAATCTAGCGAACAAAATACCAAGCTCCAACACCCGTCCATCAGACTACTTCATAGGTACCTACACAAATACGCTATTCCTAGCTCCAACCAACCCATTAGAAGTCTCGCTCATCATAAACACCCTTAAAAACAAGGCAGGAGACATAAACAACTTACCTGCTTTTATGTACAAAAAAGCTTCTCAAGTATTGTCACCAATTATTGCAACGCTCTTTAACAAATCCATTGAATCATCTACCCTACCAACAATCCTCAAAATAGCGAGGGTCACTCCGATCCATAAAGGAGGTAACCAAGCTGACTTGAGTAACTATAGACCAATATCTAACTTACCACTGCTCTCTAAAATCTTTGAAAAATTAATTCATAGACGGATCTATTCCTACCCCCTCTCACACAGCATATTAAACCCTTGTCAGTTTGGATTCAGGAATAATATAAGCACAAATGATGCTATCATACACATGCTAGAACTAATATATACCGCACTCGAAAAGATAGAAGTCCCGCTGGGCATTTTCATTGATTTACGTAAAGCTTTTGATACAGTCAACCATGAACTGTTGTACTCCAAATTAACGCACTATGGTATCAGAGGCAACTCCCTCAACTACCTAAAGTCATACCTTAGTAACAGAACTCAATATGTGTATGTAAATGGCGCAAACTCTTACACCCAAACAATCACAGTAGGAGTCCCACAAGGAAGTGTCCTTGGACCACTCCTCTTTCT
This sequence comes from Cherax quadricarinatus, assembly GCF_026875155.1. Lineage (NCBI taxonomy): Eukaryota > Metazoa > Arthropoda > Malacostraca > Decapoda > Parastacidae > Cherax > Cherax quadricarinatus. The sequence goes on along the minus strand of NC_069421.1, from coordinate 32,686,198 downwards.
CATCTACATCAATGACCTACTGAATGCATCACAGCTACTCAAACCCATATTATTTGTAGATGACACTACATATGTCTTCTCCCACCCAAACCCAGTCATACTAACAAACACTGTCAATGCCGAATTGCAGAAAATATCTGCCTGGATGATGACTAATAAACTTACCCTGAATACTGATAAAACATATTTCATTCAGTTTGGAAACAAAGCTGCAAACGATCCAGTTAACGCTAAACGGATCATCTGTCACAAGACTTAGAGGGAAAATTCCTAGGTATCCACCTTGACAGTAGCCTTAAGTTCCAGACACACACACAACAAATCACCAAGAAAATCCCTAAGACTGTAGGCATACTATCAAAGATAAGGTACTAAGTTCCACAATCAGCTCTCCTGGCACTGTACCATTCACTCATATACCCTTATCTTACATATGGAATTTGTGCATGGGGATCAACAGCATCCAATCACCTAAAACCTCTAATAACCCAGCAAAGGGCAGCAGTCAGAATGATAACAAATTCCCACTCCTACCAGCATACTCCACCAATTTTCAAAAGTCTGAATCTGCTCACCATTAAGAACATCCATACTTATTCATGTGCCTACTACATACACAGAACAATACATGCAAATAGAAACCCTCCACTCAAACTTCTCCTCACCAACTTTAGCAGGACACATGACCATAACACAAGACACAGATCTCTTTTTGATGTATCTCGTGTCCATATCACATTATGTAAAAACTCTATGCACATAAAGGGCCCCAAAATATGGAACTCATTACCAGAAGATACTAAAGTAACCCGGTCTGAAAATCAATTTAAGACTCTTCTCAAAAGCCACTTAATCACCGTAGACTAAATGCTAAATACGCAGTACACACATACTCACTTATGTTCTCCTACATCATAATTTCAACAATTACTTTGAACCTTTTATCCATTGTTGACAGGAATATAACTGAATCATTGTTTTCACAAAAAGCATTTTTGAATACATGAATATATCTTTTGTCTTAAATAAATTAGATTCACTTATAATTAATATTCTACTGTACAACTATGATATAATTAATATTTTACTGTACAACTATGACATAATTGTTAGTGTTAAGTAGTCTGTAAGCCAATAATGTTAAGTTGGCCCATAATGCCTAGGCATAACAGAGGCTGTCTTTGCATTGCAACCCATTATTGTAAATACAAAATCTCAATGTACTATTTGTAAAGACATAAACAAATAAATAAATAAATAAATAAATAAATAAATGAAGTGTGTAGGTGTCATTATTGCACTTTTAATCTAGAAATATTGAATTATTTTGCATTAAATACGCCTCCTCAGGGAGGGTGCGTTGATGCTAGCGAGAGGCTCTTGATCCAAAGAACTTGACTTGTCCTGCCCTTGATAGGTAGGTACAGTATTAGATTTGTCAGGAAACAGGACAAGTATTTCCTGACGCGGGTCTTAGCCATATGATCACCCACAACTGGAACTTTCGGTCATTTGACCGAGGCTTTCCGCTGGCTTACCTGTCCACCCCTTTAAAAATTATGGTTATAATTATAACCATTTCTGCTGTATAATAATCGAATCTAAATGCTTCCATTACACAGCCTGTAATGAACCCTACAGGATCACCGCTTCCCCTTATTAAGATCAAATAATTCTGAACAGCATCAGTCTCGACTGGCTAAGCATCTCGTACACCTGATCAAAGGTTTTCCGTGATTAGGCTGTGTACTGTAGGTGTAAATTATTTTGAGTTCTGTGCAATAGCTGTAGAATGCATCATCTGGTAGCCTACATACTTTTAGTACTGATGTATTTTCCTCAAAGGAAGCTTCTTGATATTAGGTTGTATTAGTTGCAATGTGTCAGTTTTATTAACTTAAACAAGTTGGTTTCAGTGAAATAACTGGAGACTTTCTCTGCTGATCAAATATCTCACAGTTTGACTTTATTGGATTATCTTAGGTTAAATATACATTATGTAATTTTTATGTGCCTTCAACATCTACGTGCCCTCGAAATCATTGTAAAAATAATTAATGGTATGTACTTGTAGCCTAAATAACAATTAATTGTATACTTATAAATTTAGTCATTAGATGCTGGTCAGTCTCACTTAGAAAAAAAAAGTTTGGAATGATTTTGTCTCGTTTAGGTCACTGTTTGTCTTTTTAGAAATAAAACTACGAAAATTGAAATGCTGTTGTTCGTGCTATAATTTCCGAGTGTCTCGTCCGATTGTCTTCAATACTTCAACACGGACATTGAACTTAATCAGAAACCCGTGACGTCTGCACTAGTCACATCGCGTGCACCGACACACAGGTGTACAAGGCTGTCAGATATGGGGGCTGCATTTCTCGGGTTATTGGGGTATAGGGGTTGTTGTACTTCTTCCACCGATCGAGGTACATCATTGTCCCACCGGGAGCGAAGTACATCTGGTACAGTATTGTTCCACCCGGAGTGAAGTACATCTGGTACAGTATTGTTCCACCGGGAGTACATGCACTCTCCCTGGGAGACAATGATGTCTTAATGCTATTATATGATTAACGAACATTTTAATTAATTCTACTTAAAAATTACAGGTCTATAAATTATTTAATATATAATAAATCAATGACAGTAAATAATTAGCCAAGTTTATGTTCATACCAAGTAAGCTTCTGGTCGCTCAGAAAGCTGCCCCTCAGGGAAGGTTCCTTGATGTTGGTGAGGGGCTCTTGATTTAGGGAATTGGATCTGTGCTCCAGTTCCCCGAATTAAGCCTGAATGCCTTCCACACCCCCCCCAGGCGCTGTATAATCCTCCGGGTTTAGCGCTTCCCCCTTGATTATAATAATAATAACCAGAAAGCTGCAGCTCCCGGCCTCACATTGAGAAAAAATAAACTACGAAAACACAAATCACACTGAACTATTTATATTTGTACTATCTGCGGAAACAGTGATTCCAATGTTTTGTTTACATCCGCCAAATGGAGAGCATATTGTTGTGCGCCTCAGAATATACACGACTCAAGAAACTGTAATGAAACGATTGTAAACAAACTATGGAACGAGTGGGGTTTGAACTCACGGCGAGTGAGTCGTAAACCTCAATTTCTCCCCGTGTGTCTCCTCACCTCCCCAGTGTCTCCTCACCTCCCCAGTGTATCCTCACCTCCCCGTGTGTCTCCTCACCTCCCCAGTGTCTCCTCACCTCCCCGTGTGTCTCCTCACCTCCCCAGTGTCTCCTCACCTCCCCAGTGTCTCCTCACCTCCCCAGTGTCTCCTCACCTCCCCAATGTCTCCTCACCTCTCCAGTGTCTCCTCACCTCCCCTGTGTCTCCTCACCTCCCCAGTGTCTCCTCACCTCCCCAGTGTCTCCTCACCTCCCCAGTGTCTCCTCACCTCCCCAGTGTCTCCTCACCTCCCCAGTGTCTCCTCACCTCCCCAGTGTCTCCTCACCTCCCAAGTGTCTCCTCACCTCCCCAGTGTCTCCTCACCTCCCAAGTGTCTCCTCACCTCCCCAGTGTCTCCTCACCTCCCAAGTGTCTCCTCACCTCCCAAGTGTCTCGTCACCTCCCAAGTGTCTCGTCTCCCCATTTTATCATCTCCCCAGTGTATCCTCACCTCCCCAGTGTATCATCATCCCAGTGTATCTTCTACCCATTATATCATCTCTCCAGTATCTCCTCACTTCCCCAGTATCTCTTTACCTCCCAGTATTTCACCTCCCCAGTATCTCCTCACCTCCCCAGTGCACCTTCACCTCCCCAGTGTATCCTCATCACCCCAGTGTACCATCTCCCCAGTGCATCCTCAGCTCCCCAGGAGCTCTTCAGTTCCCCACTGTTTCCTCAGCTCCCCAGGAGCTCTTCAGCTCCCCACTGTCTCCTCACCTCCCCACTGTCTACTCATCTCCCCACTGTGATAAAAATAATGTCAGAGGATCTCACCTTCAAACATCACAACAATGTATCTACCACATCTGCTAGGAAAAATGATAGGATAGATAATGAGAACCTTCAAAACTATGGATGCCAAGCCCATGATGATTCTCTTCAAATCGCTTGTTCTCTCTAAGCTGGAAGGTTGCTGTACACTAATGGCCCCTCTCAAGGCAGGTAAAATTGCTGACCTGGTGTAGAGAGAGCCTTCACGGAACACATAAATATTATATAACATCTAAATTACTGGGAACGGTTGAAGTTCCTTGACTGTACTCCCTGGAATGCAGGCGGGAAAGATACATGATAATATATACCTGGAAAATCCTAAAGGGATTAGTACCATATTTGCACACGAAAATCACTTCCTTATTATTTTTTTTATTATCACACTGGCCGATTCCCACCAAGGCAGGGTGGCCCGAAAAAGAAAAACTTTCACCATCATTCACTCCATCACTGTCTTGCCAGAAGGGTGCTTTACACTACAGTTTTTAAACTGCAACATTAACACCCCTCCTTCAGAGTGCAGGCACTGTACTTCCCATCTCCAGGACTCAAGTCCGGCCTGCCGGACAGCAAAAAAACAAGGCAGGAGATTCAACATCTCCACAATGAAAAGTCAGGGACGCCACGAGTAAACTGAGAGACAACACAATGTGTGTCCGGGGCTCAAGACTGTTCAACTGCCTCCCAGCATACATAAGGATTACCAATAGACCCCTAGCTGTCTTCAAGAGGGCACTGGACAGGCACCTAAAGTCAGTACCTGACCAGCCGGGCTGTGGTTCGTACTTCGGTTTGTGTGCGGCCAGCAGTAACAGGCTGGGTGATCAGGCCCTGATCTACCGCGAGGCCTGGTCACAGACCGGGCTACAGGGGCGTTGACCCCCGATACCCTCTCCAGGTATACTGTCTCAACTCCCCAATGTCTCCTCACCTTCCAGCTGTCTCTACACCTCCCCAGTCTCCTAGCCTCCCTACTGTCTACTCGCCTCCCCAGTGTCTCCTAACCTCCTCAATATCTCTTCACCTCCCCATTATCTCCTCCCCACTGTCTCCTCGCCTTCCCACTGTCTCCTCGTCTCCCAACTGCCTCCTCGTCTCCCCACTGTCTCCTCGTCTCCCCACTGTCTCCTCGCCTCACCACTGTCTCCTCGCCTCACCACTGTCTCCTCGCCTCACCACTGTCTCCTCGCCTCACCACTGTCTCCTCGCCTCACCACTGTCTCCTCGCCTCACCACTGTCTCCTCGCCTCACCACTGTCTCCTCGCCTTCCCACTGTCTCCTCGCCTTCCCACTGTCTCCTCGCCTTCCCATTGTCTCCTCGCCTCACCACTGTCTCCTCGCCTCACCACTGTCTCCTCGCCTCACCACTGTCTCCTCGCCTCACCACTGTCTCCTCGCCTCACCACTGTCTCCTCGCCTCACCACTGTCTCCTCGCCTCACCACTGTCTCCTCGCCTCACCACTGTCTCCTCGCCTCACCACTGTCTCCTCGCCTTCCCACTGTCTCCTCGCCTTCCCACTGTCTCCTCGCCTTCCCATTGTCTCCTCGTCTCACCACTGTCTCCTAGAAGGCTGTCTTAATGTCTTAAGTAATGGGCTTAATTACTGAGTGTTGGAAGACTGTCATCTTCACCTCATGTGCAGTTTACCACACTCACTCTTGTCATGTGTGGTGCTGTGGTGCTGCTGTGTTGTTGTGGTGCTGTGGTGGCGCTGTGGTGCTGCTGTGCTGTGTTGTGGTAGTTCTGTGGTGTGGTGGTGCTGTGGTGGTGCTGTGGTGTGGTGGTGCTGTGGTGGTGCTGTAGTGTGTTGTGGTGCTGTGGTGCTGCTGTGCTGTGGTAGTGTTGTGGTGTGGTGGTACTGTTGTAGTGCTGTGGTGGTGCTACAGTGGTGCTGTGGTGGTGTGCTATTGTGGTGCTGTAGTGCTGTGGTGTGGTGCTGTGGTGTGGTGGTACTGTGGTGGTGCTGTGGTGGTGCTGTGGTAGTGCTGTGGTGTTGTGGTACTGTGATGGTGCTGTGGTGGTGCTGTAGTGGTGCTGTGGTGTGCTGTTGTGGTGCTGCTGTGCTGTGGTAGTGCTGTGGTGAGGTGGTGCTGTGGTGGTGCTGTAGTGCTGTAGTGGTGCTGTGGTGGTGCTGTGGTGGTGTGCTGTTGTGGTGCTGTGGTGCTGCTGTACTGTGGTAGTGCTGTGATGTAGTGATGTGGTGGTGTGCTGTTGTGGTGCTGTGGTGGTGCTGTAGTGGCGCTGTGGTGTACTGTTGTGGTGCTGTGGTGCTGTGGTGCTGCTGTGCTGTGGTGTTGTGTTGTGGTGCTGCTGTGCTGTGGTGTTGTGCTGTGGTGCTGTGGTGGTGCTGTAGTGGTGCTGTGGTGTGCTGCTGTGGTGCTGTGGTGCTGCTGTGGTGTGGTAGTGCTGTGGTGGTGCTGTGGTGGTGCTGTGGTGGTGCTGTTGTGGTACTGTGGTGCTGTGGTAGTGCTGTGGTGTGGTGCTGTGGTGGTGATGTGGTGCTGCCGTGCTGTGGTGTGGTAGTGGTGTGGTGGTGCTGTGATGCTGTGGGGTGGTGGTGCTGTGATGCGGTGGTGCTGTGGTGCTGTGCTGTGGGGGTGCTGTGCTGTGGGGGTGCTGTGCTGTGGGGGTGCTGTGCTGTGGGGGTGCTGTGGTGTTGGCGCTGGGGTGATGGTGGTACTGGTATTGGTGGTGCTGGGCTGGTCGGAGTGCTGGGGTGACGGCTTTGCTGGGGTACTAGCTGGTGCTGGTAGTGCTGGGCTCGTGGGGGTGCTGGTGTGGTGGCTGGTGCTGGGGTGGCGGTGTTGCTGGGGTGGTGGGGGTATAGTAGTAGAGTGTGGCACTCACCCTAAGTGCCACCATTATATTATAATCAGTAATTAAGAAGGTTGACTGTGGAACTCCTCTTGAAAACAAAAGAACAACGTCTCACGTGGACAACAAAACTGCACTCACATGGTAATTAACAACGAACATGATACTTTAACAGACAGTTAAGTGAATAATGAATACCTTTAATCTACGTAATGAAGCCTGAGGGTGAAGATTAACGATGCAATTTACGAATATTACTCTACTGCTTTGTGTGGTGTTTCTACCGCCTCGTCCTGGGCTATGTAAACGGCCTTGTGTTTGCGTGTACGCGTGCTTGCTTGTGTTTATGCGTGTGTATATCTACCAGGAAGTAAGTGCATGTAGTTGTTTGCTGCTTGCCCTCTAGTAAATTCATACACAAACATAAATAAACTTGCATTTCATGCTCATGCGCGCGTGGTTTTAATGTTGGCATGTAAGCACGAGGCTTTATGTAAACAGAAGCAGTAAGCCAGGGGTCTAAAAGTCACTCTCAGTTGGCACTGCATAAATCAAACTAGCAGAGTATTTTTGGATGTTGAGTGTCATCTTGGCTGCGTGAGTGCCAGCTTGAGGTACACTCCTCAGATATCTGCGTCTGGCACCACCACAGTTGACTCACTACGAGGTTGGTGTTTCTGAGGAAACAAGATTGTCTTAGCATAACTGGCATTCTTCCCGTGGTGTGCCATCGTGCACACAGTCGTCCTTGTTAAGGTTTAGTTGGACGTTAAGTCACTGTAGAGCAGCTGATGCTCCTAACAAGAGTGATCCTATAACTCCTAAATTTCACAGGGATATTAAATTCTCGAAGGATTGATTACCATATACACAGATGATGATCCAACTAAATGCATGCAGTCAGTATTTTAGTCACGTTCTTGAACACTATTGATGAATAAAGAGATCATGTTAATGAAAAAAAAAGAGCCGTAGTTTTGAGCATGAATTTTAAGTTTATTTATACAAGAGGTAGAATTTGTAGTTTATACATGCCCGGATGTATTCTGGTTAGTCTTCCTGGGACCTGTTGTACCTCTCACGTCTTCTGTATCCATGTTCTTTTCTCGCTACCGTCCACAGGACAGATACCGGGCCCACAATACGTAAACTGGACGCATCGGTGGCAAAATCTTAACTTCGTGGCGATTATCGTTTTTGTTGGGTAGAAACACAGAGAAACAACGTCCTTCCGGAGTATCAGGTCAATGAGGACGTTTTATACGTCTGAAGCAACGATCACTGGACGCAAATGCCTGAAACGATACTTTTGGGAGAACTTACAGTGGTGGAGGAGGAATATTAGGAAGATGAAGGGAGAAAACTAAAGAAAAGGTGTCAGCATTGTAATGTGTTTACTTTGTGGGCCTCCGTCATGTCTTGGCTTAATCCAAAGTCAGCAAACGTTTTGATCTGAGATGAGGTGAGGTGAAGTGAGGTGAATGCGAGGGGTCAGTGGTAGGTGATGGACAGCACTGAGACATGGGACTCTGAGGTGAGGCTACTGGTGCCAGTGGCAGGTGGAAGGAAATACTAGTGCCAGTAACAGGTGGTGGAAGGGACTTGTGAGGCCAGTGGCAGTTGGTGGGAAGGACTTCTGCGACCAGTGACAGGTGGTGAAAGTGACTTCTGGGACCAGTCACAGGTGGTGGAAGTGACTTCTGGGACCAGTCACAGGTGGTGGAAGTGACTTCTGGGACCAATAGTAAGTGGTGGAAGTGACTTCTGGGACCAGTGGCAGGTGGAAGGGACTTCTGGGACCAATGACAGGTGGTGAAAGGTACTTCTGGGGTCAGTGGCAGGTGGTGGAAGGTTCTTCTGGGATCAGTGACAGGTGGTGGAAAGGACTTCTGGGGCCAGTGGCGGGTGGTGGAAGGTACTTCTGGGAGTCAGTGGCAGATGGTGAAATTTATTTCTGGAGCTAGTGGCAGGTGGTTCTGGGGACTTTTCTCAAGTAGTCACCAGCTGGTGAAATAAGATCAACTCCATTCGAAAACGCTGACCTTGTCACCTGTATTCTGTACCTTGATGTTATGGTCGATGACCTTCCCTGCCGCCCACTGCAGCTGCGGAAGCGGAGGGAGGGAAGGGAATGCATGGGTGGGGATGGAGGGTAGAGGGAGAGAAGAGAAATGTGAAAGGAGGGAAGGAAAAGAGAGGCAAAGCTAAGGACGTGTCAATCCACAGTCTTTGCATCTTTTCTTATTTTTAGAGTAAATTTGTGTGTATCAATATTGCACTACTAGCCCACTGGAAAACAGTATCATTAGAGGCAACAACCACAGTGTACTTCCTATATCACTCTAAATAATTGTTACATTGCTGGCAACACTCTCAGCAGGGAGAGAAATGTTTAAGTTGATAGTGTCTGAATAAAGGGAGGAGGAGGAGTGAAGGATTTGTGGAGAGAGAGAGAGAGAGAGAGAGAGAGAGAGAGAGAGAGAGAGAGAGAGAGAGAGAGAGAGAGAGAGAGAGAGAGAGAGAGAGGGAGAGAGAGAGAGAGGACAGAGAGAGGGAGGGAGGAAAAGGAAAGGGAGAGGGAGAATAAGTTGATAATGAAAGAGGGCCAGTGGAAGAGAGGGCTAATAAGGCCTGGAAAATGCAATGAAGGGTCAGAGAAAGGGGGGTTGGATAAGGAGTGATGCATGTATAGAGACTGGAAGATGAGTGTAAGAGGCAAACTGGATGGATAAGAAAAAGAGCATGTATAGGGGTTGGATAACGAATGGATAAAAAAGAGTACATAAAAGGTGTTGCATAAGAAGTGGAACATTTGCGAACGGGGATGAAATAAGGAGAGGAGTACGTTAAAGAGTGGGATAAGGAATGGAACATGTAAAAGTGGTGTTAAAGGATAGAAGCGAGGAATGGGGTTGGATAAGGAATGCAGCACTTGAAGGGTTAGATAAAGTGTAGAGCATTTAATGGTATTTGATAAAGAATAGAGCATGTAATAGAAATGGATATAGATTGGAGCACGTAATGCTGGTAAGTAAAGATTGGGGCATAAAATTTATTTGATAAGGATAAGAGCATATAAGGAGGTTGGATAAGAAGAGAAGTACATGAGGGGGTTAGATAAGATGATCAAGTAAGGGGTTGGGTAAAGAGTGCAGTATATAAGTAGCTTGGGCAAGGAATAGAGCATATGAACGGGAGGAATGGAGAGTGGGGCATATGGAAGGGGGAGAGTGTTGGATCAAGAGTGGAGCATGTAAAGTGAATGATGTAAGTGGCAGTTGCTATGTCTGCTCTGATGTCAACGTTGCGACTTTTTTTTTTTTCTCTGGTTGAATTAACTCACTTAACTACATCCACCACACTTAACCAGCTGTGACGCATTTTACAACGTCAGTCCATGTGCACCTCTGCTTATACTATATATATATATATATATATATATATATATATATATATATATATATATATATATATATATATATATATATATATACTATATATATATATATATATATATATATATATATATATATGCAATAAGATCACAGTAAACAGGTGATTTCAGAATATGCAAAACAACCACTCTGAAAGAATACAGAAATTCCAAGCGCTTTCGTGACTACTCACATTATCAAGGAACTATGAAAGTAAAGCATCCAAGGAAGCTATATAAGGGGTCTGGCCAACACCTCACTATCAGATCCCACAACGGTTAAACACCTGACGCGCGCCGACCCAACTTGGATAGGTCCTTTGCACAACTCACCCCACAAACTATTCTACCCAAGAAAATTTAAAAATTATTATTTGTCCAGTGTATTATTAAATTCTTCCCAAATTCTATTAATTATAAATGGATCTAATTTATATAAACCAAAGGAAATATTCATATTTTTGTCAAAACTGCTTTTTATGAAACAAGATTCAATTATATTCCTGTCGACCATGGACTTGCTTGATACTACTTTCTCAACTTTTTGAAAATCAATTGGATGGTTAAAATCTCTTACATGAATAAATAGAGCATTGGAATCTTGTCCAGTTCTAATGCTATATTTATGTTCTTTTAATCTTAGTTCGAGATTTTTACCAGTTTGACCGTAATAAACTTTATCGCAAATTTTACAAGGAATCTTATAGACACATCCATCAGCATTTTGGGGGGAATTCTTTATCAAAAGTTTTTTTTTACTGTATCAAGATTTTTGAATGCAACTTTAATATTAAAAGTCTTAAGAAGAGAAGGCATGTCAACCAAGTTTTCATGGTAAGGGAGAACCAACATATTTTTAGTTGAATAAGGCTGGTTGTCCCTTTTTGGATTGTAAAAAGTATTTCTAGCAACTTTAAAAGATTTATCAATTACATTTCTTGGGTATTTTAAATCATTACCTATTTCATAAATTTTGGATATTTCCTCATCTATGAACTCAGGACTACAAATTCGTAAAGCTCTCAAAAACATTGATGAGAAAACAGACAGTTTGACTATCTTAATGCGAGGAATAATAGTGGACATAGGAACAGTTATTTGTAGGTTTTCTGTAAATTTTAAATTTGAATTCATTATTACCCTTAATAATTAAAACATCTAGAAAAGGCAATGAGTTATTTTCTTCAAACTCAACAGTAAAGTTTATAGAATGGGCTAAGCTATTTAATTTTCCAAGGAAATGGTGTATATCTACATTTTTGGGCATAAGACACAAAATATCATCAACATATCTGAACCATTTAGCTCTATTAGGGAGGATTGTGTTAAGCAACCTTGTTTCAAAAAATTCCATGTATAGGTTACTAAGAACAGGTGAAAGAGGATTTCCCATTGCCATACCAAACTTCTGAGTGTAAAACTTATCATTAAATACAAATTTTGCATCAACAATGCAAAGTTTAATAAGTTTAATGATAGTAGGAACTGGCAATGGTAAATCATAGTTAACGAGTTCTTCAGAAAAGAAACTTAATAAATCATCAACAGGAACTTTCGTAAACAAGGAAGTAACATCAAAACTGACCAATTATTAGCTCCATAGGGTCAGTTTCATATAAATTATCCAAATGGCTTGTTGATATTTTGAGCCCTATTGTTGGCAAAATTTCTAACTTTAATGTTAAAAACAACATAGACTTGGTTGATAAATTAAGCTCCTTGACTGACTTAAATGATTTTAACATGGTTAGTTTTGATGTTACTTCCTTGTTTACGAAAGTTCCTGTTGATGATTTATTAAGTTTCTTTTCTGAAGAACTCGTTAACTATGATTTACCATTGCCAGTTCCTACTATCATTAAACTTATTAAACTTTGCAATGTTGATGCAAAATTTGTATTTAATGATAAGTTTTACACTCAGAAGTTTGGTATGGCAATGGGAAATCCTCTTTCACCTGTTCTTAGTAACCTATACATGGAATTTTTTGAAACAAGGTTGCTTAACACAATCCTCCCTAATAGAGCTAAATGGTTCAGATATGTTGATGATATTTTGTGTCTTATGCCCAAAAATGTAGATATACACCATTTCCTTGGAAAATTAAATAGCTTAGCCCATTCTATAAACTTTACTGTTGAGTTTGAAGAAAATAACTCATTGCCTTTTCTAGATGTTTTAATTATTAAGGGTAATAATGAATTCAAATTTAAAATTTACAGAAAACCTACAAATAACTGTTCCTATGTCCACTATTATTCCTCGCATCAAGATAGAGTCAAACTGTCTGTTTTCTCATCAATGTTTTTGAGAGCTTTACGAATTTGTAGTCCTGAGTTCATAGATGAGGAAATATCCAAAATTTATGAAATAGGCAATGATTTAAAATACCCAAGATATGTAATTGATAAATCTTTTAAAGTTGCTAGAAATACTTTTTACAATCCAAAAAGGGACAACCAGCCTTATTCAACTAAAAATATGTTGGTTCTCCCTTACCATGAAAACTTGGTTGATATGCCTTCTCTTCTTAAGACTTTTAATATTAAAGTTGTATTCAAAAATCTTGATACAGTAAAAAAACTTTTGATAAAGAATTCCCCCAAAATGCTGATGGATGTGTCTATAAGATTCCTTGTAAAATTTGCGATAAAGTTTATTACGGTCAAACTGGTAAAAATCTCGAACTAAGATTAAAACAACATAAATATAGCATTAGAACTGGACAAGATTCCAATGCTCTATTTATTCATGTAAGAGATTTTAACCATCCAATTGATTTTCAAAAAGTTGAGAAAGTAGTATCAAGCAAGTCCATGGTCGACAGGAATATAATTGAATCGTGTTTCATAAAAAGCAGTTTTGACAATAATATGAATATTTCCTTTGGTTTATATAAATTAGATCCATTTATAATTAATAGAATTTGGGAAGAATTTAATAATACACTGGACAAATAATAATTTTTAAATTTTCTTGGGTAGAATAGTTTGTGGGGTGAGTTGTGCAAAGGACCTATCCAAGTTGGATCGGCGCGCGTCAGGTGTTTAACCGTTGTGGGATCTGATAGTGAGGTGCCGGCCAGACCCCTTATATAGCTTCCTTGGATGCTTTACTTTCATAGTTCCTTGATAATGTGAGTAGTCACGAAAGCGCTTGGAATTTCTCTATTCTTTCAGAGTGGTTGTTTTGCATATATATATATATATATATATATATATATATATATATATATATATATATATATATATATATATATATATATATATATATAATATATATATATATATATATAATATATATATATATATATATACATATATATATATATATATATATATATATATATATATATATATATATATATATATATATATATATATATAAATGAAACCACGAAACAAGTGGGTTTGAATCATTTACCATACTGCGGCAGGCAAGGATTCGACACCATGACACACTGTTCTGCCTCAAGAGGTCACACTATGTACATGTCAAATTACCAACTGAGCCATCGATCCCTCTCTTACATATATATGCAAGACAAGCCACAGGAGGTGGAAAGCTTTAGCTCAAGTACTTTCACATTTCTCAGTGCGTCATCAGGAGCTATGCAGGTCTGCAAGGGAACAACTGAAGGAGTGAGGAGAAGTTTTCTCAGAGCAGCGCAGTGCGGGTTTGTCACGTGCCGCAGCTTCTCTTGGAATGTTACATTCCGACAAGGATGTTGGTAGCGACAATCAAGGGCATAGTAGCGACAATCAAGGTCGTGGTGGATACAGTCAAGGTCGTGGTAGCAACAGTCATGGTCGTGGTAGCAACAGTCATGATCGTGCTAGCAACAGTCATGGTCGTGGTAGCAACAATGAAGGTCGTGCTAGCAACAATTAATGTCGTGGTAGCAACAATCAAGTTCGTAGTAGCAACAATTAATGTCGTGGTAGCTAGAGTCAAGGTCGTGCTAGCAACAGTCATGGTCGTGGTAGCAACAGTCAGGTTCGTGGTAGCAACAATCATGGTCGTGGTAGCAACAGTCATGGTTGTGGTAGCAACAGTCATGGTCGTGGTAGCAATAGTCATGGTCGTGGTAGAAACAGTCATGGTCGTGGTAGAAACAGTCAGGTTCGTGGTAGCAACAGTCATGGTCGTGGTAGCAACAGTCATGGTTGTGGTAGCATCAGTCATAGTCGTGGTAGCAACAGTCATGGTCGTGGTAGCAACAGTCATGGTCGTGGTAGCAACAGTCATGGTCGTGGTAGAAACAGTCATGGTCGTGGTAGCAACAGTCAGGTTCGTGGTAACAAGTCATGGTCGTGGTAGCAACAGTCATGGTCGTGGTAGCAACAGTCATGGTCGTGGTAGCAACAGTCAGGTTCGTGGTAGCAACAGTCAGGTTCGTGGTAGCAACAGTCAGGTTCGTGGTAGCAACAGTCATGGTCGTGGTAGCAACAGTCATGGTCGTTGTAGCAACAATCAAGGTCATGGTAGCAACAATCAAGGTCGTGGTAGCAACAATCAAGGTCGGGGTAGCAACAATCAAGGTCACGGTAGCATCAAGGTCATACTAGCAACAATCAAGGTCGTGGTAGAAACAATCAAGGTCGTGGTAGCAACAATCAAGGTCATGGTAGCAACAATCAAGGTCGTGGTAGCAACAATCAAGGTCATGGTAGCAACAGTCAAGGTCGTGGTAGTAACAATCAAGGTCGTGGTAGCAACAATCAAGGTCGTGGTAGCAACAATCAAGGTCATGGTAGCAACAATCAAGGTCGTTACGTTATTTGAATACAGAAGTTTAATTTGAAACTATAATAATTTCCTAAATAAAAGATCGAGAGAGAGAGAGAAGAGAGAGAGAGAGAGAGAGAGAGAGAGAGAGAGAGAGAGAGAGAGAGAGAGAGAGAGAGAGAGAGAGAGAGAGAGAGAGATTAATTATATAAGATCGCGAGGGATACAACAACAAATGGATGGAAATGAAAGATTTGAGGAACGAGGGAGGAATAGAGAATATGAGATGGAAGGAGATGTTGATTAAAGACCACAGGAGTTGTGGGAGAGTGTGTGAAGGGAGGGTCAAGTGAGTGCCAGGGTGGCACCAAGGCACTAGTGAAGTGGAAAGTCTGCCAGAGGCTGGCGTGGCACTTAGCCAAGATAACAGCAAGTGTGTGTGTGTGTGTGTGTGTGTGTGTGTGTACTCACTTAATTGTGGTTGCAGGGGTCGAGACTCAGCTCCTGGCCCCGCCTCTTCACTGATCGCTAATGGATCCTCTCTCTGCTTCCTGAGCTTTGTCATACCTCTTCATAAAACTATGTATGGTTCCTGCCTCCACTACTTCACTTGCTAGGCTATTCCACTTGCTGACAACTCTATGACTGAAGAAATACTTCCTAACGTCCCTGTGACTCGTCTGAGTCTTCAGCTTCCAGTTGTGACCCCTTGTCCCTGTGTCCCCTCTCTGAAACATCCTATCTCTGTCCACCTTGTCTATTCCCCGCAGTATCTTGTATGTCGTTATCATGTCTCCCCTGACCCTTCTGTCTTCCAGTGTCGTCAGTCCGATTTCCCTTAACCTTTCCTCGTACGACATTCCCTTGAGCTCTGGGACTAGCCTTGTTGCAAACCTTTGTACTTTCTCTAACTTCTTGACGTGCTTGACCAGGTGTGGGTTCCAGACTGGTGCTGCATACTCCAGTATGGGCCTAACATACACAGTGTACAGTGTCTTGAACGATTCCTTATTAAGGTATCGGAACGCTATTCTCAGGTTTGCCAGGCGCCCATATGCTGCAGCGGTTATTTGGTTGATGTGTGCCTCCGGTGATGTGCTCGGTGTTATGGTCACCCCAAGGTCTTTCTCCCTGAGTGAGGTCTGTAGTCTTTGTCCACCTAGCCTATACTCTGTCTGCGGTCTTCTTTGCCCCTCCCCATTCTTCATGACTTTGCATTTGGCTGGATTGAATTCGAGAAGCCAGTTGCTGGACCACATGTCCAGCCTGTCCAGGTCTCTTTGCAGTCCTGCCTCATCCTCGTCAGATTTAATTCTTCTCATCAACTTCACATCATCTGCGAACAGGGACACTTCAGAGTCTATTCCTTCCATCATGTCGTTCACATATATCAAGAATAGCACTGGTCCTAGAACTGACCCCTGTGGGACCCCGCTCGTAACAGGCGCCCACTGTGATACCTCTTCACGTATCATGACTCGTTGCTGCCTCCCTGTCAGGTATTCTCTTATCCATTGCAGTGCCCTCCCTTTTACGTGCGCCTGATCCTCCAGCTTCTGCACTAATCTCTTGTAGGGAACTGTGTCAAAGGCCTTCCTGCAGTCTAGGAAAACGCAATCTACCCACCCCTCTCTCTCGTGTCTTACTTCTGTTACCTTGTCATAAAACTCCAGGAGGTTTGTGATACAAGATTTGCCTTCCATGAACCCATGCTGGTTTTCATTTATAATCTTGTTCCTTTCCAGGTGTTCGACCACTCTCCTGATAATCTTCTCCATGACTTTGCACACAATACATGTCAGAGACACAGGTCTGTAGTTTAGTGCCTCGTTTCTGTTTCCTTTCTTAAATATGGGGACTACATTAGCTGTCTTCCATTTCTCAGGTAGTTGCCCAGTTTCAAGGGATGTGTTGAAGATTGTGGTTAGAGGCACGCACAGCATCTCTGCTCCTTCTCTAAGGACCCATGGGGAGATGTTGTCCGGTCCATCGCCTTTGAGGTGTCAAGGTCACTTAAGAGCTTCTTCACCTCCTCCTCAGTTGTTCGTATGTCATCCAACACTTGTTGGTATATTCCCTCTTGATGTTCCCTTCTGTGCTGTCTTCCCACAGCCCTTCCTGTCTCTACTGTAAAAACTTCCTTAAATCTCCTGTTCAGCTCCTCACATACCTCCTGATCATTTCTTGTGAGTTCTCCACCTTCTGTCCTTAATCTGATCACCTGGTCTTTGACTGCTGTCTTCCTCCTGATGTGGCTATACAACAGTTTCGGGTCAGTCTTGATTCTCGATGCTATGTCATTTTCATACTGTCGCTGGGCCTCCCTCCTTACCTGTGCGTACTCATTCCTGGCTCTGCGACTAATCTCCCTATTTTCGTGTGTTCTCTGCCTTCTGTACTTTTTCCATTCTCTATTGCACTTTGTTTTTGTCTCCTTACACCGTCGGGTAAACCAGGGGCTCGTGTGTGTGTGTGTGTGTGTGTGTGTGTGTGTGTACTCACCTATTTGTACTTACCTATTTGTGGTTTCTGGGGTCGATACATAGTTCCTGAACCCGATTCTTCACTGCTCCATGAGCTTGATCATACCTCGTCTTAAAACTATGTATGGTTCCTGCCTCCACTACATCACTTGCCAGACTATTCTACCTCCTGACAACTCTATGAATAAAGAAATACTTCCTAATATCTGTTTGACTTATCTGAGTCTTCAACTTCCAATTCTGACCCCTTGTTTCTGTGTCCCATCTCTGGAACATCTTGTCTCTGTCCACTTTGTCAATTCCTCGCTTCGCAGTGTTTTTGTATGTCGTTATCATGTCTCCCCTAAGCTTCCTGTGTGTGGCGTGAGTGTTTGTGTGTGCGTGTGTGCGCAAGTGTGAGGATGCGTGTGTGTGCGCTCTCAAGTGGGTATGCAAGTGTGTATGCAAGTGTGTGTGTGTGTGTGTGTGTGTGTGTGTGTGTGTGTGTGTGTGTGTGTGTGTGTGTGTGTGTGTGTGTGTGTGTGTGTGTGTGTGTGTGTGTATGTGTGTGTCAGTGGAGAGAGAGAGAGAGAGAGAGAGAGAGAGAGAGAGAGAGAGAGAGAGAGAGAGAGAGAGAGAGAGAGAGAGAGAGTCAAGAGAAAGCGGACCTCTTTACCGAACATTTTGCTACCAAAATGCAGGTTCCTGATCCAGCAAGGGATTCTCCTTGGCTAGCTGCAAGAACTGTGTCAAAACTGTCAGTGGTAACAATACGGCAGGAAGAGGTGCACTTCCTTCTTAAATCACTTGACCAAGTAAAGGCTGTGGGCCCAGACAAGTTGAGCCCAAGATTGCTGAGAAGATGTGCAGACCAGCTATCAGCACCTCTAACTCGCATCTTTCAGCACTGCCTAGTACAGTGTAATGTCCTTCTCTGTGGAAAGAGGCAAATGTAGTCCCTGTTCACAAAAAGAAGAGTAGAGCAGAAATCAGCAACTACAGACCAGTGTCACTCCTGTCAATCACTGGCAAGCTCCTGGAGACAACAATCTCAAGGCAAATGACAGTTTTTTGACTACCATTCACTACTTTGTGACCGTCAATATGGCTTCAGGAAAGGTTAGTCTGCTGCTGATCTGTTGCTAAACCTCTCTACTAAGTGGCACCAGTCACTGGATGAATCCAAAGTCAGCTGTGTGGTAGCACTGGACATTGCTGGTGCTTTCGACCGGGTGTGGCACCAGGGCCTCTTAGCAAAACTGCAAGCTCTGGGAATTGTAGGCTCTACGCTATGTCTCCTCAGTGATTACCTTCATGGTAGATCTCTAAGGATAGTTCTCAATGGAACATAATCAGCGAGACATCCTATTGGGACAAGTGTTCCACAAGGAAGCGTTCTGGGACCATTGTTATGGAATGTCTACTTCAATGACCTCCTTCATCTCATCCCAGAATCTCATGCATACGCAGACGACTGTACACTGACATTCACTTATCCAAGAGAAGAAATGCCAGCTGCTCTAAGCTACATCACCAGCTCAGAGCTATATCAGCTTGGGGAAATAGATGGCAGGTAACATTTGCACCTGAGAAAACACGAATGATGATCTCTAGGCACCATGATGGTAATGCCGGTGCAGTAGTAAGGATGAATGGGAGAGTGGTGGCACCTGGGGAAGAAGTTAATATCCTTGGGGTGAAATTTGACTCCAAACTGACCATGAAACACCACGTTGTAAATCATGCAAACAAGGCAGCCAGGAAGCTTACAACACTTCGCCGTATCTCGCATCTGCTTGACAGCAGGGGTTGCAAGATTTTGTACCAGGCACAAGTACGCTCACACCTAGAGTATGCTCCACTTTCTTGGTTCGCCTGCCCCCCTTCTCATCTGCGACTGCTTGACAGAGTAGAGAACAGAGCAAGACGTCTAATCTCATGCCTGGACCAATCCTGGATAGATCTGTCATTTCAGCAGAGCCTTCAACACAGGAGGGATGTGGGTGGCCTTACTGTTATGTACAAGGCCAATATTGTAAAAGTACCACACTTGGATCCACTTCGAGGACAGCGTGAGGCAAGTTTCTGTAACACAAGGCGGGCAGAAAGCAGCAACTTCACTCTGGCTGTACCCTTCTCCAGAACATCACTTCACCTGAGATCATTTATCCCCAGGAAGATTCGAGTCTGGAACACATTCGTACAGTATTATGATGTCAACGAGATTAAATCAGTTGATCAGATGAAAATGCTGGGCCACAGATGGCTCCAGCCTCATCCTGTTCCCTACTTGTATGTTTCATAACAATGAAAATGCTTTCAAATGAGCTGATGTAGGTAACAGCTCTTATCTTGTCAATAAAGTTAGGAATCCTTAACCTGTAAATATCTTGTCAATAAAGCTAGGGATCCTTAACCTAACCTTGTCAAACCCTGTTTAAAAGAGAGAGAGAGAGAGAGAGAGAGAGAGAGAGAGAAAGAGGAAGACATTCTACCACTTATAACAGGAACCTGCACATGCATGTGGGTGACGTTCAAAGGTGGGCCATCGCTAAATGGGAGGCAGACACAAAAAGAAAGCTAGCATCAGGTAGAGTAGGCTCCAAAACCTGGTGGTCCCTGGTCAAGGACAGACAAGGTTATCTGTCTGATGAACTCATTCCACCTCTAAATCGACAGGATGGGACCACCTCTACTAGTAGTAGTCAAGAGAAAGCGGACCTCTTTGCCGAACACTTTGCTACTAAAATGAAAGTTCCTGATCCAGCAAGGGATCCTCCTTGGCTAGCTGCACGAACTGTGTCAAAACTGTCGGTGGTGACAATAAGGCAGGAGGAGGTGCATTTCCTTCTTAAATTGCTTGACCAGGAAAAGGCTGTTGGCCCAGACAAGTTGAGCCCAAGATTGCTGAGAATATGTGCAGACCAGCTAGCAGCACCTCTAACTTGCATCTTGCAGCACTGCCTAGTACAGTGTAATGTCCTTCTCTGTGGAAAGAGGGAAATGTAGTCCCTGTTCACAAAAAGAAGAGCAGAGCAGAAATCAGCAACTACAAACCAATGTCATTCCTGTCAATCACTGGTAAGATCCTTGAGATAATATTCTCAAGACAAATGACAGTTTTTTGACTACCACTCACTACTTTGTGACGTCAATATGGCTTCAGAAAAGGTTACTCTACTGCTAATCTGTTGTTAAACCCCTCCACCTAATGGCACCAGCCACTGGATGTATCCAAAGTCAGCTGTGTGGTAGCACTGGACATTGCTGGTGCTTTCGACCGAGTGTGGCACCAGGGCCTCTTGGCAAAACTGCAAGCTCTGGGAATTGCAGGATCTCCCCTACGTCTCCTAAATGATTACCTTCATGGTAGATCTCTAAGGGTAGTTCTCAATGGAACAGAATCAGCAAGACATCCTACTGGGGGCAAGTGTTCCACAGAAGTGTGCTGGGACCATAATGGAATGTCTACTTCAATGACCTTCATCTCATCCCAGAATCCCATGCATATGCAAACGACTGTACTCTGACATTTACTTATTCAAGAGAAGAAATGCCAGCTGCTCTAAGCTACATCAATCACCAGCTAAGAGCTATATCAGCTTGGGGAAACCGATGGCAAGTAACATTTGCACCTGAGAAAACACAAATGATGATCGTCTCTAGGCACCATGATGGTAATGTCGGAGCAGTAGCAAATATGAATGGGAGAGTGTTGTACCTGGGGAAGAGGTTGATATCCTTGGGATGAAATTTGACTCCAAACTGGCCATGAAGAACCACGTTGTAAATCTTTCAAACAAGTCAACCAGGAAGCTTACAGCACTTCGATGTATCTCGTATCTGCTTGACAGTAGGGGTTGCAAGATTCTGTATAAGGCACAAGTACGCTCACACCTTGAGTATGCTTTAGTTTCTTGGTTTGCCTGCCCCCACCCCTTCCCTCTCATCTGCGACTGCTTGACAGTAGAGAACAGAGCAAGACGTCTCATCTCTCGCCTGGACCTATCCTGGAAAGATCTGCCATTTCAGCAGACTTCAACACAGGAGGGATGTGGGTGGCCTTACTGTTATATGCAAGACCAACATTGTCAAAATACCACACTTGGCTCCGCTTTCTGCCACAAGACGGGCAGAAAGCAGCAACTTCACTCTGGCTGTACCCTTCTCCAGAACATCACTTCATCTGAGATCTTTTATCCCCAGGATGACTCGAGTCTGGAACACATTCGTACAGAATTATGATGTCAAGGAACAGTTGATCAAATGAAAATGCTGGCCCACAGATGGCTCCAGCTTCATCCTGTTTTCTACTTGTATGTTTCATAACAATAAAAATGCTGTCAAATAAGCTGATGTAGGTAACAGCTCTTATCTTGTCAATAAAGTTAGGAATCCTTAACTTGTAAATAGCTTGTCAATAAAGCTGGTGATGCTTAACCTAATCTTATCAAACCCTGTGTATAAAAAAGGAGAGGAAGAGAGAGAGAGAGAGAGAGAGAGAGAGAGAGAGAGAGAGAGAGAGAGAGAGAGAGGAGAAGAAAGAGAAGAAAGGGAAGAAAGAGAACCAGAAATATGAAAGATAGAGCGAAGGCAAATGTGAATGTTTTCAACGAAGGTAATGTAATGGTCGTCTTGTGAGGTGCAGTATAACTCAAGATTATACTGCATCTCAGTACATAGCTGGTAACGTCTGACATTATGCGGCACAATTCTGTTCTAAATATTAGAGAATGTATATTGCTGTGCTGGCAAACATACAGAGACGGATGAGAAATGTAATCCAGTATATTAGAAATATTTCCTACAAAGATGGATTAGGAGCACTGAATTTGAAGAATGAAAGTGGCAATACCTTGGCGGGATTTATTCCGCGTAGTCGTTAACTAACATGACTGACGTATGCAAGCTGAAGGAGAGATTCAACAACCTGACGTATGCAAGCTGAAGGAGAGATTAACAGGCTGACTTGTGCAAGCTGAATGAGAGATTCAACAGCCTGACGTATGCAAGCTGAATGAGAGATTCAACAGCCTGACGTATGCAAGCTGAAGGAGAGATTAACAGGCTGACTTATGCAAGCTGAAAGAGAGATTCAGCAAGCTGACGTTTGCAAGCTAAAGACGAGATTCAACAGGCTGACGTTTGCAAGCTAAAGACGATATTCAACAGGCTGACATATGCAAGCTGAAGGAGAGATTCGACAGACTTGTGTAGGATGTGTGTGGATTATGACTGTTGGGTTTGTGGTCCCTGTTCAATCATGAAATTCAGCCTTGCACTAGCCGCTACATCCAAAGTTACCTGAAATGTTATGAACGTACGTCTTTCTACACAATAGGCAGTGTGGTGTTGGTAGATCTCTGGTAAAAGTAATGACTCGAATAAATCGCTTAAATTACTTGATGCAGAAGTCGCAAAGGAGAACTGAAATGGGATGAATTCAAATTGAGAAAAGATAATGGAATGTTAAAATCGGTGCAGATGATCAGTGTAATAAACTGGAGACAGAGAGAAAAGTACAGGGAAGCCAGTGATCACTGCTGCCCTGGCTGACTGGGGGACCCAGTGATCACTGCTGCCCTGGCTGACTAGGGGAGCCAGTGATCACTGCTGCCCTGGCTGACTGGGGGAGCCAGTGATCACTGCTGTCCTGGCTGACTGGGGGAGCCAGTGATCACTGCTGCCCTGGCTGACTGGGGAAGCCAGTGATCACTGCTGCCCTGGCTGACTGGGGGAGCCAGTGATCACTGCTGTCCTGGCTGACTGGGGGAGCCATTGATCACTGCTGCCCTGGCTGACTGGGGGAGCCATTGATCACTGCTGCCCTGGCTGACTGGGGGAGTCAGTGATCACTGCTGCCCTGGCTGACTGGAGGAGCCAGTGATCACTGCAGCCCTGGCTGACTGGAGGAGCCAGTGATCACTGCTGCCCTGGCTGACTGGAGGAGCCAGTGATCACTGCTGCCCTGGCTGACTGGGGGAGCCAGTGATCACTGCTGCCCTGGCTGACTGGAGGAGCCAGTGATCACTGCTGCCCTGGCTGACTGGGGGAGCCAGTGATCACTGCTGCCCTGGCTGACTGGAGGAGCCAGTGATCACTGCAGCCCTGGCTGACTGGAGGAGCCAGTGATCACTGCTGCCCTGGCTGACTGGGGGAGCCATTGATCACTGCTGCCCTGGCTGACTGGGGAGCCAGTGATCACTGCTGCCCTGGCTGACTGGGGGAGCCAGTGATCACTGCTGCCCTGGCTGACTGGGGGAGCCAGTGATCACTGCCGCCCTGGCTGACTGGAGGAGCCAGTGATCACTGCTGCCCTGGCTGACTGGGGGAGCCAGTGATCACTGCTGCTCTGGCTGACTGGGGAGCCAGTGATCACTGCGCCCTGGCTGCTGGGGGACCTAGTGATCACTGCTGCCCTGGCTAGCTGGGGGACCTAGTGATCACTGCTGCCCTGGCTAGCTAGGGGACCTAGTGATCTCTGCTGGCTGGGGGACCTAGTGATCACTGCTTCCCTGGCTGACTGGGGAGCAGTGATCTCGACTGCTGGGATAGTGTCATTTGGCTGACTGGGGGAGGCAGTGATCACTGCTGTTCTGGCTGACTGGGGAAGCCAGTGATCACAGCTGCCCTGACTGGCTGGGGAACCTAGTGATCATTGCTGTTCTGCCTGGCTGGGGGACCTAGTGATCACTGCTGCCCTAGCTAGCTGGGGGACCTAGTGATCACAGCTGCCCTGGATGGCTGGGGACCTAGTGATCACTGCTGCCCTGGCTAGCTGGGGGACCTAGTGATCACTGCTGCCCTGTGGCTGGGGGACCTAGTGATCACTGCTGCCCTGGCTGGCTGTGGAACCTAGTGTTCACTGCTGCCCTGGCTAGGTGGTTAACCTAGAGATTTCTGCTGCCCTGGCTAGCTGGGGGACCTAGTGATCACTGCTGCCCTGGCTGGCTGGGGGACCTAGTGATCACTGCTGCCCTGGCTGGCTGGGGGACCTAGTGATCACTGCTGCCCTGGCTGGCTGGGGGACCTAGTGATCACTGCTGCCCTGGCTGGCTGGGGGACCTAGTGATCACTGCTGCCCTGGCTGGCTGGGGGACCTAGTGATCACTGCTGCCCTGGCTGGCTGGGGGACCTAGTGATCACTGCTGCCCTGGCTGGCTGGGGGACCTAGTGATCACTGCTGCCCTGGCTGACTGGAGGAGCCAGTGATCACTGCAGCCCTGGCTGACTGGAGGAGCCAGTGATCACTGCTGCCCTGGCTGACTGGAGGAGCCAATGATCACTGCTGCCCTGGCTGACTGGGGGAGCCAGTGATCACTGCTGCCCTGGCTGACTGGAGGAGCCAGTGATCACTGCTGCCCTGGCTGACTGGGGGAGCCAGTGATCACTGCTGCCCTGGCTGACTGGAGGAGCCAGTGATCACTGCAGCCCTGGCTGACTGGAGGAGCCAGTGATCACTGCTGCCCTGGCTGACTGGGGGAGCCATTGATCACTGCTGCACTGGCTGACTGGGGGAGCCAGTGATCACTGCTGCCCTGGCTGACTGGGGGAGCCAGTGATCACTGCTGCCCTGGCTGACTGGGGGAGCCAGTGATCACTGCCGCCCTGGCTGACTGGAGGAGCCAGTGATCACTGCTGCCCTGGCTGACTGGGGGAGCCAGTGATCACTGCTGCTCTGGCTGACTGGGGGAGCCAGTGATCACTGATGCCCTGGCTAGCTGGGGGACCTAGTGATCACTGCTGCCCTGGCTAGCTGGGGGACCTAGTGATCACTGCTGCCCTGGCTAGCTAGGGGACCTAGTGATCTCTGGCTGGCTGGGGGACCTAGTGATCACTGCTTCCCTGGCTGACTGGGGGAGGCAGTGATCACTGCTGTTCTGGCTGACTGGGGGAGGCAGTGATCACTGCTGTTCTGGCTGACTGGGGAAGCCAGTGATCACAGCTGCCCTGACTGGCTGGGGAACCTAGTGATCATTGCTGTTCTGGCTGGCTGGGGGACCTAGTGATCACTGCTGCCCTAGCTAGCTGGGGGACCTAGTGATCACAGCTGCCCTGGATGGCTGGGGGACCTAGTGATCACTGCTGCCCTGGCTAGCTGGGGGACCTAGTGATCACTGCTGCCCTGGCTGGCTGGGGGACCTAGTGATCACTGCTGCCCTGGCTGGCTGTGGAACCTAGTGTTCACTGCTGCCCTGGCTAGGTGGTTAACCTAGAGATTTCTGCTGCCCTGGCTAGCTGGGGGACCTAGTGATCACTGCTGCCCTGGCTGGCTGGGGGACCTAGTGATCACTGCTGCCCTGGCTGGCTGGGGGACCTAGTGATCACTGCTGCCCTGGCTGGCTGGGGGACCTAGTGATCACTGCTGCCCTGGCTGGCTGGGGGACCTAGTGATCACTGCTGCCCTGGCTGGCTGGGGGACCTAGTGATCACTGCTGCCCTGGCTGGCTGGGGGACCTAGTGATCACTGCTGCCCTGGCTGGCTGGGGGACCTAGTGATCACTGCTGCCCTGGCTGGCTGGGGGACCAAGTAATCGCTGATACCCTGGCTGGCTGAGGGACCTAGTGATCACTGCTGCCATGACTGGCTGGGGGACCTAGTGATCACTGCTGCCCTGGCTGGCTGGTGGACCTAGTGATCACTGCTGCCCTGGCTGTCTGGGGGACCTAGTGATCACTGCTGCCCTGGCTGTCTGGAGGACCTAGTGATCACTGCTGCCTTGGCTGTCTGTGGGACCTAGTGATCACTGCTGCCCTGGCTGGCTGAGGAACCAAGTAATCACTGCTACCGTGGCTGGCTGGGGGACCTAGTGATCACTGCTGCCCTGGCTGGCTGGGGGACCAAGTAATCACTGCTGCCCTGGCTGGCTGGGGGAAATAGTGATCACTGCTGCCCTGGCTGGCTGGGGGATCTAGTGATCACTGCTGCCCTGGCTGGCTGGGGGACCAAGTGATCACTGCTGCCCTAGCTGGCTGGGGGACCAATTGATCACTGCTGCCCTGGCTGGCTGGGGGGCCTAGTGAACACTGCTGCCCTGGCTGGCTGGGGGACCTAGTGATCACTGCTTCCCTGGCTGGCTGGGGGACCTAGTGATCACTGCTGCCCTGGCTAGCTGGGGGACCTAGTGACCACTGCTACCCTAGTTGGCTGGAGGACCAAGTGATCACTGCTGCCCTGGCTGGCTGGGGGACCTCGTGATCACTACTACCCTGGCTGGGGGGCCTAGTGATCACTGCTTCCCTTGCTGGCTGGGGGACCTAGTGATCACTGCTGCCCTGGCTGGCTGGGGGACCTAGTGGTCACTGCTGCCCTGGCTGGCTGGGGGACCTAGTGGTCACTGCTGCCCTGGCTGGCTGGGGGACCTAGTGATCACTGCTGCCCTGGCTGGCTGGGGGACCTAGTGGTCACAGCTGCCCTGGCTGGCTGGGGGACCTAGTGGTCACTGCTGCCTTGGCTGGCTGGGGGACCTAGTGATCACTGCTGCTCTGGCTGGCTGGGGGACCTAGTGGTCACTGCTGCCCTGGCTGGCTGGGGGACCTAGTGGTCACTGCTGCCTTGGCTGGCTGGGGGACCTAGTGATCACTGCTGCTCTGGCTGGCTGGGGGACCTAGTGGTCACTGCTGCCCTGGCTGGCTGGGGGACCTTGTACTACCTTACTTTCACGTATCCTTACAACAGTAGTTCTCAAACTGTTTGCACAAAATTTTTCCTCTTAGTAACTCTTACAGTCACAATGATCCTCTTCAGTTTTTGGTACAAAAAAATAGTCAATAAAACTAAAATGTTGAGATGTGGTTGTGGAAAAAAAATAATTATTTTCCTGCCGTTTCACAATATTGTACAAGAAAAATTTCGCTCGTTATTTACCTGGTCTTAAAACCTTAAAACAAATTGGAATTGGAATGCATGGAGCTGCCTTTAAGCTGACAGATAAATGGTTCCAAACATAGCTGTATAAAATATTTAATTGTGTTGTGAACAACTCTATTGAACATTTACCACGTGAACTGTTGCAGCTTGCACCAGTTATCTTGTAGTGGAGATGAAGTCTTGCTGATAACAACCCTCTTGGGTATAACTCTTCTTGAACAGTTATGGAAAATAGCAACTTTTTACTCACAGGAGACAGATACAGTGTCCACTGGCATACACTGAGCGTTCGCTTTATGGGACATTACTCTTGTTGAAAGTTGGTCACGTGATGTATTGTCTCAGGACAGCTGAGTGACGTAAGAGTAATTACCATCGACACTACCACTAACAACTCTTACTTAACGCAGACACTTCTTCTAACAATTCTTCGTCAACGTCGTAACTACCACCAACAACTCCTCCTTAACGCCGCATATTTCTCACCGTTTCAGTTATCACAAAAGCTTTTCAATTTATTATTATTCTCATCGGCTTAGTCTGAGAAACAACACGAGAGCCCCGACGTTCTGCCGATCGTTCTTGCCGCAATACTCGAGTGACAGGTAACCTGCTCATCTCCGAACCATTCTCGATGTTATTATTGCACTACTACTGCTACTTCTACCCTCGCGGCTTTTCACCTGATTCCTGCCACTTTATGTAGTGACAGGAGTATTAGGACTGAAGAAGCCACTCGTGGAGAAACGTTTTCTTTAATGAATGTCATGAACGGGAGACAACGTTCATCGAATCAGTTTATGGCAGCATTTGTGCCAAGTTAACCTCATCACCTTGGTGTAAACAAAGACCGAGCAGCGGATCCCTACTCTACCGCGTCTAGGCCTCAGTGGTCCGTGGATCCCTTCTCTACCGCGTCTAGGCCTCAGTGATCCGTGAATCCCTTCTCTACCGCGTCTAGGCCTCAGTGATCCGTGAATCCCTTCTCTACCGCGTCTAGGCCTCAGTGATCCGTGAATCCCTTCTCTACCGCGTTTAGGCCTCAGTGATCCGTGGATCCCTTCTCTACCGCGTCTAGGCCTCAGTGATCCGTTGATCCCTTCTCTACCGCGTCTAGGCCTCAGTGATCCGTGGATCCATTCTCTACCGCGTTTAGGCCTCAGTGATCCGTGGATCCCTTCTCTACCGCGTCTAGGCCTCAGTGATCCGTGGATCCATTCTCTACCGCGTTTAGGCCTCAGTGATCCGTGGATCCCTTCTCTACCGCGTCTAGGCCTCAGTGATCCGTGGATCCCTTCTCTACCGCGTCTAGGCCTCAGTGATCCGTGGATCCTTCTCTACCGCGTTTAGGCCTCAGTGATCCGTGGATCCCTTCTCTACCGCGTCTAGGCCTCAGTGATCCGCTCAGGGCATCCGAAACTAATTTACAAAACCTTGTTTTGGAGTTGCCAACTGTCGTCATCAATTAAATAGGAATTAATTTCATGTTTCTGCACGAGAGAATTCTTAAAATGAAGACCATTATTATCATTAATGACTTGAGACACACCAAATAACCCTCAGTATTAAGTCTTACAAGTACAGTTTAATGAGGGTTTAAAATACACGTGACCAAACACTAGGACGTATTTATTAACAAACGTTTCGGTCTTGGGAACCTGATCACTTGTAACATATAAAAAATAAAAAATTACAGTATATTTGGGCTGGAAGTGTAGACAATAAACAGTTAATACGCACATAGGAAAGAGGAGCTTACGACGACGTTTCGGTCCGACTTGGATCATTTACGAAGTCACACTCACTTTGTAAGTGGTCAAAATCGGACCGAAACGTCGTCGTAAAGTCTTTTCTATGAGCGTGTTATTTGTGTATTGTTCCAGTCACGGTATTGACTTTTTCTTCTTTCAGGTGTGAGTGACGCAGTGAGTGACGCAGTGAGTGACGCAATGAGTGACGCAGTGACACAGTGAGTGACGCAGTAAATCTATAAAAATTATAGATTTCTGAGATGGCGTCAGGTAGCCCATAAGGTCACGTGATTCCTGTGTTGTGAGGCAGGTCGAGCTTAGTCTGAGTATCATGTTTGTCAGTGTTTTAGAAATAGCGTAGCTTCCAGTATTATGTTCCAGGATGTCGGTGTTGACGATTAGGAAGGCTTCTAGGCACCATCGGTGTCTCAGGTCGTTTTCTAAAATGTCATAGTGTTTGCACACGTGTCTGTTTAACCACTTTGTTGGTATTAATTACCAAGGTTAACATATTAATGAGTAATGAAATCACGAAACAAGTGATTTTAAATCATTTACCAAACTGCGGCAGGCCAGGACTCGACCCTACGAACCTTATACCGCCTCCAAAGACAGCACAATGCACGCATCGCCTTACAACTTGAGCCAGCGATCCTACAAGAATCACGCATGCAGCTGAGCTACATGTTTTTCTCGTGACCCTAGGACACTCGTGACAATGGTGTCTCTGGAGGCGGTATAAGGTTCGTAGGGTCGAGTCCTGGCCTGCCGCAGTTTGGTAAATGATTTAAAATCACTTGTTTCGTGATTTTATTGCTATATAGACTGCTTGTTGAGGTGGGTATTCAAACAGGATGAGGCTGAAATTAATCCTCGAGATACCACTGTCACGAGTGCCCTCGGATCACGAGAAAAACATGTAGCTCAGCTGCATGCGTGATTCTTGTAGGATCGCTGGCTCAAGTAGTAAGGCGATGCGTGCATTGTGCTGTCTTTGGAGGCGGTATAAGGTTCGTAGGGTCGAGTCCTGGCCTGCCGCAGTTTGGTAAATGATATTAATGAGTGTAATCAGGGGAAGCTGCCTCCAGGCTGACGTCCGCCTCTACGCGTGCCACACAACCGTTACCTCCATAAATATAAAAAACAAACATAACATATGCATAAAAATAAAAACGTATGACGATACATTGGTTTGACTTGGTCCAGGTCAGACCGAAACGTTGTCATATGTTTCAGTCTTCTAACTGCGGGTTATCTGTGTATTGTTTTAGTCATGGTATTGTGACTTTATTCATGACTCCCATCAGCACTCCCTCCGACGTGGGGCATGAAGAGAAGAATCCCGCCTCAGGGAAATTTTCCCATAAATTTTCACAGCCCGCTATGGACCTCTCCATTCCCCTTCCCTAAAGAATTTGCCGTGGACTATTTACGATGCACGGAGTCCAGCTGGACACCCCCGCCTTGGACACTGCGCCTCCACCATAGTGAAAGACTCCTAGGACAAACACCCACATCAGGGCTCTTAACAATAACACTGACGGCAGCAAGAGCAGCAACAACAATAGCAGCAACAACACTAGCAACAACAGCAGCAGCAGCAACACTAGCTACAATACCAACAACCCAAGTATCGTGTTCGAAGCAAATTCTTTGGTAGACATTAGAGAGAAGTTTGGCAGATACGTGTGTGGGAAAAGTTAAGTGAGAATTGAAGCTCCTTCGCTCGGCTCATTACGCTCACTACTGCTCTTCTTTCAATTTCTTAATAGTTTAGGAAGCTTCCATAAATAATTAGACAAATACAAAAAAATCGGAGAACAATTGCAAAATAGGAGGGTTAAATACAAAAATAGGTGAGATAAAGAAAAGAATAGGTTGGAAAATACAAGAAAAGATGGAATAAGTGCAAAAATAGATTACCATTAAAAAATAGGTGGCATAAATACAAAAATGGGTGGGATAAATACAAACATAGGTGGGATAATTAAAAAAATTATTGGGTCGAACGACACACAGGTGAAACAGCTACAAAATAGGTGGAACAAATACAAAATAGGTGAGACAAATACACAGATACAGAAGGTGAAAGTCTCTTTTCATGCAGTAACAAGCTCTCGGGTGACTACTAACACTCAGCCCTGACTTGTGCGTCTCCCTGAGAGAAACAGACACGAGCCAAGCAACAAGGGATACCTGACCCGAGTAATACACTTCCTGACTCGGGATAACAATGGATATTTTTCCTCGAAGGAATGGAAGTATTGTGTCTCACCAGAGATGAGAGCTCCTTGAAGTTACTTGTACGTGTTTGTTTAACAGCGTCTGTGTGTGTGTGTGTGTGTGTGTGTGTGTGTGAGTGTGTGTGTGTGTGTGAGTGTGTGTGTGTGTGTGTGTGTGTGTGTGTGTGTGTGTGTGTGTGTGTGTGTGTGTGTTCACCTATTTGTGGTTGCAGAGGTCGATTCATAGCTCCTGGCCCCGCCTCTTCACTGATTGCTACTAGGTCCTCTCTCTCCCTGATCCATGAGCTTTATCATACCTCGTCATAAAGCTATGTATGGTTCCTGCCTCCACTACCTCACTTTCTAGGCTATTCCACTTCCTGACAACTCTGTGACTGAAGAAATACTTCCTAACATCCCTTTGAGTAATAGGAGTCTTCAACTTCCAATTGTGACCCCTTGTTTTTGTGTCCCATCTCTGGAACATCCTGTCTTTGTCCACCTTGTCAATTCCTCGCAGTATTTTATATGTCGTTATTATGTCTCCCTTTATCCTTCTGTCCTCTAGTGTCGTCAGGCTGATTTTCCTTAACCTTTCTTCATAGGACAATCCTCTTAGCTCTGGAACTAGACTTGTTGCAAATTTTTGCACTTTCTCTAATTTCTTGACGTGCTTGACCAGGTGTGGATTCTAAACTGGTGCTGCATACTCCAATATGGGCCTGACGTATATGGTGTACAGAATCTTGAACGATTCCTTACTGAGGTATCAGAATGCTATTCTTAGGCCTGTCAGACGCCAATAATGTCGCAGCAGTTATCTGACTGATTTGCACCTCAGGAGATGTGCTAGGTATTATACTCATCCCAGGATATTCTCCCTTGAGTGAGGTTTGCAGTCTTTGGCCACTTAGATTGTACTCTGTCTGGGGTCCCCGATCTTCATGACTTTGCATTTGGCGGGGTTAAATTCAAGGAGCCAGTTGCTGGACCAGGCTTGTAGCCTGTCCAGGTCTCTTTGTAGTCATGCTCGATCCTTGACCGATTTAATTCTTTTCATTAACTTCACATCTGCAAATAGGGACACTTCTGAGTCTATCCCTTCCTTTACGTCATTCACACATACCAAACACAGCACAGGTCTTAGGACTGACCCCTGTGGAATCCCACTCGTCACAGGCGCCCACTCTGATACCTCGTCACGTAGCATGACTTCTTGTTGCCTCCCTGTCAAATATTCTCTGATCCATTTCAGTGCCTTTCTTGTTATGTGTGCCTGATCCTCTAGCTTTTGCATTAACCTCTTGTGAAGAACTGCGTCGAAGGCCTTCTTGCAGTCCAAGAAAATGCAGTCTATCCACCCCTCTCTCTCGTGTCTTACTTCTGTTACTTTGTCATAAAACTCTAGTAGGTTCGTGACACAGGATTTTCCTTTCCTGAAACAGTGCTGGTTGTCGTTTATAAGCTTGTGTTTTTCTAGGTGCTCCACCACTCTCCTCCTGATGATCCTCTCTATGACTTTGCATGCTATACACGTCAGTGACACAAGTCTGTAGTTTAATGCCTCTTGTCTGTCTTTCTTAAAAATTGGGACTACTACTACTACTTCTACTACTACTTTAAATCTCATGCTGAGCTCCTCACATACCTCTTGGTCGTTTCTTGTGAGCTTCCCACCTTCCTTCCTCAGCCTGATTACCTGGTCCTTGACTGTTGTTTTCCACCTGATGTTACTATACAGCAGCTTTGGGTCAGACTTGACTTTTGATGCTATGTCATTTTCGTATTGTCGCAGAGCCTCCCTTCTTATTTGTGCATATTAGTTTCTGGCTCTTCGGCTAATCTCTTTATTTTCCTGGGTCCTTTATCTTCTGTACTTTTTCCATTCTCTAGTGCACTTAGTTTTTGCCTCCCAACACCTTTGGGTGAACCAAGGACTCGTTCTGGTCTTCTCGTTACTTCTGTTTCCCTTGGGATCAAACCTCTCCTCTGCCTCCTTGCATTTTATCACATAGTCCATTCCTTTTACTGCATTTCCTGCTAATTCTCTTTCCCACTGAACGTCTTGCAAGAAGTTCCTCATGCCTGTGTAGTCCCCCCTTTTGTAGTTTCGTTTATCCCTTAATATTCCTGCTACCCTCTCCGCTTGTAGCTCAACTATGTAATCAAAGTGTTGTGTGTGTGTGTGTGTGTGTGTGTGTGTGTGTGTGTGTGTGTGTGTGTATGTATGTGTGTGTATGTGTGTGTGTGTGTGTGTGTGTGAGAGAGAGAGAGAGAGAGAGAGAGAGAGAGAGAGAGAGAGAGAGAGAGAGAGAGAGAGAGAGAGAGATAGAGATAGAGATAGAGATAGAGATAGAGAGAGAGACAGAGAGAGACAGACAGACAGACAGACAGACACACACACACAGACAGACACACACACACACACACACACACACACACACACACACACACACACACACACACACACACACAAAGAGGGTAGGATGGAAAGTAATCACCCGTAGCCACACAGTTACTTTACAACCAGTCTTAAACTGACCTCTGGCATTACTTTTCAAGATTTTATTTAATAGCAGTTAATTTCATCAGTAGGCCACAACATGGGTGAGAGGTTCAGGGTTCAACTTTTTCCATAGTTCTAATATAACCTTCATGAACCACAGACGACACTTGGTTCAGCCATCCTCAACGAACCCTGATAACACCACTTGTAGTTTACCCGTACACATTTGAGAGTCACTACCTCAGCGGCCAGGTCTCAGACCAAGCCTCGTAATTGACAGCCTGATCAATCAGGGTGTTGGTGCTGGATGCATGTACTCAGAGCCCGGCTGGTCAGGAAATGACTACAGGAACTTATTAAATACCATCCTAGTGTGCCAACGAGCCCCTGTTTTTCACAGGGGTCTTGTGCACAGCTGCCGAATATCTTGCTCTTGTAGGGAGTTATTTCAGCATGTATATTCGGGTCCGACCCCTCTAGATTTTCCAAGAGTAAATTATGATGCATCTCTCATACTCACGTGTCCAGGAAAATAATCCTAGAGACACCAAGCATTCACAGTAATTTAGGTGTGTGGGGCGGATTTTTTACGGACAGTGAAGGTTCTCTGTGTATTGTCCAGGTCTGTGATTTCCCTTGCCTTAAAAGAGGCTCTTAATGGACAGAAATATTCTAATGCGGCTGAGATAGTGGAATTTGTGATCAGTGTAAGATCTTCATTGTCACTCCAAAGTTAGTTAACCTTCCGCTCTATTGAGTGGATTCATGTTTCCTTTATACTCTTTTCCAGTTTTTATTTCAGAGGGTTTTCAATATCAGAGTAATTCAAGCTTGTCCTCACAGAATAATGTCCAGTTAGGGCAACATCAGGTTCAGTAATCCTGTCTGATCATAATTACAAATGTTCAAAGTTCAAGCAAATATGAGCTCGTTTCAAATAATCTTCAGTCTGAATTTTATGAGGTGTGAGTCATTCATGAGGTGTGAGTCGTTCATGAGGTGTGAGTCGTTCATGAGGTGTGAGTCGTTCATGAGGTGTGAGTCGTTCATGAGGTGTGAGTCGTTCATGAGGTGTGAGTTGTTCAGTCTCAGCAGCATGAAAGACTATCTTGGTCTCGTCTCAGGTCAGTTAAGCTTCGGTCGATCGCTTTTTAATAAGGTAAAAACGAAACTAAGAAATGCCAAAACATGTATAAATATTGGGAGGACTGTTCGGCACTATCATTCCCTCTCTCTCTTGGCGCTGTCAGGCTCTGTCTTGCCACTTTCGGACCATAATTTGAACCTATCAGGGCCTCTCTTTGCAGGCCATCACTTGGCATTGTGCCAGGTCCTCTCTTGGCATTGTGCTAGGCCCTTTCTTAGCGCCCTTAGGCCCTCATGGCAGTGTCAGGCCTTCTACTAGCATAGTCAGTCCTCTAGTCGAAATTCCTTTGTCCCAGGGCCAGAAAATCTCTTGTCAATAAGAGCAGCAGCATCCCGGAAGTGCCATCACCATCCTGACGAAGGTGTCTCTCAGACAATTGACGACTGTGGCACTGTTCCCGCTGAGGTGAATGATCGGGAGGAGTGCATCAGATTCATGGGATGCCAGATGTGTATTGGGCACTGTGGAGGAACCAGGCGTGTAGAAGGTACTAGCTGGTTGTTAGGCGTGTACCGGGGTATACTGGGCACCGAAGTGTTAGGTGTGGACTGGGCACTGTCAGGGTACTGGCTTTGTACTATACACTATGTGCCACGCTTGGGCTGGGCAATGGAGTGTCATGCATAGCCTGAGTACTGGAGTACCAATTATGTACTGTACACCGGGGTGCAAAGTATGTACTGTATACTCAGGTATCAAGTATGTACTATACACTGTGGTACCAAGTATTGATTGTACACTGGGGTGCCATGTACTGTACACTAGGGTGCCAAGTATGTACTGTATACTTGGGTGTCAAGTATGTACTGTATACTTGGGTGTCAAGTATGTACTCTACACTTGGGTGTCAAGTATGTACTCTACACTTGGGTGTCAAGTATGTACTCTACACTTGGGTGTCAAGTATGCACTCTACACTTGGGTGTCAAGTATGTACTCTACACTTGGGTGCCAAGTATGTACTCTACACTTGGGTGCCAAGTATGTACTCTACACTTGGGTGCCAAGTATGTACTCTACACTTGGGTGCCAAGTATGTACTCTACACTTGGGTGCCAAGTATGTACTCTACACTTGGGTGCCAAGTATGTACTCTACACTTGGGTGCCAAGTATGTACTCTACACTTGGGTGCCAAGTATGTACTCTACACTTGGGTGCCAAGTATGTACTCTACACTTGGGTGCCAAGTATGTACTCTACACTTGGGTGCCAAGTATGTACTCTACACTTGGGTGCCAAGTATGTACTCTACACTTGGGTGCCAAGTATGTACTCTACACTTGGGTGCCAAGTATGTACTCTACACTTGGGTGCCAAGTATGTACTCTACACTTGGGTGCCAAGTATGTACTCTACACTTGGGTGCCAAGTATGTACTCTACACTTGGGTGCCAAGTATGCACTCTACACTTGGGTGCCAAGTATGCACTCTACACTTGGGTGCCAAGTATGTACTCTACACTTGGGTGCCAAGTATGCACTCTACACTTGGGTGCCAAGTATGCACTCTACACTTGGGTGCCAAGTATGCACTCTACACTTGGGTGCCAAGTATGCACTCTACACTTGGGTGCCAAGTATGCACTCTACACTTGGGTGCCAAGTATGTACTCTACACTTGGGTGCCAAGTATGTACTCTACACTTGGGTGCCAAGTATGTACTCTACACTTGGGTGCCAAGTATGTACTCTACACTTGGGTGCCAAGTATGTACTCTACACTTGGGTGCCAAGTATGTACTCTACACTTGGGTGCCAAGTATGTACTCTACACTTGGGTGCCAAGTATGTACTCTACACTTGTGTGTCAACTATGTACTCTACACTTGGGTGTCAAGTATGTACTCTACACTTGGGTGTCTCAAGTATGTACTGCACACTTGGGTGTCAAGTATGTACTGCACACTTGGGTGTCAAGTATGTACTGTACACTTGGGTGTCAAGTATGTACTGTACACTTGGGTGTCAAGTATGTACTGTACACTTGGGTGTCAAGTATGTACTGTACACTTGGGTGTCAAGTATGTACTCTACACTTGGGTGTCAAGTATGTACTCTACACTTGGGTGTCTCAAGTATGTACTGCACACTTGGGTGTCAAGTATGTACTGCACACTTGGGTGTCAAGTATGTACTGCACACTTGGGTGTCAAGTATGTACTGCACACTTGGGTGTCAAGTATGTACTGCACACTTGGGTGTCAAGTATGTACTGCACACTTGGGTGTCAAGTAAGTACTCTACACTTGGGTGTCAAGTATGTACTGCACACTTGGGTGTCAAGTATGTACTGTACACTTGGGTGTCAAGTATGTACTGTACACTTGGGTGTCAAGTATGTACTGCACACTTGGGTCTCAAGTATGTACTGCACACTTGGGTCTCAAGTATGTACTGCACACTTGGGTCTCAAGTATGTACTGCACACTTGGGTGTCAAGTATGTACTGCACACTTGGGTGTCAAGTATGTACTGCACACTTGGGTGTCAAGTATGTACTGTACACTTCAAATCAAATCAAAGTTCATTCTCTATAAGGATTACAATGCGGGGTTTACAGATTTTGGCTATTGTGTGGTTTACATGTAATAAAATACTAATTACAGAGGGGGGCCACTAGAACACCTAGCATGGCTAGGCATTTCGGGCAAACTTAGATTAATTCTTAACCCTATATTATTACAAATTGTGGAGTAAGTTGAATAAATACTAAGTGACTAAATACTAGATTGTGAGTTTAGCAATAAGAACATAAGAACATAATAATGGAGGAACACTGCAGAAGGCCTACTGACCCATACAAGGCAGGTCCTTATCAAAAAGACCTCTACCCAAAACTACCCAAAATTAACTCCCGTATCCAATGACACTAATCAAACCCAGCCCCTCCCACTCATATATTTGTCCAATCTCTTCTTAAAGCTACCCAAGGTCCTAGCCTCTATCACCCCACTGGGAAGATTATTCCACGCATCCACAACTCTGTTAGAAAACCAGTACTTACCTATGTCCTTTCTAAATCTAAATTTATCCAACTTAAATCCATTATTTCTAGTTCTTACCTGGTTCAACACCCTCAATACCTTATTAATATCTCCTTTGTTTATGCCCGTCATTCACTTATACACCTCAATGATATCTCCTCTCATTCTACGTCTCTCCAGAGAGTGAAGATTTAAGGCTTTAAGTCTATCTTCATACGGGAGATTCATTACACAGTAAATCATTTTAGTCATTCTTCTCTATATGTTCTCCAATGAGTCTATATCCATCCTGTAGTAAGGAGACCAAAACTGAGCAGCATAATCTAAATGAGGCCTCACTAGTGATGTATAGAGCTGTAAAATAACTGTTTGCCTTGTTGCGCACACTTAGGCCCTGCTGCCTTGGCTTTAGGTTTCTGCTTACCATGACTCCCAAGTCCTTTTCACATTATGTATGATGAAGCTCTACTTCACCTAGTTTATAGCTTCGAGGGTTATTTTCATTACCAAGGACCAGTACCTTACACTTACCCACATTGAACTTCATCTGCCATTTTTCAGACCAAGACATTAATTTGTCTAAATCCTCCTGCAGTTCATTGCTATCCTCCTCAGAATGAATCATACGGCCTATCTTTGTATCATCAGCAAATTTGCTCATGTCACTCGTAATCCCTTCATCAAGGTCATTAATGTAAATTATGAACAAGAGAGGGCCTAAAACTGATCCTTGTGGAACGCCACTAGTCACTAAGCCCCATTCTGATTTGAACCCATTAATGGAAACTCTCTGTTTTCTATTGGTAAGCCATGCCTCTATCCATGCTAGAACTTTACCTCCTATACCATGAGCTGCCACTTTTCTTAAGAGTCTCTTGTGAGGTACTCTATCGAAGGCTTTACTAAAATCCAAATAAACAATATCATATTCTTTATCACTGTCTACTGCCTCAAATGTTCTATTGAAGAACGTCAGTATGTTTGTCAGGCAGGAACGACCTCTCGTTAACCCATGCTGAGATTCATTTATCAAGTTATGCTCTTCAAGGTGACTTCTAATAATGTCAGTTATAATTGATTCTAGTAATTTGCCAACTATAGATGTCAGGCTTATTGGACGGTAATTTGAAGGAGTGGACTTATCCCCTGATTTGAATATAGGAACCACATTGGCCATCTTCCACAACTCTGGCACAACACCAGTAAGGATGGATGCATTGAACACACTCGTTAATTGCTGACTAAGTTCCATCTTGCATTCCTTAAGTACCCTGGAAAATAACTCGTCGGGCCCCGGGGACTAATTTTCCTTCAGTTTGTCTATCTGTTTGATAACCCTGTCCCTCGTGACAGTAATATTAGTCAATCTGAATTCGTCAGGAACTGAATAATTGTTAATTTCTGGAATTTCATTTACATCTTCCTGTGTAAAAACTGACAAAAAATAGTCATTAAATATGGAACACATTTCCAGTTCATTATTCGTCAGCTGTCCATTCCCAATTTTCAGAGGTCCCACTTTTTCCTTAACCTTCGTCCTATACACTTGAAAGAACCCCTTTGGATTGGTCTTTGATTCATTAGCAACTCTAATTTCATAGTCACGTTTAGCCTTTCTAATCCCCGTTTTTAACTTCTCTTTTAAGCTAAACATATTGGTCAGTAAGGTTAACCTCTCCTCTTCTGATGCGCCTATATATTCCCCTTTTCTCCCCTAATAAATGCTTTAGCCTCCTGTTAACCCATTTGGGATCGTTATTATCAGATCTAATTTCTCTCTGGGGAATGTATATACTCTGAGCACGGTGTACATTATTAAGAAAAGAATCATAAACGCAGATCCCTTCGTAATCATAAGTATGATCATCGTCAATAGAATCATTAGCTAGATAACCCTAATCAAGATTAGACAGGTGTTCCCTAAGTCCATTATAATCGGCAGAACGAAAATCAGGGATTTTTACTATATTATCATTATTCCTGTATTCCCAGTTAATGCTAAAAGTGATGGATTTGTGATCACTTGCGCCAAGCTCTTCTTTGTTTTGGCACAATACATAGTTTCCATATTGGAGTAACACAGGCAAACTTGTGACTAGTTAGGAATCATTGTTTTATGATTAAGATACGTATTTCTGTGCTTATAGTCAAATGGGTGAGTGAGTGAGTGTAAGTGTGAACCACCAG
This sequence comes from Cherax quadricarinatus, assembly GCF_026875155.1. NCBI lineage: Eukaryota > Metazoa > Arthropoda > Malacostraca > Decapoda > Parastacidae > Cherax > Cherax quadricarinatus. Next base: position 32,646,127 of record NC_069421.1, on the reverse strand, counting down.
GTGGTTTTTATGTAGTTAGTTGACGGGGTGTATCAGGGAGATAAGATGTTTTGTAACGGTAGTTTTGAAGGTGATGAATGTGTCTGCAGTTCTAGAGTTTTCATGTAGGGTGTTCCAGATTTTAGGGCCTTTGACATACATTGAATTTTTGTAAAGGTTTAGTCGGACACGGGGAATGTCATAGAGATGTTTGTGTCTGGTGTTATGCTTGTGGATCCTGTCACAACTATCAAGAAAGCATTTTAGGTCAAGGTTAATATTGGAATTTAAGGTCCTGTATATGTAGATTGCACAATAGTAAGTGTGGATGTTCTGAACAGGGAGTAAGTTTAGATCTATGAAGAGTTGGGGGGGGGGGGTGTTGCCAGGGATGGGATTTAGTGACTATTCTTACTGCGGCTTTTTGTTGAGTTATTATTGGCTTTAGGTGTATTGCTGCAGTTGAACCCCAAGCACAAATAGCATAGGTGAGGTATGGATAAATGAGTGAATGGTGTAGTGTGAGAAGGGCATTTTGCGGCACGTAGTATCGTATCTTGGAGAGGATCCCAACTGTTTTGGATACATTTTTTGATACGTGTTGGATATGGGTGCTGAAATTTAGGCTGTTGTCGAGGTATAGGCCTAGAAATTTGCCCTCATTATGTCTGGCAATTAGAGTGCTGTCAAACTTAATGTTTAGTTGTGCAGCACCTGCTCTGCTACCAAACATAATATAGTAGGTTTTGTCTGTGTTAAGTGTAAGTTTATTGGCTGTCAGCCAAGTCGATATTTTAATCAGCTCCTCATTAACAATGGTGTTGAGGGTGGCAAGATTAGGGTGAGAGATGACGTAAGTCGTGTCGTCAGCAAAGAGAATGGGTTTCAGGTGTTGGGATACGTTTGGAAGATCATTGATGTAAATGAGGAAGAGCAGGGGTCCAAGGACACTTCTCTGTGGAACTCCAGTATCAAGTGGCCTTGTTGATGATGCTGTATCTTTAATGGTGACATACTGATACCTATTAGTAAGGTAGGATTTGAAATATGCAAGCGCATGGCCTCTCATTCCATAATGGTCAAGTTTGTGGAGTAGGATGCCGTGGTCTACTGTGCCAAAAGCTTTTCTTAGGTCAATAAAAATTCCTAGTGGATATTCCTTATTTTCCAATGCTGTGTAAAGCAGATCTAGCATTTTTACAACTGCATCATTAGTGCTTTTATTTTTCCTGAAACCAAATTGGCAGGGGTTGAGTATGTTTTGTGACGTTATAAATGAGTACAGTCTCCTGTGCACGAGTTTCTCGAAGATTCTGGATAGCAATGGTATGTTTGATATTGGCCTATAGTTGTTTACATCTGTAGGGTCACCACCTTGCTGTCTTGCGTAGTTTCGGGAAGGTGCTAGTTTCTAGTGACTTGTTAAAAAGTAATGAAATAGCATGCGAGAGGACATGGGCCGCTCGCTTGAACAATAATGGTGGGACACGAGGCAGGTTCCCTGAGTTATTTTTAAGTGAATTTATAATCTCAGTGACTTCGGTGGGCTCAGTTTGTACAAGATAGAAGGAATTTGGGAAATTCCCATCTAGATAGTCCCCGGCATGGGCGTTGGTATGTGGGATTTTACTGGCAAGATTAGATCCTATGGTTGAGAAGAAGTCGTTTATCTTGTTAGCTGTTTCAGTGGGATGCAGTGGTGTTTCATTAGGTTTTTTCAGTTTGTGGGTCCCCAGAATCTGAGAGAGTGTTTTCCAGGTCTTTTTTATATCTCCTCTTGTGTCAGTGAATCTGCTGGAGTAGTACAGTTGTTTGGCTTTCTTTAATAATTTGGTGAGAACTGTTGAATATTGTTTAAGAATATCTTTGTGTATTAAGAACATAAGAACATAAGAACGTAGGAACACTGCAGAAGGCCTACTGGCCCATACGAGGCAGGTCCTTATTAAGCCCTGTCTATATTGCTTTTCATATTGGTGTTTCTTATCAATGGATTTCAGAATGCTGCTGGTTAGCCTTGGGCAACCGAGCCGTTTATTCGTGATCTGTTTCGTTTTTATAGGACAATGTTTGTTGTATAGTCTAAGTATTTTGTTAAGAAAAATGTCTGTCCAATCGTCAATACCACTGGCATTGGATAATTTTGTAGGCCAGTCAACAGTCTCTAGGTCTGCTGTGAACTTCCTTATTGAGGCCTCGTCATGGAGTCTAAATGAAACTTTGTTGTATTCGAGTGGTGGTTTACTAATGGTTGTTAAGAGGAAGGTAGGGTAATGGTCTGTAGTGCTGTCTGTGATTATCCCTGATTTAAGGGGGGCTAGTATATTGGTCCATATGTGGTCTATTATGGTTGCACTTGTCTCAGTGAGCCTGGTTGGTTTAGTTATTGTTGGTATGAGAAGTGTGTTGTTCATATTGTTAATGAAATCAGTTACAGTCTGATCATCTAGTAAGCCAAGGTTGATGTTGAAGTCTCCAGCTAAGAGAAGGTGGTGCTTGTTCATTTGTCTGTTTGTTATTAGTGCCTTTAATTTCTCACTGAAATTTGGGATGTTTTTTTTTTGTGGGGTATCCGGTAAATGGCACCGATTGTTATAGGCGTATTAAGTTTTTTTACAGTAAAATTAGCAAAAATGTATTCCCCATATTCATCACTAAAGCAAGTGGTGCTAATACAAGATAATTGGTTGGAGTAATATATTGGAATACCACCCCAACTTGGTTTGGTCTGCAGTTGTGGATTGCTGTGTATCCTGGTAGTGGGTAGATATCTATTGTGTCCTTCTTAAGCCAGGTCTCAGTAAGAATAATGCAGGAGAAGAGTGTCTTTAGCGACTCAAGGAGTTCCAGGAGGTCATCATAGTGTTTGCTTAAGGACCTGATGTTGTAGTTAAGAAATGATAGACTTTTAGCACTGTTTAGAATAGTGCTGGCTTGTGATGCTGTGTAATAAAGGCAGTTACTTTCCAGGAGGTTTTGACTGGGTGTTATATTGTGGAGGTTCATATCAGGGTCGACGTGATCATTCATCCTCTAGGTTTAAATAGTGGTTATTTATATCCTGTATTGTTGGGTGTCAAGTATGTACACTTGGGTGTCAAGTATGTACTGTACACTTGGGTGTCAAGTATGTACTGTATACTGGGGTGCCAAGTATGTACTGTACACTGGGGGTGTCAAGCAGTCAATTATTCATAGTGAAATATGGTGGAAATATATAAGGGTGTTGTGGATGGCATCCTGGGGGTAGTAATATAACAGATTAGAGTATTGTGGGTGCCAAGTTAGGGGTAGTAGCATACCTGAGATAAGAGTGTTGTGGGTGGCATCCTGGGGGCAGTAGTATACCTGATATGAGGGTGTTGTGGGTGGCATCCTGGGGGTTTTTACCTGGAGCTTACCTGGAGAGGGTTTCGGGGGTCAACGCCCCGTCGGCCCGGTCTGAGACCAAGCCTCCTGGTGAATCAGGGTCTGATCAACCAGGTTGTTACTGCTGGCAACACGCAAGCTGACGTACGAACCACAGCCCGGATGGTCAGGCACTGATTTTAGGTGCCTGTCCAGTGCCTTCTTGAAGACAGCCAGGAGTCTATTGCAAAACCTCTTTATGTACGCTGGGAGGCAACTGGGCCCCGGACACTTATTGTGTTGTCTCTCAGTGTACTCGTGGCGCCTCTGCTTGTCATCGGGGGAATGTTTCATCTCCTGCCGAGTCTTTTGCTTTCATAGGGAGTGATTTCGTGTGCAGGTTTGGTACCAATCCCTCCAGGACCTTCCAAGTGTATATTATTATGTATCTCTCTCGCCTGAGTTCCATGGAATACAGATCAAGGACCTTCAACCGTTCCCAGTAGTTTAGGTGCCTTATCGTACTTATATGTGCCGTGAAAGTTCCCCCCACCCCATTTCCCCTTCCTCACACCCAACCCCCACCCCAACTACTGGTTACTCCACCTCCAACACATGTCCTGCTTAAAGTACAACTAAGGCCTACCCCACATTCTCGGGTCCCTTCTCATACAGGCTTTCATAATGCCCACACTGCACCTGCCACAACCCTTCTACCTAGCTCACCTATCTCCACTACTTCCCACACCACTTTCTTCACCAGCAACGCAATACTCATACTACCACTTCCTTTATCTCACACGTTCCGGATTCCAACCACTTATATATACTACCGTCCATGAACTACTTATCTTAACTCTCCACCCCATGGGCTACATTCTCTCTGGATCAGCCACCCACTATCTACCGTCCCTAATGTAAAGTTGTCTAATCAGTCAATATCCTGCCCACTGGCGTATCTCATCAGCTGGACTACACCGTCCGACTACTTAGTCTATATCTGATAGCTCACAGGTATTCGGGACCTGCGTATACTTCTGTACCTGAATCATGTCAATCATCATCCGGATGCCAGATACTCCGCCAACTGTTTCTCATCCACATTCGAGCGTACTGTCTACTCTACACACCGCACCACGTGTTCTTTACACTCACCACATGTCCTACACTGCCACATTCAGTACCTAATACCACCCACTTTTTCCTCATCACCCCAGATCACACCTTCCTATACTGACCCGGATCGATCCATGATCACACATGCCGCAGCAATTTCATTTACTGTCCCCCATCATTACTACACATTCGCCCCATGTTCACTCACCATCTTCACTCCCTCTTTGCTACCTGCATCCAACCACTAGCGCTCATCTTCTACCGCATCCTTCATCACCACTGCCCTCCTGACTACCAACCTCCCATCATCTTTTCTACAGAACACACATGTTACCTTGAGCACTGTCAAATATTCCGCAACAAGTGATATGATACCCACCTCTATTACTGCAGCTTAGGTTCAGAGATCGCATGTGACCAAGTTGGGGCGATACACTTACATAAAATGAGTATGCTAACCTGATGTTACCATAGTATCACAACCTGAATTATTCGTGCCAAGATATGCTAGCGAATTCGCAGAAGTTCCAAAGATGAAATCTGATTAGGATGTTTTACATGTTTGATTAAAGAACAAACAGTGGTAAGATTTTCTAGTAATCACATGTCAGTATTGGGTTCTAAAGACAGTCAAATTTAGGAAGGAAGCTTCAAAGTATACTACCGTAATGTTGGATACAAAGGTTGGAAAATTTAAAAAGTGTTATATGACCACTGAGGTGGTAGTACTAATTAAGTGTTACTGGGAGGATCTACTGTTCATAGTACATTATGCTATCTGGGATTAACCTTAGAAGAGGACTGCAAGTCTACTGTATATGTACGTAATCACAGTGTTCGGGCCTGCCTGAGATAATACTCTGTACTACTTATTTGCTGACACTGTTCATCTGCACTACTGTTACTGCTGCAACTACTGTCCCATGCTACCACTACTACTGTCTACTACTACATACTTACTGTGCTTCCTGTGCCTACTCACTGCTATGCTGTAACTTTACTGCTCTCATCACTGTTCTCTACTACTGTACTACTCTCGTTTCTCACATGTATCTGTAGACTTAAGTTACTGCTGCATACTAGATCTGCGAACTATGTACTTGCTTCACTGTATTGCTACAATGTTACCTGCCTCTTCACTGTCCATACTGTCTATTTTATCTGCACTACTTACTCTGTCTACTACTGTCACTGCTACCACTACTTCACTTGCTACTCTTACTGCTGCTACTACTGTTACTGCTGCACTATTACTGTGCTACTGTACTGCTGCTACTACGTCATGCTGTACTACGTCTGCTGCTGCTACTACTGTCTACTGCTGCTACTACTGTCTACTAACTGCTACTGCTGTTACTGCTGCTACTACTGTCACTGCTGCTACTACTGTACTACTGCTACTACTGTACTGCTGCTTACTACTGTTACGCTGACGTTACTATTGGTACTGCTGCTACTACTGTTACTGCTGTACTACTGTTACTGTTCTACTGTCACTGCTGCTACTACTGTGCTACTATACTGTACTGCTGCTACTACTTTACTGCTACTACTGTTCACTGTGCACTACTGTTCTGCGACTACTGTTACTGCTCTACTCTGTTACTGCTGCTACTAGTTCTGAGCTACGTTACTGCTGATACTACTGTTGCTGCTACTAGTACTGCTGCTACTATGTTAGCTGCTACTACTGTTCCTGCTGTACTACTGTCACTGCTGTACTATGTTACTGTTGACTACTGTCTGCTGAACTACTGTCACTGCTGTCTACTTCGATACTATGTTACTGCTGCTACTACTGTCACTGCTGTACTACTGTACTGTGTATACTGTTACTGCTGCTACTACTGCTCACTGTGCTTACTGCTCACTGTTCTGCTACTACTGTCACTGCTGCTACTACTGCCTGTATACTGTTATGCTGATACTACTGTTAGCTGTTCTGTGTACTACTTCACTGCTGCTACTAACTGTCACTGATGCTACTATGCTACTGCTGCTACTACTGTCCTGCTGCTACTTACTGTTACTGCTGCTATACTGTTACTGCTGCTATACTGCTGTACTACTGTTACTGCTGCTACTATGTACTGCTGACTAATTCTGTCTGCTACTACTTGTCTACTGCTGCTACTACTGTCATGCTGCTACTAGTTACTGCTCTACTTGTTACTGCTGATACTACTGTCACTGTGCTACTACTGTGCTGTGACTACTACTAGTTACTGCTGATACTACTGTCACTGCTGCTACTACTGTCACTACTGCTACTATGTTATGCTGTACTACTGTCACTGCTGCTACTACTGTCACTACTGCACTGTATGCTCTACTAGTCATGATTACTTACTGTCACTGCTGCTACTACTGTCACTACTGCTACTATGTATGCTGCTACTTAGCTGCTACTATGTACTGCTGCTACTACTGTCACTGCTGCTACTATTGCTACTGCTGCTACTACTGTCACTGCTGCTACTACTGTCACTACTGCTACTACTGTTACTGCTGCTACTACTGTCACTGCTGCTACTACTGTCACTACTGCTACTACTGTTACTGCTGCTACTACTGTCACTGCTGCTACTATTGCTACTGCTGCTACTACTGTTACTGCTGATACTACTGTTGCTGCTGGTACTACTGTCACTGCTGCTACTACTGTCACTACTGCTACTACTGTCACTGCTGCTACTACTGTCACTGCTGCTACTATTGCTACTGCTGCTACTGTCACTGCTGCTACTACTGTCACTGCTGCTACTATTGCTACTACTGTTACTGCTGATACTACTGTTGCTGCTGGTACTACTGTCACTACTGCTACTACTGTCACTACTGCTACTACTGTCACTACTGCTACTACTGTCACTGCTGCTACTACTGTTACTGCTGCTACTACTGTCACTGCTGCATATTGTACTGCTATACTGTACTGCTGATACTACTGTTACTGCTGCTACTACTGTCACTGCTGCTACTACTGTCACTGCTGCTACTACTGTCACTGCTGCTACTAGTTACTGCTGATACTACTGTTACTGCTGCTACTACTGTCACTGCTGCTACTACTGTCACTACTGCTACTATTGCTACTGCTGCTACTACTGTCACTGCTGCTACTACTGTCACTACTGCTACTATTGTTACTGCTGATACTACTGTCACTGCTGCTACTACTGTCACTACTGCTACTAGTTACTGCTGATACTACTGTCACTGCTGCTACTACTGTCACTACTGCTACTATTGTTACTGCTGATACTACTGTCACTGCTGCTACTACTGTCACTACTGCTACTAGTTACTGCTGATACTACTGTCACTGCTGCTACTACTGTCACTACTGCTACTATTGTTACTGCTGATACTACTGTCACTGCTGCTACTACTGTCACTACTGCTACTATTGTTACTGCTGATACTACTGTCACTGCTGCTACTACTGTCACTACTGCTACTATTGTTACTGTGATACTACTGTCACTGCTGTTACTACTGTCACTACTGCTACTATTGTTACTGCTGATACTACTGTCACTGCTGTTACTACTGTCACTACTGCTACAAATGTTACTGCTGATACTACTGTCACTGCTGCTACTACTGTCACTACTGCTACTATTGTTACTGCTGATACTACTGTCACTGCTGTTACTACTGTCACTACTGCTACTATTGTTACTGCTGATACTACTGTCACTGCTGCTACTACTGTCACTACTGCTACTATTGTTACTGCTGATACTACTGTCACTGCTGTTACTACTGTCACTACTGCTACTATTGTTACTGCTGATACTACTGTCACTGCTGCTACTACTGTCACTACTGCTACTATTGTTACTGCTGATACTACTGTCACTGCTGTTACTACTGTCACTACTGCTACTATTGTTACTGCTGATACTACTGTCACTGCTGCTACTACTGTCACTACTGCTACTATTGTTACTGCTGATACTACTGTCACTGCTGCTACTACTGTCACTACTGCTACTAGTTACTGCTGATACTACTGTCACTGCTGCTACTACTGTCACTACTGCTACTATTGTTACTGCTGATACTACTGTCACTGCTGCTACTACTGTCACTACTGCTACTATTGTTACTGCTGATACATACTGTCACTGCTGTTACTACTGTCACTACTGCTACTATTGTTACTGCTGATACTACTGTCACTGCTGCTACTACTGTCACTACTGCTACTATTGTTACTGCTGATACTACTGTCACTGCTGCTACTACTGTCACTACTGCTACTATTGTATGCTGTACTAGTCACGCTGTTACTACTGTCACTACTGCTACTATTGTTACTGCTGATACTACTGTCAATGCTGCTACTACTGTCATTACTGCTACTAGTTACTGCTGATACTACTGTCACTGCTGTTACTACTGTCACTACTGCTACTATTGTTACTGCTGATACTACTGTCACTGCTGCTACTACTGTCACTACTGCTACTATTGTTACTGCTGATACTACTGTCACTGCTGCTACTACTGTCACTACTGCTACTAGTTACTGCTGATACTACTGTCACTGCTGCTACTACTGTCACTACTGCTACTATTGTTACTGCTGATACTACTGTCACTGCTGTTACTACTGTCACTACTGCTACTATTGTTACTGCTGATACTACTGTCACTGCTGCTACTGTCACTACTGCTACTATGTTACTGCTGTACTACGTCACTGCGTACTACTGTATACTGCTACTAGTTACTGCTGATACTACTGTCACTGCTGTACTACTGTCACTACTGCTACTATTGTACTGCTGATACTACTGTCACTGCTGCTACTATGTCTACTACTGCTACTATGTTACTGCTGATACTACGTCACTGCTGCTACTACTGTCACTACTGCTACTATACTGTGACTACTACTGTTACTGCTGCTACTACTGTCACTACTGCTACTAGTTACTGCTGATACTACTGTCACTGCTGTACTACTGTCACTACTGCTACTATTGTTTACTGCTGTACTACTTCATACTGCTACTCTGTCACTACGCTACTAGTTACTGCTGTTACTACTGTCACTACTGCTACTATGTTACTGCTGATACTACTGTCACTGCTGTGTCTACTGTCACTACTGCTACTATGTTACTGCTGATACTACTGCACTGCTGTACTACTGTCACTATGCTACTATGTTACTGCTGATACTACTGTCACTGCTGCTACTACTTCACTACTGCTACTATTGTATGCTGATACTACTGTCACTGCTGCTACTGTACTACTGCTACTAGTTACTGCTGATACTACTGTCACTGCTGCTACTACTGTCACTATGCTAATATTGTACTTGCTGATTACTACTGTCAGCTGCTCTACTGTCACTACTGCTACTAGTTACTGCTGATACTACTGTCACTGCTGCTGTATCACATGCTACAGTTACTGCTGCTATACTGTCATACTGCTATAGTTACATGCTGATTACTGTCACTGCTGCTGTACTGTCCACTATGCTACTAGTTACTGCTGTACTACTTCACTACTGCTACAGTTACTGCTGCTACTACTTCACTACTGCTACTAGTACTGTGATATACTGTCATGCTGCTGTATGTCACTACTGCTACAGTACTGCTCTACACTGCATACGCTACTAGTTACTGCTGATATCTGTCACTGCTGCTGCTACTGTCATACTGCCCCTAGTTACTGCTGCTACTACTGTCACATGCTACTAGTTACTGCTGCACTACTGTACTACTGCTACCGTTACTGTGTACTACTGTCATGCTGCTGCACTGTCACTATGCTACTGTACGCTGCTCTACTGTCACTATGCTATATTACTGCTGTACTACTCAACTACGCTACTAGTACTGCGATATACTCAGTCGCTACTTCCACTACTGCTACTAGTTACGCTGTTTACTACTCACACTGCACTAGTTACTGCTGAACTACTGTCTCACACATGAATTAAGATGAAATTATAAGTACTCCGGTCAAAGTGGCTGGTATCAGTTCATCCTATAATAAAAATAAATGTTTCTCATCATTTAATCTGAGGAATGAGCGTGGAGACACCACTGTTCTCAATCATTCATCACCACCAACACACCTCCCCACCACTGTTCTCATCATTCATCACCACCAACACACCCTCCCCACCACTGTTCTCATCATTCATCACCACCAACACACCTCCCCACCACTGTTCTCATCATTCATCACCACCAACACACCTCCCCACCACTGTTCTCATCATTCACTCACCACCACACACCCTCCCCACCACTGTTCTCATCATTCATCACCACCAACACACCAGCCCCACCACTGTTCTCATCATTCATCACCACCAACACACCCGCCCCACCACTGTTTCTCACATTCATCACACCAAACACACCCTCCCACCACTGTTCTCATCATCATCACCACCAACACACCCTCCCCACCACTGTTCTCATCATTCATCACCACCAACACACCCTCCCCACCACTGTTCTCATCATTCATCACCACCAACACACCCTGCCCCACCACTGTTCTCATCATTCATCACCACCAACACACCCTCCCCACCACTGTCTCATCATTCATCACCACCAACACACCCTCCCCACCACTGTTCTCATCATTCATCACCACCAACACACCCTCCCCACCACTGTTCTCATCATTCATCACCACAACACAACCCTCCCACCACTGTTCTCATCATTCATCACCACCAACACACCCTCCCCACCACTGTTCTCATCATTCATCACCACCAACACACCCTCCCCACCACTGTTCTCATCATTCATCACCACCAACACACCCGCCCCACCACTGTTCTCATCATTCATCACCACCAACACACCCTCCCCACCACTGTTCTCATCATTCATCACCACCAACACACCCTCCCACCACTGTTCTCATCATTCATCACCACCAACACACCCTCCCCACACTGTTCTCATCATTCATCACCACCACACACCCTCCCCACCACTGTTCTCATCATTCATCACCACCAACACACACCCGCCCCACCACTGTTCTCATCATTCATCACCACCAACACACCCTCCCACACTGTTCTCATCATTCTTCACCACCAACACACCCTCCCCACCACTGTTCTCATCATTCATCACCACCAACACACCCTCCCCACCACTGTTCTCATCATTCATCACCACCACACACCCTCCCACCACTGTTTCATCATTCATCACCACCAACACACCTCCCCACCACTGTTCTCATCATTCATCACCACCAACACACCCTCCCCACCACTGTTCTCATCATTCATCACACCAACACACCCCCCCACCACTGTTCTCATCATTCATCACCACCAACACACCCTCCCCACCACTGTTCTCATCATTCATCACCACCAACACACCCGCCCCACCACTGTTCTCATCATTCATCACCACCAACACACCCACCCACCACTGTTCTCATCATTCATCACCACCACAACACCCTCCCCACCACTGTTCTCATCATTCATCCCACCAACACACCTCCCCACCACTGTTCTCATCATTCATCACCACCAACACCCCCCCCCCCTTCCCCAACCACTGTTCTCATCATTCATCACCACCAACACACCCCCCCACCACTGTTCTATCATTCATCACCACCAACACACCCTCCCCACCACTGTTCTCATCATTCATCACCACCAACACACCCTCCCCACCACTGTTCTCATCATTCATCACCACCAACACACACCTCCCCACCACTGTTCTATCATTCATCACCACCAACACACCCTCCCCCCACTGTTCTCATCATTCATCCCACCAACACACCCTCCCCACCACTGTTCTATCATTCATCACCACCAACACACCCTCCCCACCACTGTTCTCATCATTCATCACCACCAACACACCCTCCCCACCACTGTTCTATCATTCATCACCACCAACACACCCCCCCACCAACTGTTCTATCATTCATCACCACCAACACACCCGCCCCACACACTGTTTCTATCATTCATCACACCAACACACCCTCCCCACCACTGTTCTATCATTCATCACCACCAACACACCCTCCCCACCACTGTTCTATCATCATCACCACCAACACACCCTCCCCACCACTGTTCTATCATTCATCACCACCAACACACCCTCCCCACCACTGTTCTATCATTCATCACCACCAACACACCCTCCCCACCACTGTTCTCATCATTCATCAACCACCAACACACCCCCCCACCACTGTTCTCATCATTCATCACCACCAACACACCCTCCCCACCACTGTTTCATCATTCATCACCACCAACACACCCTCCCCACCACTGTTCTATCATTCATCACCACCAACACACCCCCCCACCACTGTTCTATCATTCATCACCACCAAAACACCCCTCCCACCACTGTTTCTATCATTCATCACCACCAACACACCCTCCCCACCACTGTTTCATCATTCATCACCACCAACACACCTCCCCACCACTGTTCTCATCATTCATCACCACCAACACAACCCTCCCCACCACTGTTCTATCATTCATTCACCACCAACACACCCTCCCCACCACTGTTCTCATCATTCATCACCACCACCACACCCCACCACTCCTCATATCCACCAACAACTCCCCCCACGTTCTCATCATTCATCACACCAAACACACCTCCCCACCACTGTTCTATCATTCATCACCACCAACACACCCTCCCACCCTGTTTCATCATTCATCACCACCAACACACCCCCCCACATGTTCTCATCATTCATCCACCAACACCCCCCACACTGTATCATCATCCCACCACCCCCCCCCCCCACTGTTCTCATCATTCATCCCACCAACACACCCTCCCCACCACTGTTCTCATCATTCATCACCACCAACACACCCTCCCCACCACTGTTCTCATCATTCATCACCACCAACACACCCTCCCCACCACTGTTCTCATCATTCATCACCACCAACACACCCACCCCACCATGTTCTCATCATTCATCACCACCAACACACCCTCCCCACCACTGTTCTCATCATTCATCCCACCAACACACCCTCCCCACCACTGTTCTCATCATTCATCACCACCAACACACCCCCCCACAACTGTTCTCATCATTCATCACCACCAACAACAACCCTCCCCACCACTGTTCTCATCATTCATCACAACACACCCGCCCCCCATTTTCTTCATTTCACACCAACACACCTCCCACCACTGTTCTCATCATTCATCACCACCAACACACCCGCCCCCACCATGTTCTCATCATTCATCACCACCAACACACCCTCCCCACCACTGTTGTCATCAATTCATCACCACCAACACACCCTCCCCACCACTGTTCTCATCATTCATTCACCACCAACACACCCTCCCCACCACTGTTCTCATCATTCATCACCACCAAACACACCCTCCCCACCACTGTTCTCATCATTCATCACCACCAACACACCCCCCACCACTGTTCTATCATATCATCACACCAACACACCCTCCCCACCACTGTTCTCATCATTCATCACCACCAACACACCCTCCCCACCACTGTTCTCATCATTCATCACCACCAACACACCCGCCCCACCACTGTTCTGATCAATTCATCACCACCAACACACCCTCCCACCACTGTTCTATCATTCATCACCACCAACACACCCCCCCACCACTGTTCTCATCATTCATCACCACCAACACACCGCCCCACCACTGTTCTATCATTCATCACCACCAACACACCCTCCCACCACTGTTCTCATCATTCATCACCACCAACACACCGCCCCACATATCTCAACCAAAACACTCCACATGTTCTCATCATTCCACCACCACCTCCACCAGTTTCATCATTCATCACACACACCTCCCCACCACTGTTCTATCATTCATCACCACCAACACACCCCCCCACCACTGTTCTCATCATTCATCACCACCAACACACCCTCCCCACCCTGTTCTCATCATTCATCACCACCAACACACCGCCCCACCACTGTTCTATCATTCATCACCACCAACACTCCCCCCCACCACTGTTCTCATCATTCATCACCACCAACACACCCTCCCCACCACTGTTCTCATCATTCATCACCACCAACACACCTCCTCCCCACATGTTCTCATCATTCATCACACCACAACACACCCTCCCCACCACTGTTCTCATCATTCATCACCACCAACACACCCTCCCCACACTGTTCTCATCATTCATCACCACCAACACACCCGCCCACCACTGTTCTATCATTCATCACACACCAACACACCCGCCCCACCACTGTTCTCATCATTCATCACCACCAACACACCCTCCCCACCACTGTTCTCATCATTCATCACCACCAACACACCTCCCCACCACTGTTCTCATCATTCATCACCACCAACACACCCTCCCCACCACTGTTCTCATCATTCATCACCACCAACACACCCTCCCCACCACTGTTCTCATCATTCACACACACCCCCACCACCATTTCACATTCATCAAAACCACCCTCCCACCACTGTTCTCATCATTCATCACCACCAACACACCCTCCCCACCACTGTTCTATCATTCATCACCACCACAACCCCCACCATTTCTCATCACCACCAAAACACTCCCATGTTCTATCATTCATCACCACCAACACACCCTCCCACTACTGTTCTCATCATTCATCACCACCAACACACCTCCCCACCACTGTTCTCATCATTCATCACCACCAACCACACCCTCCCCACCACTGTTCTATCATTCATCACACCACAACCTCCCAACGTCTATATCATCCCCCACACCTCCCACCACTGTTCTATCATTCATCACCACCAACCACACCCTCCCCACCACTGTTCTCATCATTCATCACCACCAACACACCTCCCCACCACTGTTCTATCATTCATCACCACCAACACACCCTCCCCACCACTGTTCTATCATTCATCACCACCAACACACCCTCCCCACCACTGTTCTATCATTCATCACCACCAACACACCCTCCCACCACTGTTCTATCATTCATCACACCACACACTCACACTGTTTATATTAAACCAAACCCCTCCCCACACTGTTCTATCATTCATCACCACCAACACACCCTCCCCACCACTGTTTCTATCATTCATCACACCAACACACCCTCCCCACCACTGTTCTATCATTCATCACCACCACACCTCCCACACGTTCATCATCACCACAAACACCTCCCCCACTGTTCTATCATTCATCACCACCAACACACCCTCCCACCACTGTTCTCATCATTCATCACCACCAACACACCCGCCCCACCACTGTTCTATCATTCATCACCACCAACACACCCCCCCACCACTGTTCTCATCATTCATCACCACCAACACACCCGCCCCACCACTGTTCTATCATTCATCACCACCAACACACCCGCCCCACCACTGTTCTCATCATTCATCACCACCAACACACCCTCCCCACCACTGTTCTCATCATTCATCACCACCAACACACCCGCCCCACACTGTTCTATCATTCATCACCACCAACACCCGCCCCACACTGTTCTCATCATTCATCACCACCAACACACCCTCCCCACCACTGTTCTCATCATTCATCACCACCAACACACCCTCCCCACCACTGTTTCATCATTCATCACCACCACACACCCTCCCCACCACTGTCTCATCATTCATCACCACCAACACACCCTCCCCACCACTGTTCTCATCATTCATCACCACCAACACACCCTCCCCACCACTGTTCTATCATTCATCACCACCAACACACCCTCCCCACCACTGTTCTATCATTCATCACCACCAACACACCCTCCCCACCACTGTTCTATCAATTCATCACCACCAACACACCCTCCCCACCACTGTTCTATCATTCATCTCCACCAACACACCCGCCCCACCACTGTTCTATCATCATCACCACCAACACACCGCCCCACCACTGTTCTCTCATCATCACCACCAACACACCCGCCCCACCACTGTTCTCATCATTCACACCACCCAACACACCCGCCCCACACTGTTCTCATCATCACCACCAACACAACACCCGCCCCACCACTGCTTCATCATCACCACCAACACACCCGCCCCACCACTGCTCTCATCATCCCCCAACACACCCGCCCCACCACTGCTCTCATCATCACCACCAACACACACCCGCCCCACCACTGTTCTCATCATCACACCACCAACACACCCGCCCCACCACTGTTCTCATCATTCATCACACCAACACACCCCGCCCCACCACTGCTCTCATCATCACCACCAACACACCCGCCCACCATGCTCTCATCATTCATCACCACCAACACACCCGCCCCACCACTGCTCTCATCATCACCACCAACACACCGCCCCCACCACTGCTCTCATCATCACCACCAACACACCCGCCCCACCACTGCTCTCATCATCACCACCAACACACCCGCCCACCACTGCTCTCATCATCACCACCAACACACCCCGCCCACCACTGTCTCATCATCACCACCAACACACCCGCCCCACCACTGTTCTCATCATTCATCCACCAACACCCCGCCCACCACTGCTCTCATCATCACCCCAACACACCCGCCCCACCACTGCTCTCATCATCACCACCAACACACCCGCCCCACCACTGCTCTCATCATTCTCACCACCAACACACCCGCCCCACCACTGCTCTCATCATCACCACCAACACACCCCGCCCCACCACTGCTCTCATCATCACCACCAACACACCCGCCCCACCACTGCTCTCATCATCACCACCAACACACCCGCCCCACCACTGTTCTCATCATCATCACCACCACACACCCGCCCCACCACTGTTCTTCATTCATCACCACCAACACACCCGCCCCACCACTGTTCTCATCATCACCACCAACACACCGCCCCACCACTGTCTTCTCATCATCACACCAACACACCCGCCCACCACTGTTCTCATCATCACCACCAACACACCCGCCCACCACTGTTCTCATCATCACCACCAACACACCCGCCCCACCACTGTTCTATCATCACCACCAAACACCCGCCCCACCACTGCTCTCATCATCACCACCAACACACCCGCCCCACCACTGTTCTCATCATCACCACCAACACACCCGCCCCACCACTGTTCTCATCATCACCACCAACACACCCGCCCCACCACTGTTCTCATCATTCATCATCACCAACACACCCGCCCCACCACTGTTCTCATCATTCATCATCACCAACACACCCGCCCCACCACTGTTCTCATCATCATCACCACACACAACCCGCCCACCACTGTTCTCATCATTCATCACCACCAACACACCCGCCCCACCACTGTTCTCATCATCACACCAACACACCCGCCCCACCACTGCTCTCATCATCACCCAACACACCCGCCCCACCACTGTTCTCATCATCACCACCAACACACCGCCCCACCACTGTTCTCATCATCACCACCAACACACCCGCCCCACCACTGTTCTCATCATCACCACCAACACACCCGCCCCACCACTGCTCTCATCATCACCACCAACACAACCCGCCCCACCACTGTTCTCATCATCACCACCAACACACCCCGCCCCACCACTGTTCTCATATCATCCACCACAACACACCCGCCCCACCACTGTTCTCATCATTCATCATCACCAACACACCCGCCCCACCACTGTTCTCATCATTCATCATCACCAACACACCCGCCCCACCACTGTTCTCATCATCACCACCAACACACCCGCCCCACCACTGCTCTCATCATCACCACCAACACACCCGCCCCACCATGTTCTCATCATCACCACCACACACACCCGCCCACCACTGTTCTCATCATCACCACCAACACACCCCCACCACGTTTCATCATTCATCATCACCAACACACCCGCCCCACCACTGTTCTCATCATTCATCATCACCACACCACCCGCCCCCCACCACTGTTCTCATCATCACCACCAACACACCCGCCCCACCACTGTTCTCATCATCACTACCAACACACCCGCCCCACACTGTTCTCATCATCACCACCAACACACCCGCCCCACCAATGTTCTCATCATTCATCATCACAAACACAAACCCGCCCCCCCACTGTTCTCATCATCACCACCAACACACCCGCCCCACCACTGTTCTCATCATTCATCATCACCAACACACCCGCCCCCCACTGTTCTCATCATCACCCACAACACACCCGCCCCACCACTGTTCTCATCATCACCACCAACACACCCGCTCCACCACTGCTCTCATATCACCACCAACACACCCGCCCACCACTGTTCTCATCATCACCACAACACACCCGCCCCACCACTGTTCTCATCATCACCACCAACCACCCGCCCCACCACTGTTCTCATCATTCATCACCACCAACACACCCGCCCCACCACTGTTCTCATCATCACCACCACACACCCGCCCCACCACTGCTCTCATCATCACCACCAACACACCCGCCCCACCACTGTTCTCATCATCACCACCAACACACCCGCCCCACCACTGTTCTCATCATCACCACCAACACACCCGCCCCACCACTACTCCTGTGTCAAGGACAGTTGCATGTGGACTCAAGGCACGTAACATATTATGGTGGAAGATTCATGCGATACACTTAGAAAAGAACAACTCTGAAGATGCATCGTGAACACCTGAACACTGCTTTCAACAACCGTGGTGAGTGTACGTCCAGAAGAGAACATGCAGTCTGGATATTCGCACTGCAACTAAACACTGGTACCCTGAGCAAACTCAGGCTGCTTGTATATTCTCAAAACATTTATTTTGAAAGGAAACAATACAAAGTTACCGAGAATTTGTTAAGTATAACACATTAGTTTGATGAACATATTATACAAAGTATCGGTATATGCAAGCTAAAATAATAAATCCATCATGTATATTTACAATACACCGCCGCAAGATAAGTGTTGGCTAAAATATAAATATTGTGAGTAGAAGTACAAACACACCATCAGAAGAGAGTGCAGTTGGAAGACCAGTAAAAAATGAATTAGAGTGTATAGTATCTGGAGAGGCTTATCCTAAGGGCCTATGAGACGGATCATAGGCTCACTGCGACACCACACACCAGCTATAAGGAAGCGATGATAGCGCTACAGGTTATTGATTTCTTAAGTAATCCCAGTGATTATAACTGCAGACGTCTACTGACCTGGAGGATCCAATAGTCCATACCACCACACCTCAGTGGTTCCTCACATCCCTACCACCACACCTCAGTGGTTCCTCACATCCCTACCACCACACCTCAGTGGTTCCTCACATCCTACCACCAACACCTCAGTGGTTCCTCACATCCCTACCACCACACCTCAGTGGTTCCTCACATCCCTACCACCACACCTCAGTGGTTCCTCACATCCCTACCACCACACCTCAGTGGTTCCTCACATCCCCACCACCACACCTCAGTCGTTCCTTCCTCCCCCACCTCATTCCTATGACTGACTTCGAGAGGTCTACTCTCAACCAGACAAACATTTGCTACTAGCATACCAGTGGCCAATTCTTATCCCTGTTACTCCCACTTTTACCATTTGTCTCCCACCATCTTCCTCCTGTCTCCCACCATCTGCCTCTTATCTCCCACCACCTGCTTTCTATCTCCCATCACCTTCCTTCTGTCTCCCACCACCTGCCTTCTGTCTTCCACCACCTGCCCACTATCTCCCTCCACCTGCCCACTATCTCCCACCACCTGCCCACTATCTCCCACCACCTGCCCACTATCTCTTATACGTCTTGCAACGAGGAAACATCACCAATAGTTTACGCACTGCAGCCGCGTTCATAACTTGTCTGCTGGAGTTAGCAGCGATGGACTTGGACTACCGCCTGACCTCCTCTTATTCTTAAGGCTCTCCGGTCATTGTAGTGTGTTGGTAGCTGACATCATAGTGTTCCTGGGATGCGGCACCTGTCAGCTATACTTTACCTGTCCCTGATACTGTGTTGGTATCTGACATCACAGTGTTCCTGAGATGCAGCACCTGTCAGATATACTCTACTTGTCCCTGATACTGCGTTGGTATCTGACATCACAGTGTTCCTGGGATGCAGCACCTGTCAGATATACTTTACCTGTCCCTGATACTGTGTTGGTATCTGACATCACAGTGTTCCTGGGATGCAGCACCTGCCAGATATACTTTACCTGTCCCTGATACTGTGTTGGTAGCTGACATCACAGTGTTCCTGGGATGCGGCACCTGTCAGCTATACTCTACCTGTCCCTGATACTGTGTTGGTATCTGACATCACAGTGTTCCTGGGATGCGGCACCTGTCAGCTATACTTTACCTGTCCCTGATACTGTGTTGGTATCTGACATCACAGTGTTCCTGGGATGCGGCACCTGTCAGCTATACTTTACCTGTCCCTGATACTGCGTTGGTATCTGACATCACAGTGTTCCTGGGATGCAGCACCTGTCAGATATACTTTACCTGTCCCTGATACTGTGTTGGTATCTGATATCACAGTGTTCCTGGGATGCAGCACCTGTCAGATATACTCTACATGTCCTCAGTACTATAAAGCTAATATTGCGAAGTGTTATCAGCGATACATTTTACTGTTCTCACTTTGCTCCCCATTGCGCCATCCATAAAAACATTAAATAGTGAGAACACTGCAGCAGGTCCACTGGCCCCTACTAGCCAAGTCCTTCTCAAATCCAAACCCATGGGCTCCTTGTTCTAGCTGCACCATTCTTCTCTTTACGTCTACCTGGCAGCACTTCCCCAACAAGGTGATAAGATACGTCCTTGACGAAGGAATTACTAGTGATATGAGCAAATTCGCTGATGACACGAAGATAGGTAGGATAATCGATTCAGACGTAGTTGTCACGGATCTTCAGGAGGATTTAGACAAACTCAATTCGTGGTCAAAAAAGAGGAAGATGAAGTTCAATGTAAATAAATGCAAAGTTCTGAAGCTCGTGAATGTTTGTAACCCCTACCATATATCAGATATGTAATGTTAAACTTAGTCGTACAGATTGAGAAAAAGACTTAGGGGTTATGGTAAGCAGCAACCTTAAACCAAGACAGCAATACCTAAGCGTACGTAATAAGGCAAATAGATTACTGGGATTTATATCAAGAAGTGTAAACAACAGAAGTCCAGCGGTAATATTACAACTTTATACATCATTAGTAAGGCCTCACCTAGATAATCCAGCTCAGTTCTGGTCTCCACATTACAGAATGGATATTAATTCGATAGAAAACATTCAGCGGCGAATGACAAAATTAATAAATAACATTAGAAATCTTCCGTATGAAGGAAGATTGAAGTACCTTAAATTACATTCACTTGTTAGACGAAGAATGAGGGAGACATGATCGAGGTATATAAGTGGAAGATGGGTATTAACAAGAGGATATAAATAAGGTCTTGAGGATATCTCTCCAAGAAAGAACCCGCAATAATAGATTCAAATTGGATAAGTTTAGATTTTAAAAGGATATAGGAAAATACTGGTTTGGAAATATGGCAGTTGTTCATGAACGGTATACAGTACCGACAAAACGAGAATTCGACACACATGCAACATCTGGGTATCTTTTATGTAGACGTTTCGCCATCCAGTGGCTTTATCAACACAAATTCTAGGACATAATTTGAAGACAGTAGAGCTTTATATAAAGAGTATCGAATTCTGGAAATAAATTGTATAAAATACCGACACAATGGAAAAATAAACACAAAAGGAGTATAATGTGATCCTTCATTGACAACTTTTCGCTCACACAGTGGACTTTATCAAGTCACAAACAGATCTACCTGGGTGAAAGGTGCGTGAGTATTTATACTCACGTATCTGTCACCCAGGTAGATCTGTTTGTGACTTGATAAAGTCCACTATACTCACCTAATTGTGGTTGCACGGGTCGAAACACAGCTCCTGGCGCCGCCTCTTCACTGATCTCTACTAGGTCCTCTCTCTCCCTGATCCATGAGCTTTATCATACCTCGTCTTAAAGCTATGTATGGTTCCTGCCTCCACTACATCACTTGCTGGACTATTCCACTTCCTGACTACAGTTATGACTGAAGAAATACTTCCTGACATCTCTTTGACTCATCTGAGTCTTCAAATTCCAATTGTGACCTTTTGTTTCTGTGTCCCATCTCTGGAACATTCTGTCTCTGTCCACCTTGTCTATTCCACGCAGTATTTTGTATGTCGTTATCATGTCTCCCCTAACCCTCCTGTCCTCCAGTGTGGTCAGGCCGATTTCCCTTAACCTTTCATCGTAGGACAATCCCCTTAGTTCTGGAACTAACCTTGTCGCAAACCTTTGCACTCTCAAATTTCTTGACGTGCTTGACCAGGTGTAGGTTCCAAACTGGTACTGCATACTCCAGTATGGGCCTCAAATACACGGTGTACAGTGTCTTGAACGATTCCTTACTAAGGCATCGGAACGATATTCTCAGGTTTGCCAGGCGCCCATATGCTGCACCAGTTATCTGGTTGATGTGTGCTTCCGGAGACGTGCTGGGTGTTATGCTCACCCCATGATCTTTCTCCTTGAGCAAGGTTTGTAGTCTTTGGCCACCTAGCCTATACTCTGTCTGCAGTCTTCTTTGTTCTTCCCCGATCTTCATGACTTTGCATTTGGCTGGGTTAAATTCGAGAAGCCAGTTGCTGGACCAGGTGTCCAGCCTGTCCAGGTCTCTTTGAAGTCCTCCCTGATCCTCATCTCATTTAATTCTCTTCATTAACTTCACATAATCTGCAAACAGGGACACTTCTGAGTTTATCCCTTCCAACATTTCATTCACATATACCAAAAATAGCACTGGTCCTAGGAGTGACCCCTATGGGACCCCGCTCGTCATAGGCGCCCACTGTAATACGTCATCACTTACAATGACTCGTTGTTACCTCCCTGTCAGGTATTCTTTGATCCATTGCAGTGCCCTTCCTGTTATACGCGCCTAATTCTCTAGCTTCTGCACTAGTCTCTTGTGAGGAACTGTGTTGAAGGCCTTCTTGCAGTCCAAGAAAATGCAATCAATCCACCTTTCTCTCTCGTGTCTTACTTTTGTGGGCAAAAGGTTGTTAATAAAGGATCACATTATACTGCTTCTGTGTTTATTTTTCCAATGTCTATTTCTCATCTTGTCGGTATTGTATACCGTTCATGAACAGTTTGTCAGATGCTGCAACATCATAGAATCTTGGTTCAGAGGACATCTCACAAACTTCTTTACTTCTACTAACCCGTCCCTTTCGTATGATCTACTTCCACTGGAAAATCCTGCCTACCAGTGCCAGCTTTCTTGCCTGTGCTCCAGATTCTTCACGACTACGGTGCTCCTTACACCAACTCCAATGCTGAGGGACTGATTACCTCACCTTTTGTATATAGTTCTGTCTTCAAATTATGTCCTAGAATTTGTATTGATAAAACCACTGGATGGCGAAACATCTACATTAAAGATACCCAAATGTTGCATGTTTGTCTAATTCTCATCATAGAAATAGGGTAGTAGATGAGCGGAACAGTCAGCCTAGTAGGGTTATTGAAGCTAAAACCCTGAGTAGTTTCAAAATTAGGTTGGAGAAATACATGAGAAATACATGTAGGTAGTAGGTTGGTAGGTTGGTAGACAGCAACCACCCAGGGAGGTACTACCGTCCTGCCAGGTGACTGTGACACAGAAACCTGTAACTGCTTTACATGATGGTAGGATTGCTGGTGTCTCTTCTCTGTCTCATAAACACGCTGGATAATAGGTATATCTTGCTTCTTCTACTTACACTTAGGTCACACTACACAGGCAAGCACATACATATATATACATATACATACACACATCTAAGGTTTTTCTTCTTTTTCTTAATAGCTCTTGTTCCTTTTTTTTTCTCTCTCTATTGTCCCTGGGAAGTGGAAAAGAATCTTTCCTCCGTGAGCCATGCGTGTCGTATGAGGCGACTAAAATGCCGGGAGAAATGGGCTAGTAACCCCTTCTCCTGTACACATTTACTAAAAATCAGAAGAAGAAAAACTTTATAAAACTGGGATGCTTGAATGTTCGTGGATGTAGTGCGGATGATAAGAAAGAGATCATTGCTGATGTTATGAATGAAAAGAAGTTGGATGTCCTGGCCCTAAGCGAAACAAAGCTGAAGGGGGTAGGCGAGTTTCAGTGGGGAGAAATAAATGGGATTAAGTCAGGAGTAGCTGAGAGAGTTAGAGCTAAGGAAGTGGTAGCAATAACATTGAAGGACCAGTTATGGAAGGAGAAGAGGGAATATAAATGTGTAAATTCAAGGATTATGTGGATTAATATAAGGGTCGGATGTGAAAAGTGGGTCATAATAAGCGTGTATGCACCTGGAGAAGAGAGGAGTGTAGAGGAGAGAGATTTGGGGAGATGTTAAGCGAATATATAGGAACCTTTGAACTAAGTGAGAGAGTAATTGTGGAAGGGGACCTAAATGCTAAAGTAGGAGAAACATTTACAGAGGGTGCGACAGGTAAGTTTGTGGTGCCAGGTATAAATGATAATGGGAGCCCTTTGATTGAACTTTGTATAGAAAGGGGTTTAGTTATAAGCAATACGTATTTTAAGAAAAAGAGGATAAATAAGTATACAAGATATGATGTAGGGCGTAATGACAGTAGTTTGTTGGACTGTGTAATGGTAGATAAAAGACTGTTGAGTAGACTTCAGGATGTACATGTTTGTAGAGGGGCCACAGATATATCAGGAAAATAGAAGCAGCAAGTAAAAGAGAGAGGTGAAGGTGTATAAACTAAAAGAGGAGGCAGTTAGGGTAAGATATAAACAACTATTGGAGGATAGATGGGCTAGTGAAATTATAGGCAATGGGTCGAAGATGTATGGGGTAGGTTTAAGAATGTAGTGTTAGTGTTCAGCAGAAGTTTGTGGTTACAGGTAAGTGGGTGCGGGAGGGAAGAAGAGCGATTGGTGGAATAATGATGTAAAGAGAGTAGTAGGGGAGGAAAAAGTTAGCATATGAGAGGTTTTTACAAAGTAGAAGTGATACAAGGAGGGAAGAGTATATGGAGAAAAAGAGAGAGGTTAAGAGAGTGGTGAAGCAATGTAAAAAGAGAGCAAATGAGAGAGTGGGTGAGATGTTATCAACAAATTTTGTTGAAAATAAGAAAAAGTTTTGGAGTGAGATTAACAAGTTAAGAAAGCCTAGAGAACAAATGAATTTGTCAGTTAAAAATAGGAGAGGAGAGTTATTAAATGGAGAGTTAGAGGTATTGGGAAGATGGAGGGAATATTTTGAGGAATTGTTAAATGTTGATGAAGATAGGGAAACTGTGATTTCGTGTATAGGGGAAGGAGGAATAATATCTTGTAGGAGTGAGGAAGAGCCAGTTGTGAGTGTAGGGAAAGTTCGTGAGGCAGTGGGGAGAATGAAAGGGGGTAAGGCAGCTGGGACTGATGGGGTAAAGATAGAAATGTTAAAAGCAGGTGGGGATATAGTTTTGGAGTGGTTGGTGCTATTATTTAATAAATGTATGGAAGAGGGTAAGGTACCTAGGGATTGGCAGAGATCATGCATAGTTCCTTTCTATAAAGGCAAAAGGGATAAGAGAGAGTGCAAAAATTATAGGGGAATAAGTCTGTTGAGTATACCTGGTAAAGTGTATGGTAGAGTTATTATTGAAAGAATTAAGAGTAAGACGGAGAGTAGGATAGCAGATGAACAAGGAGGCTTTAGGAAAGGTAGGAGGTGTGTAGACCAAGTGTTTACAGTGAAACATATAAGTGAACAGTATTTAGATAAGGATAAAGAAGTTTTTGTGGCATTTATGGATTTAGAAAAGGCATATGACAGGGTGGATAAGGGGGGGGGGAATGTGGCAGATGTTGCAGGTGTATGGTATAGGAAGTAGGTTACTGAAAGCAGTGAAGAGTTTTTACGAGGATAATGAGGCTCAGGTTAGAGTATGTAGGAGAAAGGGAAATTATTTCCCAGTAAAGGTAGGCCTTAGACAAGGATGTATGATGTCACCGTGGTTGTTCAATGTATTCATAGATGGGGTTGTAAGAGAAGTGAATGCTGGGGTCTTGGCAAGAGGTGTGGAGCTAAAAGATAAAGAATCACACACAAAGTGGGAGTTGTCACAGTTGCTCTTTGCTGATGACACAGTGCTTTTGGGAGATTCTGAAGAGAAGTTACAGAGGTTGGTGGATGAATTTGGTAGGGTATATAAAAGAAGAAAATTAAAAGTGAATATAGGAAAGAGTAAGGTGATGAGGATAACAAAAAGATTAGGTGACGAAAGACTGGATATCAGATTGGACAGAGAGAGTATGGAGGAGGTGAATGCATTCAGATATTTAGGAATGGACGTGTCAGCAGATGGGTCTATGAAGGATGAGGCGAATCACAGAATTGATGAGAGGAAAAGGGTGAGTGGTGCACTTAGGAGTCTTTGGAGACAAAGAACTTTGTCTGTGGAAGCAAAAAGGGGAATGCATGAGAGTATAGTTGTACCAACACTCTTGTATGGGTGTGAAGCATGGGTGATGAATGTTGCAACGAGGAGAAGGCTGGAGGCAGTGGAGATGTCATGTCTGAGGGCAATGTGTGGTGTGAATGTAATGCAGAGAATTAGTAGTTAGGAAATTAGAAGAAGGTGTGGGATTACCAAAACTATTATCCAGAAGGCTGAGGAGGGGTTGTTGAGGTGGTTTGGACATGTAGAGAGAATGAAATAAAACAGAATGACTTCGAGAGTGTATAAATCTGTAGTGGAGGGAAGGCGGGGTAGGGGTCGGCCTAGGATGGGTTGGAGGGAGGGGGTAAAGGAGGTTTTGTGTGCGAGAGGCTTGGACTTCCAGCAAGCGTGCATGAGCATATTTGATAGGAGTGAATGGAGACAAATTGATTTTAATACTTGACGTGCTGTTGGAGTGTGAGCAAAGTAACATTTATGAAGGGATTCAGAGAAACCGGCAGGCTGGACTTGAGTCCTGGAGATGGGAAGTACAATGTCTGCACTCTGAAGGAGGGGTGTTAATGTTGCAGTTTTATAACTGTAGTGTAAAGCACCCCTTTGGCAAGACAGTGATGGAGTGAATGACGAAAGCTTTTCTTTTTCGGGCCACCCTGCCTTGGTGGGAATCAGCCGATGTGTTAATATATATATATATATAAATAAATACATGAGTTAGAGGGGTTGGATATGAGTGGGACTTGCACATGAGTAAATAGAGTTGCCAAGGCTTGGGTAGCGTTGAAGGTGGGTTGGGCAAATATTCTGTTAGTGGGATGGATAGTGAAAAACCTTCCTAGTATGGGCCATCAGGCCTGCTGCAGTGTTCCCCCTTTCTTATGTTCTTAATAGTTAGGAATTTTTATACCGAAACGTTTCGCCTAACAGTAGGCTTCTTCAGTCGAATACAAAGGAAGAAGCAGAAACAGTAGAGATGTACAATTGATGTAATCAGTCCATCACCCTCGATTCAAAGGAAACCTCTTAAATATCATTTTAAAAGCTAGCAACTAATGTGCGTTTCATTCACAATATGAGTGAATCCCTGTAGCTGCACATTAGTTCCTCTCAAAATTTGGTAACTAATCGTTGAAGGTCTGTACACAGTTCTCCATCACAGCATATGAGGTCATACTTAAGAACTTCAGTCGTAACACGACTTAATTTAGAAAAGCACCTTCACTGCCTCGGAGGCTCTGTCATCTTCCATATTCAGCTCAGAGGCTCTGTCATCTCCCATATTCAATTCAGAGGCTCTGTCATCTCCCATATTCAGCTCAGCAAATGGAACGGGAACTGTACTCAGGCAAACAGTTCAGGCTGTGATCACCAGGGCTCTGGCCACCAGTAATGGAGCACCTCACAAACCCACCACTTACCATTCATGAATAAATCCACAAGACAGTTACTACAGATATGATGTAATGGTTTAGGAAGCCGACAAGTTGAAAAATGAAACACTTGTGCAGCTTTCGGGATTTTTTTCTAAGGAAAGTTTCGCCAGCCAGTGGCTTTTTTAGTCCAATACAGAGAAGAACGGTGAAAGATGAGGAGGATAATGATGTAATCAGCCTGGAGTCGATGTTTTCAGTTTTATGATTACAGGAAAGATGCTAGTGAACCCAGAGTCAAATGTAGGTTCCTAGAGCGTTAAGGCCATCTAAGTCATATGCTTGCATTGGTTCCCTTGCCGGTCATGTGACTCGACTGATAAAAACTTTGGACATGTTAAGAAGTATATCGTGGAAAGAGCCCTGTTTGGTAATTATTCAGGAATCCACTCCACAGAACACCTTCAGGAACCTGACAAGAAAGCGACCTAGGTGTCATACAGTAGATGTAACAGCCTGGCACCCTAAGAGTGGAAAGGTGCCTCGGCTGACTCCGTCACACTGCCCACCATTGCTGACCATGCTATAAATCGGTCCAGGCCAGCCTCGCCTCTCCTACCTGACACCTGTCACGTAACTCACTCCGATTCAAGGGAAAGGAAAGAAGGCAGTGGCAGAAAAAAAAAGTAAAACATCCAGTGATGCAAGTATTTGTCTCTCGTTACCAGAACAGTGTGAAGCTATGAAGGAAAAGCAAGGTTCCCTGCTCACCATCAAATATTTCTTGTCAACGACTTCCTCATATATGGCCCTGGAAACTGCTCGAAAGCATAATTAGTATCCTTTAACAGATAAATAGCCTGAAACACCACCTTCAAGGGATATATATTAGAGTATTTATTAAGAGATCCTTCAATTCATTTCATGGAATATCGGAAGTGCTAGGAAAAGACTAAAAGTTTCTGCTCGAAGCTAAGGCTACCGTCGACAAGACACATACACTTCTAGGACTAAGAGCATAATTCTTCAACAACCGTTCGGATATGTTGCCTTCCCCATTACTGGAAGTAATGGTATAGGGTTGCTGATATATGTCAACAGTGGGCTGGTTTGCAAACGTGTCAAAGACCACCAAAAGCGATGACAGATATAAACAGGCATTTTAAGACACCACAGCATCTGGTTCATCCACTGTGTAATGCGTGAGTGGGACGTGACAAAATGAAAAGGACATTCTTCCAAGAATCACAAATGACTCAGAAATTATCATAATGGGTACAGGAAACACTAGACCTAACACAAATGGGAAAGATTTGTTCATTAGTGTAAAGCCAACAATATGTCGAGGAATAACCTACGAGTCCATTTCATACCCAGACTGCTGCAGAGTACCACAGTTCATTGTTAGATTCCCAGTACGAATAGTCTTGTGGGAACTTCCTGGTCTGTAACCCTTGTCTTTCTCCTCTCCCTAATCCTGTATTCCCCCTCTCCTCTCTCCCACAATAAAAAAACAGCTCCCCTTCCTCTTCCTCACCCCGAAACATTCCCCGTCTTCCCCACCCCAAAATATTCTCTCTCCCACCTTTAACCTTAACCTTTCCTCCCTCCTGCTTCGTCCCATCCAGAGTTTCATCATTATGTAAAAAAGTAGAGAAAGTGGAGGCAATATCCGTCTTTTGTAGAGTTGAGGGCTGCCAGATGTATAGTGTGTGTGCGTGTGCGCGCGAGTACTCGCCTAATTGTGGTTACAGGGGTCGAGTCACAGCTCCTGGCCCCCCCTCTTCACTGGTTGTTACTAGGTCACTCTCTGCTCCATACCTCTTCTTAAAACTATGTATAGATAGTGCCACCACTACATCCCTCTCCAGACTATATTCCACGACCTGACAACCTGCTGTGTCCCATCTCTGGAACAACCTGTCTCCGTCAACCTTGTCAGTTCCTCTCATTATTTGATATGTCGTTATCATGTCCCCCCCCTCTCTCTCTCTCTCTCTCTCTCTCTCTCTCTCTCTCTCTCTCTCCTCTGCCCTCCTCTGTTGTCAAGTCGATTTCACTTAACCTCTCCCTTAGCTCCTCGACTAATCTCGTTGAAAAGCTTTGCACTTTATCTAGTTTCTTGACATGCTTGACTAGATATGGGTTCCAAACTGATGCTGCATACTCCAGTATGGGCCTGACGTACACTATATACATAATCTTGAACGATTCCTTACTGAGGTATCGGAACGCTATTCTTAGGTTTGCAAGACGCCCATATGCTGCAACAGTTATTTGGTTGATGTGTGCCTCAGAAGATGTGCTCGGTATTATACTCACCCCAAGATTATTTTCCTTGAGTGAGGTTTGCGGTCTCTGGCTCCTCTAGACTGTACTCTGTCTGCGGTCTTCTTTGCCCTTCTCCAATCTTCATGACTTTGCACTTGGTGAGGTTGAACTCTAGGAGCCAGTTCTGCCTGATCCTCATCCGACTGAATTCTTCTCATCAGCTTCACACTGTCTGCAAAACAGGGACACTTCTGAATCTATCCCTTCCGTCGTGTCATTCACGTATACCAGAAGCAGCACTGGTCCTAGGACTGACCCCTTTGGAATCCCGATCGTCACAGGGGACCACTCTGACACCTCATAAAGTACCATGACTCGCTGTTGCCTTCCTGAAGGTCTTCTCTGATCCACTGCATTGCCTGCCTGCCTGGTCCTCAAGCTTTTGCACTAATCTCTTATGTGGAACTGTCAAAATTACTCTTACAGTCCAAGAAAATGCAATCTACTCACCCCTCTCTTTCTTGCCTTACCACCGTCACCTTGTCATAGAACTCCAGCAGGTTTGTGACACAGGATTTCCAGCCCCTGAACCCGTGCTGTGTGTCGTGACCAAGCTTATTGCTTTCTAGGTACTCCACCACTCTTCTCCATGACTTTGCATACTATACATGTCAGTGACATTAGTCTGTAGCTTAGTGTTGCATGTCTGTCTCCTTTCTTAAAAACTGGGAGTATATTTCCTTTCTTCCACACCATAGGTAGTTGCCCTGTGTCGATAGATGTGTTGAAAATCGTTGTTAGTGGTACGCAGAGTGCCTCTGCTCCCTCTCTCAGGACCCACGGAGAAATGTTGTCCTGCCCTATCGCCTTTGAGGTATTTAGTTTTATCAGCCTATTCATCTCCTGCTCGGTTGTATGTATTGTGTCCAACACTTGGTGTATCCCACCACTCCGGCTTAATGACGTCCTGTCTCCACTGTAAATACACCTTTCAATCTCTTGATGAGCACTTCACATACTTCTCGGACGTTTCTTGTGGTCCTCCCTCTTCCAACCACAGCCTGATTACCCTGTCCTTGACTGTTGTTTTCCTACTGGTGTGACTGTACAACAGCTTCGAGTCAGACTTGGCTTTCGCTATGTCATTTTTGTATTGTCGCTGGGCCTCCCTCATTTGTGCATATTCATTTCTGGCTCTTCGACTAATCTCGTTTTTTCGACTTTCTCGTTTTTTCTGTTTCCCTTGGGTACGAACCTCTTCTCTGCTTCCTTGCATATTGTCACATATTCCATATCATTTACTGATTTCCCTGCCAATTCTCTTTCCCACTGACCCTCATGTAGGAAGTTCCTCATGCCCGTGTATTCACCTATTTTGTGGTTTGGCTTCATCTGTCCTGCCCTTCCTGCTTCCATCTCCACTTGTAGCTGTGTATTCAAAGCTCAGGACCATGTGATCACTAGCTCCGAGGGGCCTTTCATATGTGATGTCCTCAGTATCTGATCTACTCAAGGTGAATACAAGGTCCAGTCTTGCTGGAGCATCCTCTCCTCTCTCTCTGGTAATGTCCCTAACATGCTGATGCATGAGGTTTTCCAGTACCACCTCCATCATCTTAACCCTCCACGTTTTTGGATCCCTGTGTGCTCCAGGTTTTTCCAGTCAGTTTCCTTGTGATGGAAGTCGCCCACAACCAGTAGTTTTGCCCTGCCCACGTGGGCCCTTCTGGCCACTTCAGCCAGTGAGTGTATGAGTGAGTGTGTGCGTGTATACTCACCTAGTTGTACTTACCTAGTTGTGGTTGTGGGGGTCGAGTCACAGCTCCTGGCCCCGCCTCTTCAACTGGCCGTTACTCACTCTTCCCGCTCCGTGAGCTTTATCATACCTCTTCTTAAAGCTGTGTGTGTGTGTCTGTGTGTGTTCTTGTAGTAATTCTCTGCTCGCTAACAGTAAAGAGTCCAGCATCCCTCGGCACTTTATCTTTACTTCTAAGCCTTGATGGAGTTCCGAAGTCTTCATTATCTCTGCTCTAATATCATTTTATGAACACATATGAGACTATCATGTCCTCTCTTCCCCTCTTCTATGCTATACAGTAGAGCATCACTATTATTTCGTTTCCCCTCCTCCCAGCCCTCAGTCTGGTTGATAAGGCTCTAATCCACTGGTTAAACACTGGGTTGTGGGGGCGTTGACCCCCAGAATGACCTTTAGGTAGATAGCTATACTGTAGAGCATCACTATGGTTCACCGCCTTTAATTCATAATCATCTTTTTCTAGCCTGTATTTAATTCAGGGTTCTCAACATATCAGGTGCGAACGCCATATCACTGCTGCCTATTCAGTTTTGGTCTGATATATGTTGCAAAACTTTATCCCGTATTTCGTTATTTGTTCTAAGAGCCATTTGAATGAAGATCAGTGTCACACAGTTTCTTACTCTCTCCTTTGTGAGATCTCCTAGTGATATTTGTTTCGTCAGTGAGTCTCGGTATGGATCTCCTAGTGATATCATGTTGTCTGTGGGGATCGTATGGATCTCCTAGTGACTTTATGGTGTCAGCTAGACTCTATGGACTCCCTAATGTCTATCATGGTGTCAGTGATGACTGTATGGTTCTCAGTACTATCATGGTGCAGTGATTACTCGTATAGTTGTCTTTAGTGCACTATCATGTGTCAGCGTTACTTGTATAAGGATCTATATGATATCAGTGTCCAGTTTGACTCTCGTCTTGGGATCCCTAGTGACTATCATGGTATCAGTGATGACTCGTATGGGATCTCCTAGTGACTATCATGTTGTCAGTGATGACTCGTATGGGATCTCCTAGTGACTATCATGGTGTCAGTGATGACTCGTATGGGATCTCCTAGTGACTATCATGGTGTCAGTGATGACTCGTATGGTATCTCCTAGTGACTATCATGGTATCAGTGATGACTCGTATGGGATCTCCTAGTGACTATCATGGTGTCAGTGATGACTTCGTATGGGATCTCCTAGTGACTATCATGGTGTCAGTGATGACTCGTATGGGATCTCCTAGTGACTATCATGGTGTCAGTGATGACTTGTATGGGATCTCCTAGTGACTATCATGGTGTCAGTGATGACTTGTATGGATCTCCTAGTGACTATCATGGTGTCAGTGATGACTCGTATGGGATCTCCTAGTGACTATCATGGTGTCAGTGATGACTTGTATGGTATCTCCTAGTGACTATCATGGTATCAGTGATGACTCGTATGGGATCTCCTAGTGACTATCATGGTGTCAGTGATGACTTGTATGGGATCTCCTAGTGACTATCATGGTGTCAGTGATGACTCGTATGGGATCTCCTAGTGACTATCATGGTGTCAGTGATGACTTGTATGGGATCTCCTAGTGACTATCATGGTGTCAGTGATGACTCGTATGGGATCTCCTAGTGACTATCATGGTGTCAGTGATGACTTGTATGGTATCTCCTAGTGACTATCATGGTTCAGTGATGACTCGTATGGGATCTCCTAGTGACTATCATGGTGTCAGTGATGACTTGTATGGGATCTCCTAGTGACTATCATGGTGTCAGTGATGACTTGTATGGGATCTCCTAGTGACTATCATTGGTGCAGTGATGACTTGTATGGGATCTCCTAGTGACTATCATGTGTCAGTGATGACTTGTATGGATCTCCTAGTGACTATCATGGTTCAGTGATGACTCGTATGGGATCTCCTAGTGACTATCATGGTGTCAGTGATGACTTGTATGGTATCTCCTAGTGACTATCATGGTATCAGTGATGACTCGTATGGGATCTCCTAGTGACTATCATGGTGTCAGTGATGACTTGTATGGGATCTCCTAGTGACTATCATGGTGCCAGTGATGACTTGTATGGGATCTCCTAGTGACTATCATTGTGTCAGTGATGACTTGTATGGGATCTCCTAGTGACTATCATTGTGTCAGTGATGACTTGTATGGTATCTCCTAGTGACTATCATGGTGTCAGTGATGACTCGTATGGGATCTCCTAGTGACTATCATGGTGTCAGTGATGACTTGTATGGGATCTCCTAGTGACTATCATGGTTGCCAGTGATGACTGTATGGGATCTCCTAGTGACTATCATTGGTGTCAGTGATGACTGTATGGGATCTCCTAGTGACTATCATGGTGTCAGTGATGACTTGTATGGTATCTCCTAGTGACTATCATTGGTGTCAGTGATGACTTGTATGGGATCTCCTAGTGACTATCATTGTGTCAGTGATGACTTGTATGGATCTCCTAGTGACTATCATGGTGTCAGTGATGACTTGTATGGGATCTCCTAGTGACTATCATGGTGTCAGTGATGACTTGTATGGGATCTCCTAGTGACTATCATTGTGTCAGTGATGACTTCGTATGGGATCTCCTAGTGACTATCATGGTGTCAGTGATGACTTGTATGGGATCTCCTAGTGACTATCATGGTGTCAGTGATGACTTGTATGGGATCTCCTAGTGACTATCATGGTGTCAGTGATGACTTGTATGGGATCTCCTAGTGACTATCATTGTGTCAGTGATGACTTGTATGGGATCTCCTAGTGACTATCATGGTGTCAGTGATGACTTGTATGGGATCTCCTAGTGACTATCATGGTGCCAGTGATGACTTGTATGGGATCTCCTAGTGACTATCATTGTGTCAGTGATGACTCGTATGGGATCTCCTAGTGACTATCATGGTGTCAGTGATGACTTGTATGGTATCTCCTAGTGACTATCATGGTGTCAGTGATGACTTGTATGGGATCTCCTAGTGACTATCATTGTGTCAGTGATGACTTGTATGGGATCTCCTAGTGACTATCATTGTGTCAGTGATGACTTGTATGGGATCTCCTAGTGACTATCATGGTGTCAGTGATGACTTGTATGGGATCTCCTAGTGACTATCATGGTGCCAGTGATGACTTGTATGGGATCTCCTAGTGACTATCATTGTGTCAGTGATGACTTGTATGGGATCTCCTAGTGACTATCATGGTGTCAGTGATGACTTGTATGGGATCTCCTAGTGACTATCATGGTGCAGTGATGACTTGTATGGGATCTCCTAGTGACTATCATTGTGTCAGTGATGACTTGTATGGGATCTCCTAGTGACTATCATGTGTGTCCAGTGATGACTTGTATGGGATCTCCTAGTGACTATCATGTGTCAGTGATGACTTGTATGGGATCTCCTAGTGACTATCATTGGTCAGTGATGACTTGTATGGGATCTCCTAGTGACTATCATTGTGTCAGTGATGACTTGTATGGGATCTCCTAGTGACTATCATGGTGTCAGTGATGACTTGTATGGGATCTCCTAGTGACTATCATTGTGTCAGTGATGACTTGTATGGGATCTCCTAGTGACTATCATGGTGTCAGTGATGACTTGTATGGGATCTCCTAGTGACTATCATGGTGTCAGTGATGACTTGTATGGGATCTCCTAGTGACTATCATTGTGTCAGTGATGACTTGTATGGGATCTCCTAGTGACTATCATGGTGTCAGTGATGACTTGTATGGGATCTCCTAGTGACTATCATGGTGTCAGTGATGACTTGTATGGGATCTCCTAGTGACTATCATGGTGTCAGTGATGACTCGTATGGGATCTCCTAGTGACTATCATGTGTCATGATACTTGTATGGGATCTCCTATTGATATCCAGGTGCATGGACTTGTTGGTTCTAGTGATATATGGATTAGTGATGACTGTTGGGATTCATCCTAGTGACTATTAGTGGTTGTCAGTGTATGATTTATGGGATTCTATTGTCTATCATGTGTTCAGTGATGATGGGTCCCTGTGACTATCATGTGTCGTGATGAGTCCTAGGGATTCTGTAGAGTCTTCATGTTCAGTGATATCGTATGGGATCTCCTAGTGTATCATGTGGAGAGTCCCTACGTTCTTTCGTGAGAGGACTTTATGTTCGCTGACGAGTTACCTACAGTGGTTCTAGAGAGTCCCTCAGTGGTTCGTAGAGTTACCTCAAGTGTTCTTCTGGTCCCTCACAGTGTTCGTGAGAGTCCCTCAAGTGTTCGTGAGTCCCTCACAGTTCTGAGATCCTCACAGTGTTCGTGAGAGTACCTCACAGTGTTCTGAGAGTCCTACATTTTCGTGAGAGTACCTCACAGTGTTCGTGAGAGTCCTCACAGTGTTCGTGAGAGTCCCTCACAGTGTTCGTGAGAGTACCTCACAGTGTTCGTGAGAGTCCCTCACAGTGTTCGTGAGAGTCCCTCACAGTGTTCGTGAGAGTCCCTCACAGTGTTCGTGAGAGTCCCCTCACAGTGTTCGTGAGAGTACCTCACAGTGTTCGTGAGAGTCCCTCACAGTGTTCGTGAGAGTCCCTCACAGTGTTCGTGAGAGTACCTCACAGTGTTCGTGAGAGTCCTCACAGTGTTCGTGAGAGTCCCTCACAGTGTTCGTGAGAGTCCCTCACAGTGTTCGTGAGAGTACCTCACAGTGTTCGTGAGAGTCCCTCACAGTGTTCGTGAGAGTCCTCACAGTGTTCGTGAGAGTCCCTCACAGTGTTCGTGAGAGTACCTCACAGTGTTCGTGAGAGTCCTCACAGTGTTCGTGAGAGTCCCTCACAGTGTTCGTGAGAGTACCTCACAGTGTTCGTGAGAGTACCTCACAGTGTTCGTGAGAGTCCCTCACAGTGTTCGTGAGAGTACCTCACAGTGTTCGTGAGAGTCCCTCACAGTGTTCGTGAGAGTACCTCACAGTGTTCGTGAGAGTACCTCACAGTGTTCGTGAGAGTCCCTCACAGTGTTCGTGAGAGTACCTCACAGTGTTCGTGAGAGTACCTCACAGTGTTCGTGAGAGTCCCTCACAGTGTTCGTGAGAGTCCCTCACAGTGTTCGTGAGAGTACCTCACAGTGTTCGTGAGAGTCCCTCACAGTGTTCGTGAGAGTCCCTCACAGTGTTCGTGAGAGTACCTCACAGTGTTCGTGAGAGTACCTCACAGTGTTCGTGAGAGTACCTCACAGTGTTCGTGAGAGTCCCTCACAGTGTTCGTGAGAGTCCCTCACAGTGTTCGTGAGAGTACCTCACAGTGTTCGTGAGAGTCCCTCACAGTGTTCGTGAGAGTCCCTCACAGTGTTCGTGAGAGTACCTCACAGTGTTCGTGAGAGTACCTCACAGTGTTCGTGAGAGTACCTCACAGTGTTCGTGAGAGTCCCTCACAGTGTTCGTGAGAGTCCCTCACAGTGTTCGTGAGAGTACCTCACAGTGTTCGTGAGAGTCCCTCACAGTGTTCGTGAGAGTCCCTCACAGTGTTCGTGAGAGTACCTCACAGTGTTCGTGAGAGTCCCTCACAGTGTTCGTGAGAGTACCTCACAGTGTTCGTGAGAGTACCTCACAAGTCTTCGGTCAACCTCAATTTTTTTTAGCACTTGTATTACTCAGTAAAACAAAGCTTTGGTTTTTATTGGGCATTGTGGCTTCCTACTTGTCTATTTTTATTCTTATGCTGGGGAACATAATGCTCATTTTGCTGGAGCGTAAATCAGTTGATTTATCAATACCATAACACCATTTTTATTTTCTGGTCTTTGACAGTACTTCTCATTGTTGACTTTACGAGAAATATTACAAGTTGTACAAATTATACACATTCAATTCTTTAAGTTCGTGAAAATCTTTCTCAAAAAGTCTTAATGGAACTCGCATTTATTTTAGAATTATTTTTTCATACGTGCAAATCTCTTTAAAACTTTTAAGACTCATTGAAGTTGGCAGCTGCGCCTCCTTCACCCCTGCTATATTGAAGACAGGTGTCATCCATTGTTGATGTACAGGTGTAGCCTCACACCAGACAGGTGTCATCCATTGTTGATGTACAGGTGTAGCCTCACACCAGACAGGTGTCATCCATTGTTGATGTACAGGGGTAGCCTCACACCAGACAGGTGTCATCCATTGTTGATGTACAGGTGTAGCCTCACACCAGACAGGTGTCATCCATTGTTGATGTACAGGTGTAGCCTCACACCAGACAGGTGTCATCCATTGTTGATGTACAGGTGTAGCCTCACACCAGACAGGTGTCATCCAGTGTTGATGTACAGGTGTAGCCTCACACCAGACAGGTGTCATCCAGTGCTGATGTACAGGTGTAGCCTCACACCAGACAGGTGTCATCCAGTGTTGATGTACAGGTGTAGCCTCACACCAGACAGGTGTCATCCAGTGATATACAGGTGTAGCCTCACACCAGACAGGTGTCATCCAGTGTTGATGTACTGGTGTAGCCTCACACCAGACAGGTGTCATCCAGTGTTGATGTACAGGTGTAGCCTCACACCAGACAGGTGTCATCCAATGTTGATGTACAGGTGCAGTCTCACACCAGACAGGTGTCATCCAGTGTTGATGTACAGGTGTAGCCTTACACCAGACAGGTGTCATCCAGTGTTGATGTACAGGTGTAGCCTCACACCAGACAGGTGTCATCCAGTGTTGATGTACAGGTGCAGTCTCACACCAGACAGGTGCCATCCAGTGTTGATGTACATGTGTAGCCTCACACCAGACAGGTGTCATCCAGTGTTGATGTACAGGTGTAGCCTCACACAAGACAGGTGTCATCCAGTGTTGATGTACAGGTGTAGCCTCACACCAGACAGGTGTCATCCAGTGTTGATGTACAGGTGCAGTCTCACACCAGATAGGTGTCATCCAGTGTTGATGTACATGTGTAGCCTCAAACCAGACAGGTGTCATCCAGTGTTGATGTACAGGTGTAGCCTTACACCAGACAGGTGTCATCCAGTGTTGATGTACATGTGTAGCCTCAAACCAGACAGGTATCATCCAGTGTTGATGTACAGGTGTAGCCTTACACCAGACAGGTGTCATCCAGTGTTGATGTACAGGTGTAACCTCACACCAGAGAGGTATCATCCAGTGTTAATGTACAAGTGTAGCCTCATACCAGACAGGTGTCATCCAGTGTTGATGTACAGGTGTAACCTCACACCAGAGAGGTATCATCCAGTGTTAATGTACAAGTGTAGCCTCACACCAGACAGGTATCATCCAGTGTTGATGTACAGGTGTAGCCTTACACCAGACATGTATCATCCAGTGTTAATGTACAGGTGTATCCTCACACCAGGCAGGTGTCATCCAGTGTTGATGTACAGGTGTAGCCTTACACCAGACATGTATCATCCAGTGTTAATGTACAGGTGTATCCTCACACCAGGCAGGTGTCATCCAGTGTTGATGTACATGTATAGCCTCACACCAGACAGGTGTCATCCAGTGTTGATGTACAGGTGTAGCCTTGATATGGGAATCTTTATTCAGAAAACGTTTCGCCACAAAGTGGCTTCAACAGTCCAATACAAAGCAGAAGGTGTAAGGAGAGGAGGAGTTTGAGGTAATCAGTCCCTCAGCCTGGAGTCGATGTGTTCAGTCCATCAATTTTGTAGAATGTACAGCATAGGGCAGTAGACGTGGCTTATATACTGTAGTCAGGTGAGGCGAAGCAGGAGGAGGCAGGGTCATAGTGGTACCATCCACTAGTCGAAGTGTTAGATAAGAGCGAGTAGAGACAAATGTTTTTTAAGACTTAACGGGCTGTTGGAGTATGAGCAAAGTAACATTTATGAAGAGATTCAGGAAAACCGGCAGGCCGGACTTGAATTTTGGAGGTGGGAAGTACAGTGCCTGCACTCTGAAGGAGGGGTGTTAATGTTGCAGTTTCATGACTGCAGTGTGAGCACGCCTCTGGCAAGACAGTGATGGAGTGAATGATGAAAGTTTTTTTTTTCTTTTTCGGGCCACCCTGCCTTGGTGGGAAACAGCGGTATGTGTTAATAAAAAAGTAAAATAAACCCACCATAAAGAAGATAAAATTAACAAACAATGAAACCTACATCAATAAATCAGCAATTACAAATCCTATTAAACTGTTACTGTTTATCTGGAGTTTATCTGGAGAGAGTTCCGGGGGTCAACGCCCCCGCGGCCCGGTCTGTGACCAGGCCTCCTTAGGTCAGTGTCCCAGGATGCGACCCACACCAGTCGACTAACACCCAGGTACCCATTTTACTGATGGGGAACATAGACAACAGGTGGAAAGAAACACGTCCAATGTTTCTACTCTGGCTGGGAATCGAACCCAGGCCCTCACCGTGTGAAGCGAGAGCGTTAACCACCAGGCCACCAGAGCCACGTATAAAGCCTTTTCAAAAATTTTCGAAATTCCTACAGGTACGCTGGTAATAAAATAAAACGGCTGATTGTAGTTGTTAGGGAGACAGTGGCTTGGTTGTTGAGCCTGTTAGAGCATCCCAGAGCCTGGCTTCACACTGAACTTCAGTCATGAACTCCAACACTCACTCAGGTGTTGAGAGAGAATGGCCGCTACACGTTAGCTGGAAGCCACACTAAGTCAGGTATGCAGGGAAACCTGTCTGTGATGCCTTGCACACACACACACACACACACACACGCGCGCGCGCACACACACGCACACACACACGCACACACCTACACCTCTTCCTCGTAGTCTGACAGTAAGTACAGCTGGGACCCACTCACCATCTTCTACAGGTTGAATACATGTCTTAATAATATCGCCTCCAGGAGAAAAAAATATTAAATGGTAAAATTTGTTTTTAGAAATGATCAGTTTTTAGAGCGGTTATTCCTAATTGACGTTTTATTTGGGCATATATTTATATATTATATTATATATATATATATATATATTATATATATATATATATATATATATATATATATATATTTATATATATTTATATGTCGTGCCGAATTGTAAAACTGGTCAATTAGCAAGAACTCATTTAAAATAAAGTCCTTTCTAAAATTTTCTTTTATACGCTTAAAGATATATTTTTTTCATTAATATTGATGTAAAAATTTAATAATTTGCACCAAAAGAATCTTAGAAAACTACTATACCTTATTATAACAAGAACAATTTATTTTAGCCTAACCCAACTAAATATATTTTAAATTGTTTACAATAATTTAATACTAAACAAACACAATGAAAAATATTTTTTCGTTAGTTCAGAATGATTTTGGCGAAATTATTGCATTACACAAATTTGCACTTGTCCTATATGGCATAGATGAGCGTTGCATTTAAGCCAAGATAGCAAGTTCTGCCTATTCGGCACGACATATATATATATATATATAATATATATATATATATATTATATATTTATATATATATATTATATTAGATAAATTAGACACATGTGTCAACTCTTGGGTATCTTTATTGAGGAAACGTTTCGCCACACAGTGGCTTCATCAGTCCTAATTCTTGGGCACACCCTACTTCCACATTGAACAAATGTGACACCACCTATGACTGCTGCACCTCTCCTGCCATACGGTTTATAAGCTGCTTCTCCACTCATATGCCGTATTCTATTCAAGATTGATGAACTGAACACATCGACTCAAGGTTGAGGGACTGATTACCTCATTCTCCTCCTGTTCTTCAAGTTTCTCCTACGTATGGACTGATGAAGCCACTGTGTGGCGAAACGTTTCCTCAATAAAGATACCCAAGAGTTGCACATGTGTCTAATTTATCAACATGTCGGTTCTCTGAACCTGACATCTTCAAATATATATATATATATATATATATATTTATATATATATATATATATATATTTTTAAAATTTTATTTTATTTATTAGGAAAACGTTGAATGTGTATCCAATTTTTATAAGGGAAAATTCACCCGGCTCTCAACTCTTGCCAAAATAAGGGGGATTACCCCCTTTGACACCGTACTGACCCCCTGGAACGAAAATTTTCCCTCCTGGTTTCCCCTGTTCCCCTGATGAGCTTTTTCCGTCCTTAAGGAAAGATTGCACTTTTCCCCTTTACAAGGGTTTCTGAACCAAAATTTAAAAAAAATTTTTAATTTTTTTGGGAATTTTTTTTTTCTAAATTTTTTAAAATCCCCCTGACTGGCTTTTGGCCCTATTCCTCTGGTGTTTGCGGTCCTTTGGGGGTTGAAAGTTAAAAACCATGCCCCATCTTTCCGGTTTTTGGGAAAAGGGGAAATTTTTGGCTCCTCCCCCCAAAAGCCGGGGGCCCCTTTTTTGGGGGCCTTTTGGGGCCCCTGATTTTAACCCCTTTTTTAAAACTTTTTTTGGAAAAATTAAAATTTTATTAATTTAAAAATTTTTTGGGGAAATCCCTTTTAAAAATTTTGGGGTTTGGGGGTTTTGTTTTTATTAAAAATTTTAATTTTTTTTTAAAAAAAATTAAAATTTTTTAATTTTTAAATTTTTTAAAAATAAATAAAAAATAATTTTTATTAATATTTAAAATTTTTATAAATATTTTATAAAATTTTTTTATAATAAATATGATAATTTTTTTTTAAATTTATATATATATTATATTTTATATTTTATTATATATTTTAAATTTTTTAAAATATTTATAAAATATTATAATATATATTTTATTTATATATATTATTATTTTTATATATATTATTTTATATATAATATAATTTAAAAATATATAAATATATTATTATATATATATTATATTTTTATATATATTTTTATTTTTATATTTATTAAAATATATTATAATTATTGATTAATAAAAATTATTATATATTAAAATTATATTTTATATAATTTATATATTATAATTTTTATATATAATATATATATTTTTAAATATATATTTATATATTATATTTATTAATATAAAATTTTATATTATATTTATAATATTATTATATAAAATTTATTTTATATATTAAAATATATATATTTTTTTTAATTTTTTTTAATTATTTTTTATAATTAAATATATTTTAAATTATATATATATTTAATATTTATATAATATATATTTTATTATATTATATATATATATATATATATTTTAAAAAATTTTATTTTTTATTAAAATTTTATAATATATATTATTTATTATATTATAATATTATTTAAAAATTTTATTTATATTATTAATATTTAATTATATATAATTTTATATTTTTATATATATTTTTATTATTTTTTTTATTATTTTTAAATTATAATATATATTTATATTTATTTATATATTTTTTTATATATTTTAATTTTTATAATTATTTATTTTTTATTATATATATTATATTTATTTTTTTATATATATAATATATTTATAATATATAATTTTTAAATTTATATTATTAATTATATATTTTATATAATTTTATATTTATATTATATTTATATTTATTATTTATTTATATTTTAAAATTTTAAAATTTAAAAATATATTTTAATTATATAAAATATATATTATATAAATATTAATTTTTTATATAATATTTTTTTATTTTATATTTTATAATTTATTATATAATTATATTTTAATATATATATTATATATATATTTTTTTATATTATTTATTTTTAAAATATTTATAATATTATATATTTTTTATATATTTTTTTTATATATTATATTATATATATTATATATATATTTTTAAAAATATTATTTAATATAATTTTTATTTTTTTAATATTAATTATATATAAATTTTATAAAAATATATTTTTATTTTTTTTATAAATAATATAAAAATATTCTATTATTTTTTAAAAAAATTTTAAAATTTAAAAATTTTTATTTAATATAATAAAAATTAATATATTATAAATATTTTATATTTATATTAATATTTTTTTAAAAATTAAATTTATTTTAAATATATTTTAATTTATATAATTATTAATTATTATATATTTTTAATATATATTATATTTATTTATAATATTATAATTATAAAATTTTATTATATTTATTATATATAATATATTTTATATATA
The DNA here is from genome assembly GCF_026875155.1 of Cherax quadricarinatus. Classification (NCBI taxonomy): domain Eukaryota; kingdom Metazoa; phylum Arthropoda; class Malacostraca; order Decapoda; family Parastacidae; genus Cherax; species Cherax quadricarinatus. The sequence goes on along the minus strand of NC_069421.1, from coordinate 32,601,573 downwards.
TATAATATATATAAAAATATTTATATATATATAAAAATTTTTATATTTTAAAAATATTTATATAATTTTATATAATATTTTAAAATTTTATTATTAATAATATATATTATAATATTTATTATAATATTTATATATATATATATATTTTATAAAATTTTTTATATATATTTTTTTATATTTATATATATTAATATATATTTATAATTATTTTTTTTAAAATAATATTTTTTATAATTTATATATAATAAATATATTATAAAATATATATATAATATATAATTTTATAATAATTATATTATATTATATATAAAATTTATATTTTTTATATATTTATGATATATATTTTAAAAAATTTTTTATATATAATTATTTATTTTAAATATATATTTATATTTTATATTAAAAATATAATTTTTTTTTAAATTTATATAATAATATTTTAAATAATTTTTTTTTATATTTAAAAATATATATTATATATTTTAATAAATTTTAATATATAATTTTTAAAATATTAGAAAATTTTTATAATATAATTTTTTAAATTATTATATTATAATTAATAATTATTTTTAATTATTAATATTTATTTATATAATATTTTTTAATATATATAAAATATAAAAAATATATATATTATATACTTATTATATATATATAATATTTATATATAAAATTAAATATTTAATATAAATTTAATATATTTTTATATTTTTATATTATATAATATATTTATATATAATTAATATTATATAAATAATTATATTATTTATATATAATTTTTAATATAATAATTTATTTATATATTAAAAATATAATAATTTATATATAAAAATTTATTTATATATATAATTATATATATTATATTATTATATATAAATTTTAAAAATTATTTTATAAATTTAAGTATTATATAAATTTATATATTTATTAAATTTTTTTTAATTTTAAAAAAATATATTTTTAAAATAATTTATATTATATTAAATATATATATAATTTATAATTAATATATATATATATATTTTTTTTTTAAATATATAATATTTTATATATTATAATAAATATATATATATTATTTTTTATAATTTAAATATATTTTATAATATATATATTTATAATAATTTTTATTAAAATTTTTTTTTATAAAATATTTATATTATTATATTATTTATATATAAATATATATATATATATATATATATTATATATATATAAAAATAATTATAAATATTTTTATATATATTTTAAAATTATTATATTTTTTTTTAATATATATAAATATTTTATATATATTTTATATATTTTAATATAATATATTATATTTATAATATATATAATATTTTTATTAAAAAATATTATATATATATTTATTATTTAAATTTTATTTTTAAAATAAATATTATATATATATTTATATTAAAAATTTATTTTTATTTTATATTATATATTATTTATATATATATTATTAATAAAAATATAATTAATAATTTTAATATATTTTATAAAAAATATTTATATATAAATATATTTTTTTATATATATATATATTTTTATATTTTTATAAAAAAAAAATTTATTATTAAATTATTTATATAATTAATATTTATATATATATATAAATTATTATATAATTTATTATTTTAAAATATATAAAAATTTAATTATTTAATATAATAAATTAATAAAAACAAAATATAAAAATTTAAATTATCAATTATATTATATATTTATAATTATTTATTATATAAAAAAAAAATATTTATTTATTATACTATTAAATATTTTATTATAATTAAAAATATATTTATATATATTTTTAATATATATAAAATTATTAAATATTTTAATTATATATTTATATTTTTTTGGTGTTCCCCAACCCCACCCTTGGCACCCCTCGCCCCCACAGACCATCCGCATCGGGTTCCCTTTCGACTTCCCGCCTATTTTTGCCGAAACAGGTTATTTTGGGAGGAAGCAGCAACCCATTCGGGTACCTTTTGGGCTTGTGTCGAAATCCCCAGGGAAAGATTGCAAGAATGAGGTTAAAAACATTATCAAGAGGGTCACAAAACCGGTGCCCAAACATAAGGGAGCCACCCCCCATGCAGACTTGGCAGCCAAAGCGTCCCGATATATCACCCCTTTAAACCGGGGCAGAGGGGAAAAGGGGGTGTGGGACTATCTGTGCATTACCTTACTGATCCTGTCTTAAAAACCAGGGGGAAGGGGGGGCAGCTGCCGCTTTAGGGATCCAAAGTCTAGAAAAAATGGGGAACTTGCCCCTCATTTATGTTTGTTCCCCAAGGTAGAACCCTTGGCTCATGGGGGGAAAGGTGATCTAAATTCCCTTAAGGAGGGGGAAAAAAAAACTCATCAGGGTAACTAGGGATCCCGGGGAGTAGTTTTCTTTCCCCGGGCCCATAGGGGTTTAAAAGGTATGCTGCTGATTTTGGGGACACGCCCAGCCTGAGGAGTGGATGAGATTTTCGCCTTAAATCTGTGATTTTCACAGTAAACAACCGTAAATTTTTAAAATATATAATATATATATATATATATATATAATATAATAATAATATATTATATATATATTTGAAGTTAGGTTCGAGAACCGAATGTTTATAAATTAGAAAATGGGCATCTTGGGTATCTTTATTAGGAAAAAGTTTTCCCACAAAATGGCTTCATCAGTCCTAGTAGGGAAAATTAAAAACAGGAGGAAATGGGAACAGTCCCCCAATTGATGTGTGCGTTCATCAATCTTATAGAAAACGGCATATGAGGGAGAACAGCTTATAAACCGTATGGCGGGGAGGTGCAGCAGTCTTTGGTGGTGTCACATTTGTTTTAATGTGGGGGTAGGGGGGTGCCCAAGAATTGGACGATGAAGCCACGTGTGGCGAAAGTTTCCTCATTAAAAAACCCAAAGTTGCACTGTGTCTAATTTATTATTATATAATATAATATATATATATATTTAAAATATATTAATAATATTTATTTATAATTTCGTGCCCAATAGGCTAACTTGCTATCTTGGGGTTAAATAGCAAAGCTCATCTTTCCATATAGGACAAGTGCAAATTTTTTATGCAAAATTTCGCCCAAATCATTTGAAACTAACGAAAAAAATATTTTTTTATTGTGTTGTTTAGTATTAAATTTTGTAAAAAATTTTAAAAAATATTTTTTTGGGTTAGGCTAAAAAAATTGTTTTGTTATAATAAGGTTTGGTAAGTTTTCTAAGATTCTTTTGGTGCAAAATTTTAAATTTTTACATCATTTAATGAAAAAATTATCTTTAAGCGTTAAAAGAAAATTTTAGAAAAGGACTTTTTTTAAATGAGTTTTGCTAATTTACCGTTTTCATATTTGGACGAATATTATATATATATATATTATATATAATATATATATATATATATTATTATATATAATTATAAATTTATATATATTAATCCAAATAAAACGTCAATTAGGAAACCGCTCTAAAAACTGATCTTTCTAAAAACAAATTTTACCTTTATATTTTTTTTTCCTGGAGGCGATATTTTTAAGACATGTATTAACCTGTGAGAGGTGAGTGGGGCCCCGCTGTATTACTGCAGATACGAGGGGAAAAGGTGTGGTGTGGGTTGTGTGTGCGTGTGTGGGCGCGCGGCGTGTGTGTGTGTGTGTGTTGTTGCAAGGGTCACAGAAGGTTTTCCCCCTACCTGATTGTGTGGCCCTTCCCGCTAAGTGTAGGGCATTCCTTCAAAACCCCGAGTGAGGTTTGGAGTTTATGACTGAAGTTTAGTGTGAAGCCAGGGCCCGGGGTGCCTTTTAAAAGGGTCAACAACCAAGCCCTGGTCCCTAACAATACAATCAGCCCTTTTTTTTTTTACCAGCGTACCCGTGGGGGTTTTTGAAAATTTTTTTAAAAAGGCCCCTTTATACGTGGCCTGGTGGCCTGGTGGTTAAAAGCTTCGCTTCACAGGTGGGGCCGGGTTCGATTCCCCGCCCGAGTAAAAAAAAAAATTTGGGCGGTTTTTTTCCACCTGTTGTCATGTTCCCCCCTCAGTAAAAGGGTACCTGGGTGTTAGTCGACTGGGGGGTGCATCCTGGGGGCATACCCAAGGAGGGCCGGTCACAGACCGGGCGCGGGGGGTTGACCCCCGGGAAATTTTCCAATAAACTCCCGAAAAAAAGTAAAAGTTTAATTTTGGGGTTGTAATGCTGATTTATTGATGTAGGTTTTATTGTTTTTTAAATTTACTTCTTTATGGGGGTTTATTTTTTCTTTTTTTTAAACTACCGCTGTTTCCACCAAGGCGGGTGGCCCGAAAAAAAAAAAAAAAACTTTCATCTTCACTCCACACGTCTTCCAGAGGCTGCTCACCTGCGTCATGAAACTGAAAAATTAACCCCCCTCTTAAAGGTGCGGGCATGTATTCCCCACCCCAAAAATTTCAAGCCGGCCTGCCGGTTTTCTGAATTTTTCAAAATTTTACTTTGCCATACCCCCACCCCGTTAGTCTTAAAAAACTTTGTCTCTCTCCTCTTTTCTAACATTCGACTAGTGGAGGGTCCCACTATGACCCTGCCTCCCTGTTTCGCCTCCCCTGTACAGTTTTTAAGCCACGTCTATCCTTGCGTACATTCTAAAAATTTTGATGGAGTAACACATCGACTCCAGGCTGAGGGACTGATTACCAAAAAACCCCTCCTCCCCTTACACCTTTTGCTTTGTATTGGGGTGTTTTAAGCCCCTTTGTGGGGAAACGTTTTCCCGAAAAAAGATTCCCTATCAAGGCAACCTGTACACAAAACTGGAGGGCCCGTCTGGGTGAGGCAACAGTACTCAAAACTGGATGAACCGCCTGGTTGAGGAACACCCGTACTTAACACTGGGGATACATGTCTGGGTTGGGTACACCGTACCAACACGGATGACCCTGCCTGGTGTGAGGAACCCTGTAAATAACACGGAGGGTCATGTTTGGTGTAAGGCTAACCCGTACACAACACTGGATGAACCCGTTGGGTGTGGGTACCTTTTACATTAACACTGGAGATACCTTCTGGGGGAGGGTTTAACCCGTACACAAAAACGGATACACCTTCTGGGAGAGGCTAACTTGTACATTAACATGGATGTACCTCCGGTGTGAGGTTACACTACATCAAAATGGATGCACCTGTCGGTGTAAAGGGTCACCTGTACACAACACTGGTATACCTTCTGGTTTGAGGCTAACGTAATCAACACGGATGCACCGTTGGGGTAAGGCCCCCTGTACATCAACACTGGATCACCTGTCTGGTTTTAGGCTACACTGTACATAACACTGGGTGAACCTATTGGTGTGAGACTGCACCGTACTCAAAAAGGTGACCCTGTCTGGTGTGAGGTACACCTGTACATAAAAAACTGGATGACCTGTCTTGGGAGGTACACCGTACTCAACCTGGATGCACCGTTTGGTGTGAGGTAACATTACACAACACGGATGGCACCTGCTGGTGTGAGACTGCACCTGTAATCAACATGGATGACACCTGTTGGTGTGAGGTCACCTGTTTAAAAT
>NC_069421.1:32525670-32595500 GCF_026875155.1 Cherax quadricarinatus | reverse complement strand
TTGGGTTCCCCCAAATTGGTTTCCCCAAGTTGGTTCCCCCAAGCTTGGTTCTCCCCCAAGCTTGGTTCTCCCCAAGTTTGGTTTTCCTCCCAAGTTTGGGTTCTCCCCAATTTTGGTTCTCCACAAGCTTGGTTCTCCCCAAGCTTGGTTCACCCAAGCTTGGTTCTCCCCAAGCTTGGTTCTCCCCAAGCTTGGTTCTCCCCAAGCTTGGTTCTCCCCAAGCTTGGTTCTCCCCAAGCTTGGTTCTCCCCAAGCTTGGTTCTCCCCAAGCTTGGTTCTCCCCAAGCTTGGTTCTCCCCAAGCTTGGTTCTCCCCAAGCTTGGGTTTTCTCCCCAAGCTTGGTTCTCCCCAAGCTTGGTTCTCCCCAAGCTTGGTTCTCCCCAAGTTTGGTTCTCCTCAAGCTTGGTTCTCCCCAAGTTTGGTTCTCCACAAGCTTGGTTCTCCCCAAGCTTGGTTCTCCCCAAGCTTGGTTCTCCCCAAGCTTGGTTCTCCCCAAGCTTGGTTCTACCCAAGTTTGGTTCTCCTCAAGCTTGGTTCTCCCCAAGCTTGGTCCTCCCCAAGCTTGGTTCTCCCCAAGCTTGATCCTTCCCAAGCTTGGTCCTCCCTAAGCTTGGTTCTCCCCAAGCTTGATTCTCCCCAAGCTTGGTCCTCCACAAGCTTGGTCCTCCCCAAGCTTGGTCCTCTCCAAGCTTGGTCCTTCCCAGGCTTGGTCCTCTCCAAGCTTGGTTCTCCTCAAGCATGGTTCTCCTCAAGCTTGGTTCTCCTCAAGCTTGGTTCTTCTCAAGCTTGGTTCTCCTCAAGCTTGGTGTCACTAGAGTCTTGCCTCCTCCTGCTGAGCGAACAGTTTCCAAGTCTGTCCTCCATGTTCTTAATGCTGCCCTCCATGTTGTTCACCTAGCATGTTAATGCTGCCCTCCATGTTCTTCACCTAGCATGTTAATGCTGCCCTCCATGTTCTTCACCTAGCATGTTAATGCTGCCCTCCATGTTGTTCACCTAGCATGTTAATGCTGCCCTCCATGTTCTTCACCTAGCATGTTAATGCTGCCCTCCATGTTCTTTCACCTAGCATGTTAATGCTGCCCTCCATGTTGTTCACCTAGCATGTTAATGCTGCCCTCCATGTTCTTCACCTAGCATGTTAATGCTGCCCTCCATGCTCACATACATGTGCTCACCTGTAAGTAGTTGCAGGGGTCGAGTCTCGGCTCCTGGCCTCGTCACTTCACTATCTGCTACTAGTTTCACTTTCTTCTAGCATTAAGAGTTCTTAAAGCTATGTATGAATCCTGCCTTTACCACTCCAGTGTGCAGGCCGTTCCACTTCCTAATATTTCTAAGGCTGAAGAAATACTTTTCAACATCCCCGTGACTAATTTGCGTTTTCCACTCCCAGCTGTGCCCTCGTGTTCCTGTTTCCCGTCTCTCGAACACTCTGTCCCTATTCACCCTATCAATTACCCCTCAGTATTTTATACGCTGTTATCCTATCACCCTTAGTCCTTCCTTTCTCTAATGTCATCAGAGTTAGCTACTTTGCTCTTTCCTATTGGCTCATGCCCCTAAACTCCTAGATTAGTCGCGTTGCAAATCTTTGCACTTTCTCTAGTTTCTTGCCATGAATAATCAATATGGGTTCCATACTGATGCTGCGTACCGTATATCATGTCCTAATTTTCTCCATGCTTTCGTGTGTGTGTGTGTGTGTGTGTGTGTGTGTGTGTGTGTGTGTGTGTGTGTGTGTGTGTGTGTGTGTGTGTGTGTGTGTGTGCGCGCGCGCGCGGGTACTCACCTAATTGTGGTTGTAGGGGTCGACTCATAGCTCCTGGTCCAGCCTCTTCACTGGTCGCTACTAGGTCACTCACTCCCTGCTCCGTGAACTTTATCACACCTGTTCTTAAAGCTATGTATGGATTCTGCCTCCACCACCTCACTTTCAAGACTATTCCACTTCCTGACAACTCTGTATCTGAAGAAATACTTCCTAACATCCCTGTGGTTCATCTGAATCTTCAACTTCCAATTGTGACCCTTTGTTGCTGTGTCCCATCTCTGGAACATCCTGTCTCTGTCCACCTTGTCGATTCCTCTCAGTATTTTATATGTTATCATGTCCCCCCTGTCACTCTTGTCCTCCAGTGTCGTCAGGTCAATTTCCCTTAAACTCTCCTAACAGGACATGCCACTTACCTCAGGGACTAGTCTCGTTGCACTTTCTCTAATTTTCTGACGTGCTTGAACAGGGGTGTGTGTGTGTGTATAAGAGAGAGAGGGGGGGAGAGATAGAGAAAGGATAGAGAAAGGAGAGAGAGAGAGAGAGAGAGAGAGAGAGAGAGAGAGAGAGAGAGAGAAGAGGAGAGAGGAGAGAGAGGAGAGAGAGAGAGAGAATGGAGAGAGGATAGAGGAGAGCGAGGAGAGAGAGATGAGAAACGGAGGAGAGGAATGGGAGAGCGGGCCTAGAGGTCTATGCGTGAGGAACGAGAGTGATCTTAGCATGCTCTCTCAGCGTGAGTGAGGCAGGTCAAAAGAGGCCGTTTAGAAGTTAAGAGGATAGAAGAGTGAGGTGACACAGGCTGGGCTCTCAAGAGTGAGGTGACACGGGCAGGGCTCTCAAGAGTGAGGTGACACAGGCTGGGCTCTCAGGAGTGAGGTGACACAGGCAGGGCTCTCAAGAGTGAGGTGACACAGGCAGGTCTCTCAAGAGTGAGGTGACACAGGTGGGCTCTCAGGAGTGAGGTGACACAGGCTGTGCTCTCAGGAGTGTCCATATATTGTCGGTATTGTATACCAGTCTTGCACAGTGTCCATATTACAGAATGGACATAAATTCGTTAGAGAATATTCAGCGTAGAATGACTAAATTAATACATAGCATTAGAAATCTTCCTTATGAAGAGAGATTGAAGACTCTTAAATAACATTCACTTGTTAGACGAAGAATGAGGGAAGACATGGTCGAAGTGTGTAAGTGGAAGATGGGTATTAACAAAGGGGATATAAATAAGGTCTTGAGGATATCTCTCCAAGAGAAAACCCGCTAATGGAGTCAAAATTAAACCGTTTAGATTTAAAAGGATATAGGAAAGTATTGGTTTGAATATAGGGTAGTTGATGAGTGGAACAGTTTACCTAGTTGTGTTATTGAGGCTAAAACCTTGGGTAATTTCAAATTTAGGTTGGACAAATACATGAGTGAGAGGGATTGGATTTGAGTGGGACTTTTCAGAGTGGATAGAGCTATCAGAGCTTATTTCTTGGGTAACATTGAAAATTGGGTTGGGCAAATGTTTTGTTAGTGGGATGGATTGTAAAGGACCTGCCTAGTATGGGCCAACAGGCCTGCTGCAGCGTTCCTCCTTTCTAATGTTCTTATGAGTGAGGTGACACAGGCAGGGCTCTCAAGAGTGAGGCGACACAAGCAGGGCTCCCAAGAGTGAAGTGACACAGGCAGGGCTCTCAAGAGTGAGGTGACACAAGCAGGGCTCCCAAGAGTGAAGTGACACAGGCAGGGCTCCCAAGAGCGAAGTGACACAGGCAGGGCTCTCAAGAGTGAGGTGACACAGGCAGGGCTCTCAAGAGTGAGGTGACACAGGCAGGGCTCTCAAGAGTAAGGTGACACAGGCAGGGCTCTCAAGAGGTGACACGGGCAGGGCTCTCAAGAGTGAGGTGACACAGGCAGGGCTCTCAAGAGTGAGGTGACACTGGCAGGGCTCTCAAGAGTGAGGTGACACAGGCTTGGCTCTCAGGAGTGAGGTGACACAGGCAGGGCTCTCAAGAGTGAGGTGACACAGGCAGGGCTGTCAAGAGGTGACACGGGCAGGGCTCTCAAGAGTGAGGTGACATAGGCAGGGCTCTCAAGAGTGAGGTGACACAGGCAGGGCTCTCAAGAGTGAGGTGACACAGGCTTGGCTCTCAAGAGTGAGGTGACACAGGCAGAGCTCTCAAGAGTGAGGTGACACAGGCAGGGCTCTCAAGAGTGAGGTGTCACAGGCAGGGCTCTCAAGAGGTGACATAGGCAGGGCTCTCAAGAGTGAGGTGACATAGGCAGGGCTCTCAAGAGTGAGGTGACACAGGCAGGGCTCTCAAGAGTGAGGTGACACAGGCAGGGCTCTCAAGAGTAAGGTGACAGACAGGGCTCTCAAGAGTGAGGTGACACAGGCAGGGCTCTCAAGAGTGAGGTGACACAGGCAGGGCTCTCAAGAGTAAGGTGACACTGGCAGGGCTCTCAAGAGTGAGGTGACAAAGGCAGGGCTCTCAAGAGTGAGGTGACACAGGCAGGGCTCTCAAGAGTAAGGTGACACAGGCAGGGCTCTCAAGAGTAAGGTGACACTGGCAGGGCTCTCAAGAGTGAGGTGACACAGGCTTGGCTCTCAGGAGTGAGGTGACACAGGCAGGGCTCTCAAGAGTGAGGTGACACAGGCAGAGCTCTCAAGAGTGAGGTGACACAGGCAGGGCTCTCAAGAGTTAGGTGTCACAGGCAGGGCTCTCAAGAGTGAGGTGACACAGGCAGGGCTCTCAAGAGTGAGGTGACACAGGCAGGGCTCTCAAGAGTAAGGTAACAGGCAGGGCTCTCAAGAGTGAGGTGACACAGGCACGGCTCTCAAGAGTGAGGTGACACAGGCACGGCTCTCAAGAGTGAGGTGACACAGGCACGGCTCTCAAGAGTGAGGTGACACAGGCAGTACTCTCAAGAGGTGACACAGGCAGGGCTCTCAAGAGTAAGGTGACACAGGCAGGGCTCTCAAGAGTGAGGTGACACAGGCACGGCTCTCAAGGGTGAGGTGACACAGGCTTGGCTCTCAGGAGTGAGGTGACACAGGCAGGGCTCTCTAGAGTGAGGTGACACAGGCAGGGCTGTCAAGAGGTGACACGGGCAGGGCTCTCAAGAGTGATGTGACACAGGCAGGGGTCTCAAGAGTGAGGTGACACAGGCAGGGCTCTCAAGAGTAAGGTGACACTGGCAGGGCTCTCAAGAGTGAGGTGACACAGGCAGGGCTCTCAAGAGTGAGGTGACACAGGCAGGGCTCTCAAGAGTAAGGTGACACAGGCAGGGCTCTCAAGAGTAAGGTGACACTGGCAGGGCTCTCAAGAGTGAGGTGACACAGGCTTGGCTCTCAGGAGTGAGGTGACACAGGCAGAGCTCTGAAGAGTGAGGTGACACAGGCAGGGCTCTCAAGAGTGAGGTGTCACAGGCAGGGCTCTCAAGAGGTGACACAGGCAGGGCTCTCAAGAGTGAGGTGACATAGGCAGGGCTCTCAAGAGTGAGGTGACACAGGCAGGGCTCTCAAGAGTGAGGTGACACAGGCAGGGCTCTCAAGAGTGAGGTGACACAGGCAGGGCTCTCAAGAGTGAGGTGACACAGGCAGGGCTCTCAAGAGTGAGGTGACACAGGCAGGGCTCTCAAGAGTGAGGTGACACGGCAGGGCTCTCAAGAGTAAGGTGAAAAGGCAGGGCTCTCAAGAGTAAGGTGACACTGGCAGGGCTCTCAAGAGTGAGGTGACACAGGCTTGGCTCTCATGAGTGAGGTGACACAGGCAGGGCTCTCAAGAGTGAGGTGACACAGGCAGAGCTCTCAAGAGTGAGGTGACACAGGCAGGGCTCTCAAGAGTGAGGTGACACAGGCAGAGCTCTCAAGAGTGAGGTGACACAGGCAGGGCTCTCAAGAGTGAGGTGTCACAGGCAGGGCTCTCAAGAGGTGACACAGGCAGGGCTCTCAAGAGTGAGGTGACATAGGCAGGGCTCTCAAGAGTGAGGTGACACAGGCAGGGCTCTCAAGAGTGAGGTGACACAGGCAGGGCTCTCAAGAGTAAGGTGACAGGCAGGGCTCTCAAGAGTGAGGTGACACAGGCACGGCTCTCAAGAGTGAGGTGACACAGGCAGGGCTCTCAAGAGTGTGGTGACACAGGCACGGCTCTCAAGAGTGAGCTGACACAGGCACGGCTCTCAAGAGTGAGGTGACACAGGCAGGACTCTCAAGAGGTGACACAGGCAGGACTCTCAAGAGTGAGGTGACACAGGCAGGACTCTCAAGAGTGAGGTGACGCAGACAGGGCTCTCAAGAGTGAGATGACACAGGCAGGACTCTCAAGAGCGAGGTGACACAGGCAGGACTCTCAAGAGTGAGGTGACACTGGCAGGACTCTCAAGAGCGAGGTGACACAGGCAGGACTCTCAAGAGTGAGGTGACACTGGCAGGACTCTCAAGAGTGAGGTGACACAGGCAGGGCTCTCAAGAGTGAGGTGACACAGGCAGAGCTCTCAAGAGTGAGGTGACACAGGCAGGGCTCTCAAGAGTGAGGTGTCACAGGCAGGGCTCTCAAGAGGTGACACAGGCAGGGCTCTCAAGAGTGAGGTGACATAGGCAGGGCTCTCAAGAGTGAGGTGACACAGGCAGGGCTCTCAAGAGTGAGGTGACACAGGCAGGGCTCTCAAGAGTAAGGTGACAGGCAGGGCTCTCAAGAGTGAGGTGACACAGGCACGGCTCTCAAGAGTGAGGTGACACAGGCAGGGCTCTCAAGAGTGTGGTGACACAGGCACGGCTCTCAAGAGTGAGCTGACACAGGCACGGCTCTCAAGAGTGAGGTGACACAGGCAGGACTCTCAAGAGGTGACACAGGCAGGACTCTCAAGAGTGAGGTGACACAGGCAGGACTCTCAAGAGTGAGGTGACGCAGACAGGGCTCTCAAGAGTGAGATGACACAGGCAGGACTCTCAAGAGCGAGGTGACACAGGCAGGACTCTCAAGAGTGAGGTGACACTGGCAGGACTCTCAAGAGCGAGGTGACACAGGCAGGACTCTCAAGAGTGAGGTGACACTGGCAGGACTCTCAAGAGTGAGGTGACACAGGCAGGACTCTCAAGAGTGAGATGACACAGGCAGGACTCTCAAGAGTGAGGTGACACAGGCAGGACTCTCAAGAGTGAGATGACACAGGCAGGACTCTCAAGAGTGAGGTGACACAGGCAGGACTCTCAAGAGAGCAAATAAATCAACACACTCAGGTGTTTTATTTCCTTGTATAATGTGTTTACTGGTGTGCGAAAGATGGGAATAACAGGAAAACAGGGAGAAAACGATGGGAATAACAGGAAAACAGGGAGAAAACGATGGGAATAACAGGAAAACAGGGAGAAAACGATGGGAATAACAGGAAAACAGGGAGAAAACGATGGGAAGATGGTAATAACAGGAAAATAGGGAGAAAAGCATGGAGAATAACAGGAAAACGAAGAAAAAGATGGGGTAATACACTAAAACGGAGAAAAAGAGAATAACAGGAAAACAGAAAGAAAAAGATGGGGAATAACAGGAAAACAGGGAGAAAAGGATGGGGAATAACAGGAAAACGAAGAAAAAGATGGGGAATAGTTGAAAAACGGAGAAAAAAATGGGGAATAACAGGAAAAGAGGAAGAAAAAGATGGGGAATAACAGGAAAACTGGGAGAAAAGGATGGAGAATAACACGAAAACGGAGAAAATGATGGGGAATAACAGGAAAATAGGGAGACAAAGATGGGGAATAACAGGGAGAAAAGGATGGAGAATAACAGAAAAACGACGAAAAAGATGGAGAATAACAGGAAAACGGAGAAAAAGATGGATAATAACAGGAAAACGGAGAAAAAGATGGATAATAACAGGAAAACGGAGAAAAAGATGGGGAATGACAGGAAAACAGAAGATGTGAAATAAAACGAAAACTGAAAAAAGATGGGAAATTAAAGGAAAACGGAGAAAAAGATGGGGAATAACAGCGAAACTGAGAAAATGATGTGGAATAACAGGGAAACAGGAGAAAAAGATGGGAAATAGAAGGAAAACAGGGAGAAAAAGATGAGAAAGAAGGGAGAACATCGGGGAAACAGGGAGGAAACGTTGTAAAAATAGAATAAGAAGAAAGTTTAGCTAAAAAAAATCTTGCACTTCTGAAACCTCGCACTGGGCGAAACGTATTACATTGCTAAAACACGTTTTGCACTCTTTAAAATGATTTTGCATTCTGAAAACGTTTTTTACTGCCAAGAAAAGGTTTTGCCTCGCTTAAAACACACTGCATGGCTTAAAACTTGTTACACCGTATAAAAACACTTTCCCTTACAAATAAAAGAGAGAAAAACGTTTTACGCTACTTAAAACGTTTTGCAGAGTCGTTCATCAATATTTATTACAGAGGAAAAGGTTTTCCAGTAGCTAGAATATGCTGCGACAGCAGCCAGAGATGCACCCTGGTGAAGGAGTGAAGCAACGTGTTGTGACAGTGTTTCTGGTCTTCCAGCCCCAACCATCCTGTTGTGATGGAAGTCTGGCCACTCTGAATATAATGACGAATAGTGGTGATCATGATAGCTGAGGCAGTGATGGTGATTATGGAAGATAAGGTAGAGTGATGGTGATAATGGTAGCTTAAGCAGGGTGATGGTGATAATAGTAGCTGAGGCAGAGTGATGGTGATAATGGTAGCTGAGGCAGAGTGATTGTGATAATGGTAGCTGAGGCAGAGTGACGGTGATAATGGTAGCTGAGGCAGAATAATGCTGATAATGGTAGCTGAGGCAGAATAATGATGATAATAGTAGCTGAGGCAGAATAATGATGATAATAGTAGCTGAGTGATGGTGACAACGGTAGCTGGGGTAGAGTGACGGTGATAATGGTAGCTGAGGCAGATTGATGGTGATAATGGTAGCTGAGGTAGAGTGATGTTGATAATGATAGCTGAGGCAGAGTGATGGTGATAATGGTAGCTGAGGCAGAGTGACGGTGATAATGGTAACTGAGGCAGAATAATGCTGATAATGGTGGCTGAGACAGAATAATGGTGATAATAGGAGCTGAGAGAGTGATGGTGATAATGGTAGCTAGGGTAGAGTGATGGTGATAATTGTAGCTGAGGCAGAGTGATGGTGATAATGGTACCTAGGGCAGAGTGATGGTGATAATGGTACCTGAGGCAGAATAATGGTGATAATGGTTGCTGAGGTAGAGTGATGGTGATAATGGTAGCTGAGGCAGAGTGATGGTGATAATGGTAGCTAAGGCAGAGTGATGGTGATAATGGTAGCTGAAACAGATTGATGTTGATTATGGTAGCTGAGGTAGAGTGATGGTGATAATGGTAGCTGAGGCAGAGTGATGGTGATAATGGTAGCTGAGGCAGAGTGATGGTAATAATGGTAGCTGAGGCAGAGTGACGGTGATAATGGTAGCTGAGGCAGAGTGATGGTGATAATTGTAGCTGAGGCAGAGTGATGGTGATAATGGTAGCTGAGGCAGATTGATGGTGATAATGGTAGCTGAGGTAGAGTGATGGTGATAATGGTAGCTGAGGCAGATTGATGATGATAATGGTAGCTGAGGCAGATTGATGGTGATAATGGTAGCTGAGGCAGAGTGATGGTGATAATGGTAGCTGAGGCAGAGTGACGGTGATAATGGTAGCTTAGGCAGATTGATGGTGATAATGGTAGCTGAGGCAGAGTGATAGTGATAATGGTAGCTGAGGCAGTGATGGTGATAATGGTAACTGAGGCAGAGTGATGCTGATAATGATAGCTGAGGTAGAGTGATGGTGATAATGGTAGCTGAGGCAGATTGATGGTGATAATGGTAGCTGAGGCAGAGTGATAGTGATAATGGTAGCTGAGGCAGTGATGGTGATAATGGTAGCTGAGGCAGAGTGATGCTGATAATGATAGCTGAGGTAGAGTGATGGTGATAATGGTACCTGAGGCAAAGTGATGGTGATAATGGTACCTGAGGCAGATTGATGGTGATAATGGTAGCTGAGGCAGAGTGATGTTGATAATGGTAGCTGAGGTAGAGTGATGGTGATAATGGTAGCTGAGGCAGAGTGATGGTGATAATGGTAGCTGAGGCAGAGTGACGGTGATAATGGTAGCTGAGGCAGATTGATGGTGATAATGGTAGCTGAGGCAGAGTGATGGTGATAATGGTAGCTGAGGCAGAGTGATGGTGATAATGGTACCTGAGGCAAAGTGATGGTGATAATGGTAGCTGAGGCAGATTGATGGTGATAATGGTAGCTGAGGCAGAGTGATGTTGATAATGGTAGCTGAGGTAGAGTGATGGTGATAATGGTAGCTGAGGCAGAGTGATGATGATAATGGTAGCTGAGGCAGAGTGACGGTGATAATGGTAGCTGAGGCAGAGTGATGTTGACAATGGTAGCTGAGGTAGAGTGATGGTGATAATGGTAGCTGAGGCAGAGTGATGGTGATAATGGTAGCTGAGGCAGAGTGACGGTGATAATGGTAGCTGAGGCAGAGTGACGGTGATAATGGTAGCTGAGGCAGAGTGATGTTGATAATGGTAGCTGAGGTAGAGTGATGGTGATAATGGTAGCTGAGGCAGAGTGACGGTGATAATGGTAGCTGAGGCAGAGTGACGGTGATAATGGTAGCTGAGGCAGAGTGACGGTGATAATGGTAGCTGAGGCAGAGTGACGGTGATAATGGTAGCTGAGGCAGAGTGATGTTGATAATGGTAGCTGAGGTAGAGTGATGGTGATAATGGTAGCTGAGGCAGAGTGATGTTGATAATGGTAGCTGAGGCAGAGTGATGGTGATAATGGTAGCTGAGGTAGAGTGATGTTGATAATGGTAGCTGAGGTAGAGTGATGGTGATAATGGTAGCTGAGGCAGAGTGATGTTGATAATGGTAGCTGAGGCAGAGTGACGGTGATAATGGTAGCTGAGGCACTCGGGGATGAGCTCCTTCATTCATCAGCGGCTGAGAAACGATCTCAGAAAATCTTTTTCAAATGCAAAACTGATGAAAATTCACCAGAGAATCTTTCTCATTAATCACTAATGAAGGATGGATGGTGTTAGTGATTACCGGGAGGAAGGGGGGTCCTTGATGGTCATGTGGATGGGTTGGTGGGTTGTCATGTGGGTGGGTGGGTTGTCATGTGGATGGGTCGGTGGGACGTCATGTGGGTGGATGGGTGGTTGGGTTGTCATGTTGGTGGGTTGGTTGTCTTGTGGATGAGTGGGTGGGTTGTCATGCGGATGGATGGGTGGGTTGTAATGTGGATGGGTTGGGTAGGTTGTCATGTGGATGGGTGGGTTGTCAAGTGGATGGGTGAGTTATGTGGATGGGTGGGTGGTCATGTGGATGGGTGGGTTCTCATGTGGATGGGTGGGTTCTTATGTGGATGGGTGGGTGGGTTGTCATGCGGATAGGTGAGTTGTCATGTAGATGGGTGGGTGGGTTATTATGTGGATGGGTGGGTGAGTTGTCATGTGGATAGGTGGGTGAGTTGCCATGTTGATGCGTGGGTGAGTTGCCATGTGGATGGGTGGGTGGATTGTCATGTGGATGGGTGGGTGGATGAGTTGTCATGTGGATGGGTGGGCGGGGTTGTCATGTGGATGGGTGGGTGAGTTGCCATGTGGATGGGTGGGTGGGTTGTCATGTGGATGGGTGGGTGGGTGAGTTGTCATGTGGATGGGTGGGGGGTTGTCATGTGGATGGGTGGGTGAGTTGCCATGTGGATGGGTGGGTGGGTTGTCATGTGGATGGGTGGGTGGGTTATTATGTGGATGGGTGGGTGAGTTGTCATGTGGATAGGTGGGTGAGTTGCCATGTTGATGGGTGGGTGAGTTGCCATGTGGATGGGTGGGTGGATTGTCATGTGGATGGGTGGGTGGATGAGTTGTCATGTGGATGGGTGGGCGGGTTGTCATGTGGATGGGTGGGTGAGTTGCCATGTGGATGGGTGGGTGGGTTGTCATGTGGATGGGTGGGTGGGTGAGTTGTCATGTGGATAGGTAGGTGGATTGTCATGTGGATGGGTGGGTTTTCAGGTAAATGGGTGGGTTGTCATGTGGATGGGTGGGCGAGTTGTCATGTGGATAGGAGGGAGGGTTGTCATGTGGATGGGAGGGAGGGTTGTCATATGGTTGGGGTTGTCATTTGGATGGCTGGGTTGTCACATCAATGGGTGGGTTGTCATGTGGATGGGCGAGTTGTCATGTGGATGGGTAGGTGGTCATGTGGGTTGGTGGTTGGTCATGTGGATGGGTGGGTTGTCATGTAGATGGGTTAATTGTCATGTCGGTGAGTAGGTGTGCGAGTTGTCATGTGGATGGGTGGGTGGTCATGTGGATGGGTGGGTGGTCATGTGGATGGGTGGGTGGTCATGTGGATGGGTGGGTGGTCATGTGGATGGGTGGGTGGTCATGTGGACGGGTGGGTGGGTTGTCATGTGGATGGGTGAGCTGGTATTCATGTGGATGGGAGGGTTATCATGTTGAAGGGTGGGATGTCAAGTGGATGCTTGGGTTGGCATGTGGATGGCTGGATGGTCATGAGGATGGCTGGGTGGTCATGAGTATGGGTGAATGGTTATGAGTGGGTGGGTGGATGGTTATGAGTGGGTGGGTGAGGTTTCATCTAGTCGCTTAGGATGCATCGTGTGAGTGGGTGAGCGAGTTGACATGTTAGTGAGTATGATGAATCATGTGTGCTTGGGTGGGTGGGTGGGTGGATGGGTGGGTGGATGGGTGGGTAGATGGGTGGGTCGTAAATAGCTCACCACTAATGAGGCTCATCTCAGTGGTCCCATCTTGATATTTTTTTTAACGTGCAAGTCGTTGTGTATTTCATCACTAGTGGTCTTAATGACTGTGGTGATGACTGGTCTTAATGACTGTGGTGATGACTGGTCTTAATGACTGTGGTGATGACTGGTCTTAATGACTGTGGTGATGACTGGTCTTAATGACTGTGGTGATGACTGGTCTTAATGACTGTGGTAATGATGACATGTGGTCCTAATGACCGTGGTGGTGGTTGCTGGAGGTTTTAATGACCGTGGTGGTGACTGGTGGTCTTATTGTGGTGGTGACTGGTCTTAATGATTGTGGTGGTGACTGGTGGTCTTAATGATTGTGGTGGTGACTGGTCTTAATGATTGTGGTGGTGACTGGTGGTCTTAATGACTGTGATGATGACTGGTGGTCTTAATGACTGTGATGATGACTGTAGTTTTAATGATTGTGAAAGTTAAGAAATGTTGAGAAATGGTATTACCAGCTAAGCTTATTATTTATAAATTTAAATATAGGGAACACTTAGCTGATAAAAGACAGCAAATCGTCTACACAGCCGCCCCTGCAGACGAGGTCTTGAACTGTTGTCATGATCATCTCTCAACGGGCTGGAATAGATCATATTATGAAAACAACAATTTACCCCTAGGGGGTGTTATGTCGGCATATTTCATTCACTGATGACTGACAAACTTACTTGTGTGGACTCAAAAGTCCGCACCTAACTGCCGACTATAGGTTGATTACAAACTCCTTGCGACTCAAGAACTGCGCAGTCCCCCGTACTACAGGAAATTCGTAACCTACCTTGCTCTTGTAGCGTGAGCTATGGTGTTCTTCACACCTTCGACAGGTATCGGTGACTTGATAGAAGCTGAAGTGTCCTTGGATGTCCACGTCTTCCATAGTCTAGGAATACGCACACTGGTACACTATGTTCCACAAGATTTGTCTTTATTGTTCACAATCTTATCACTAAAGAAGCTGATCACACTTCTCTTAAGTGTTTATTGTGTTTTACCTGGAGTTTACCTGGAGAGAGTTCCGGGGGTCAACGCCCCCGCGGCCCGGTCTGTGACCAGGCCTCCTGGTGGATCAGAGCCTGATCAACCAGGCTGTTACTGCTGGCTGCACGCAAACCGACGTACGAGCCACAGCCCGGCTGATCAGGAACCGACTTTAGGTGCTTGTCCAGTGCCAGCTTGAAGACTGCCAGGGGTCTGTTGGTAATCCCCCTTTTATGAGACACTTTGTTCACACTAACGCACAGATCGTTCTTTGTTGGTTATCCTGGCATCAGTGTCACTCTCAGTAGAGTCAAAAGTAATCTGAAGACGCCACAGCACCCCACGCCGTCACTGCCCCCTAGCACAAAGGAAAAGCTGATCTAATACTTTTGCTTCCTTGCCACTTCCTCGATGAAGCAAAGCAGAATGTTTGTTTCTTGCTGTCTTAAGCATAGACAACAATGTCCACTATCTTTACCATGGTAATAAAGTGGGAGCAGGATTTTCCTTAATTGTCCTGCTAAGGTAGGAGATGTACTGTCTCTTATTAAAATACACTCTGCAACACTGGACTGCAAGGAGCGGCGGTCGCTTGACCACGTCGCATACTCGTACTGCATCTGCTATCAATTACTCGCTGTAGCAGTAAACAAGATATTTGCCCCTTCTGAGAGGGCTGGGCCCCTCAGGGCTGAAAGGGGCTGAAGGGGGCTGATACCCCCTCCTGGAGAAAATTTCTCCACACAAGACACGTGTGCAACATCTGGATATCTTTATTGTAGACGTTTCGCCATCCAGTGGCTTTATCAATACAGATTCTAGGACATAATTGGAAGACAGTAGAGCTATATACAAAAGATGAGGTGTTCAGTCTCTCAGCCTTGGGGTTTGCGTTCACAGCATCGTGGTGGAGGAGAATCTGGAGCAAAGGCAAGATGACTGGCGGTTATATAGGCGTCAGTGGATAAGGACGTGCAGCAGACGAGGGCATAGTCACTGGTAGGCGGGATTTCCCAGTGGAAGTAGGTCCTTCCCAAAGAGATGGGTTAGTTGTAGTTGTCGGTATTTTATACCTTTCTTGCACTTTAATGATTGTGGTGGTGATGACTGATCTTAATGACTATGACGGTGGTCACTCGTCTTAATGATTTTGGTGGTGACTGGTGATCTTAATGATTGTGGTGGTGACTGGGCTTAATGATTGTGGTGGTGACTGGTGATCTTAATGATTGTGGTGGTGACTGGTGGTCTTAATGACTGTGATGATGACTGTAGTTTTAATGATTGTGGTGGTGACTGTGGTGATTACTGATCTTAATGACTATGACGGTGGTGACTGGTCTTAATGACTGTGGTGGTAATGACTGATAGCCTTAATGACTGTGATGACTGGTCTCAGTGACCGTGATGGTGATGACTGGTGGTCTCAATGATTGTGGTGGTGATGACTGGTGGTCTCAATGATTGTGGTAGTGATGACTGGTGGTCTTAAAGCTTTCAACCCAGTCTAACTTTATACGTCAACAGTTGATGTCTTGCTTAACGTCAACCATAACATATTTTCTCCTAATTACATTTTTTTTTTAATTTTAAATTAAATTACCTTAATTTTAATATTGAAAACTTGTAATAGGATGGGTCGCATAAAGGCAATTTGGTGGCCGAGGAAAACTCGAAACGTGGAATAGTTGAACTTCATCACTTGTTGCGTAACTGGATTAAAGCTCTAAACGCGAATTATCAATTAAGTGTCAGATTTCATTGCAATATTCCAGATATGTCTTCGTCAGGATGATACGTGATAAACAAAGACTGCTGCAAAGAATTCGAGGAAAACTAATCTATTCTGCGCTACTGCTGTTAACGTCGATGTGATACACGGTAGCTGTGGCTGAAGATGAACTTGAGTGTATAAAATGTGTCAGAGTTGCACGGAAGAGAAGATTCAGTGGACACGAAGGCATATTGTCCACAGCAGCGAAGGAACACAAGGTTTTACTGTGATGATTCTGGGCTATGTAGGCCATTTTAATAAAGCTCCCCATGCAGCGAGACACTGTGTCACAGTGGAAGCTTGCACTGCACCTCACTATTCTGAAGTGGTGTGTAAAATGACAGAGTTGCTGTGGTGTTTCAGGGAAGAATGTCCTGTGGTCCTGTAATACACCACTCATCACCCATACAGGGATGAAGGTCCAGCATTACACCACCCATCATCTACACAAGTAATGAAATTTTTCAATGTAATCAACCAGTGATCATCCACACAACTATGGACGACCTTCATTATAATCCTCCAGTAAGCGTCGACGACATACGTACACTTAAAACATGTAGGTAATATCTCTCCAAGATTTCCTTTCATGTTCTGAACTCTCTGAAACACATTCAACTTGTAGACAGTGAAAACCACCAGTCACCACCATCACAGTTATTAGAGTCACCAGTCATCATCACCATAGTCATTAAGATAAAGTAGTAATGGTTTCCTCTGTTGCTGGAATTGTTTATGAAAGAGTAAAGCTTTCGCATCCTCAAACTTGCCACTCTCGCGGCATCATGGGAGGAGCAGCAGCAGCTACAAGGTAAACAAAACAGTTTCCTTCCTTTGTTGATATTGCGATCCCTCACCGAAAAAAAACGTGCGCACGCTTACTTACACACACACACACACACACACACACACACACACACACACACACACACACACACACACACACTGCAATGGATCAGAGAATACCTGACAGGGAGGCAACAACGAGTCATGGTACGCGACGAGGTGTCAGAGTGGGCGCCTGTGACAAGCGGGCTTCCACAGAGGTCAGTCCTAGGACCTGTGCTTTTTTGGTATATGTGAATGACATAACGGAAGGGATAGACTCAGAAGTGTCCCTGTTTGCAGATGATGTGAAGTTAATGATCAGAATCAAATCGGTCGAGGATCAGGCAGGACTACAAAGAGACCTGGACAAGCTACAAGCCTGGTCCAGCAACTGGCTCCTTGAGTTTAAAAACCCCGCCAAATGCAAAGTCATGAAGATTGGGGAAGGGCAAAGAAGACCGCAGACAAAGTATAGTCTAGGTGGCCAAAGACTGCAAACCTCACTCAAGGAAAAAGATCTTGGGATGAATATAACACCGAGCACATCTCCTGAGGCGCACATCAATCAGATAACTGCTGCAGCGTACGGGTGTCTGGCAAACCTAAGGATAGCGTTCCGATACCTCAGTAAGGAATCGTTCAAGACTTTCTACACCATTTACGTCAGGCCCATACTGGATATGCAGCACCAGTTTGGAATCCACGCCGGGTCAAGCACGTCAAGAAATTAGAGAAAGTGCAAAGGTTTGCAACAAGACTAGTGTCAGAGCTAAGGGGATTGTCCTACGAAGAAAGGTTAAGGGAAATCGGTCTGACGACACCGGAGGACAGGAGGGTCAGGGGAGACATGTTAACGACATGAAAAATATTGCGCGGAATAGACAAGGTGGACAAAGACGGGATGTTGCAGAGGTGGGACACAGAAACGAGAGGTCACAATTGGAAGTTGAAGACTCAGATGAGTCAAAGGGATGTTAGGAAGTATTTCTTCATAGAGTAGTCAGGCAGTGGAATAATCTAGAAAGTGCGTAGTGGAGGCAGGAACCATACATAGTTTTAAGACGAGGTTTGATGAAGCTCATGGAGCAGGGAGAGGACCCAGTAGCAATCAGTGAAGAGGCGGGGCCAGGAGCTATGACTCGACCCCTGTAACCAAAAATAGGTGAGTACACACACACACACACACACACACACACACACACACACACTCTCTCTCTCTCTCTCTCACTCTCATTCTCAAACTTTCTCTCTCACTCTCATTCTCTCTCATTCTCTCACTCTCATTCTCGCACTCTCATTCTCGCACTCTCATTCTCGCACTCTTCATTCTCGCACTCTCATTCTCGCACTCTCATTCTCGCACTCTCATTCTCGCACTCTCATTCTCGCACTCTCATTCTCGCACTCTCATTCTCGCACTCTCATTCTCGCACTCTCATTCTCGCACTCTCATTCTCGCACTCTCATTCTCGCACTCTCTTTCTCTCGTACGCGAACGCCAGCATATAGGTTGAAGGAGCAAAGAGCTGAGGTAACTCCAGACAAAATAGTTACTACAGAAACAAAACTGAATAAAATTATATCAAAGTCCATAATTCTTGCAGGTTAACAAGTGATAAAGAAAGGAAGGAAGGAGCAAAGAGAGGTGGAGGAGTGGCACCGAGAGTCAAAATTCAGTGGAATTTTTGAAAAGTGTGAGTCATAAACATACAAACGTTAAACGATATAATAGTATATTAAATTAAGACTTGGGGGGGGGACCCAAAGTAGTAGCTGCATTGAAATGTAACCCAGTACCTAACAGCAAGAGATCGAGGCAGAAATTTGAAGACATCACCAAAGCCATAACTGACATGACAGCAGCAGCAGCTGTAAGTGCCCACACGTTTATAGCAATGCTTCTCATTATGGGTGATTTCCATCACAAAGAAAGAGACTGGGAGTAAAGGTACCCATTCGGGGGACAAGAAACGTGGAGGACTAAGTTGATGAAGGTGATTACAGAAAACTTTGAGTCAGCAGGCTTGGTAGACGACCAGGGAGAGAGAAGATAAGTCAATAAGACTGGACTCAGTATTTACCACAGGTACATTTGACATAGGTGAATTAGAATATGAGAACCCCCTGAGCGCTAGTGATCCGTTAGTCTTAATTTCAACTTCGAGTACCTGGTAGAACTAAAGGTTTAGGAAAGTACGGCAGGTGGAGGGGTGTGAGTAACCAGTCTTTAGAAAGGGTTGAGAGGTTGAGAGAGTTCCTGAATGCAGTTCAGTGGGTTAAAGACTCGGGAGGAAAGTCAGCAGATGAGGGGTGTCTAGCTGGAAAATACCGGGAAGCAGAAGAGACTTTCATTCCAAGATGTAAAAACAAAGATAAACTGAGCTCTTAGTTCAACCACACATGAAGATTGATAAAAAAATAAGTGTGTGTGTAGGGAAAAACTTCCCAAAACCGAAGGACAGACGGGAAAAGAGAAGTGAGCAGATTAGCCAGAAACGAATAAGTTAGGCATTAATGCATTCTTATACTCTCAACACTTTAGCAGTTAGGGTGATGAGAGGGGCTAAGCGACAGTTCGAGAATGGTATAACAACAAAGGCAAAGTCTGAACCAAAACTGCTTCACAGCTGCATCAGAAGAAAAACTATTGAAAATGATCATGTAATTCGACTGAAGACGGAAGGTAAGCTCACGAACAATGACATGGAAATCTATGAAGTGTTGATCAAACATATTAAAGAAGTCTTCTCACTAGAAAACTTCGGGGAAAAGATACACCAAGAGGTTCTGAATGTCATCCACACAACAGCGGTAGAAGTAAAGAAACTTTTGATGGACCTGCTTATATCAAAGGCAAAATGGGACCTGACAAGTTGTCATAATAGATTTTTTAAGCAGAATCATTGTCTGAACCACTGTGATCTACAGTAAGTCAGTAGACACGGGACAGTTACCAGAGATCTGGAAGACGGTGAGTGCAGTCCCTTTATTTAAGAAAGAAGAATGGCAGGAATTGTCGAACTACAGACGAATTTCTCGAATACGCATACCATACTGGGCAATGGAGAAAATTATCAGGAGAGTGTTAGAACACATATAGAGAAGTGGTCTCATTGAAAACAACCATTATGGGTTCAGAATTTACAATTTTTTTTTTTTTTTGGGGGGGGGGGTTAACTTGTGGGAGTTCCGTGACAAAGTAACAGATGTGCGACACTTTTCTATCGAAAAGTGCCTTTGACAACCAGTAACTAATACTAAGTAACTAAAGTCTACCCATGTGTACGTTCAGGGACAACTAATTATTTGTTTCTAATTACTTCCGAGTTTACCGAAAATGAGCAATGGTGGGTAAGGTCGGGTACTGCTTTTACATATATGTATAAGCAAGCGCCAATTCAAAATGTTAATCGAAATCAACAATTTTTATAATCAGCTTGATTAAATAAAATTACAGATTTATAGTAGTAACAAGGATTCTTGTGAGTAAATTTATTACAATTTCTGTATGTAAACACTACTGAAATTTTAACTGGAAGTTGAATGAGAGGAGAACCGAGAGGTGAACCGAGAGGAGTCTCTTATGTAGCAAGTGACACGACTAATAGCCTGGGTAGTCAATACCCTAGCACACACTCAGCATGGGTAGTCAATACCCTAGCAAACACTCAGTATGGGTAGTCAATACCCTAGCAAACACTCAGCATGGGTAGTCAATACCCTAACAAACACTCAGCATGGGTAGTCAATACCCTAGCAAACACTCAGCATTGGTAGTCAATACCCTAGCAAACACTCAGCATGGGTAGTCAATACCCTAGCAAACACTCAGCATGGGTAGTCAATACCCTAGCACACACTCAGCATGGGTAGTCAATACCCTAGCACTCAGCATGGGTAGTCAATACCCTAGCAAACACTCAGCATGGGTAGTCAATACCCTAGCAAACACTCAGCATGGATAGTAAATACCCTAGCAAACACTCAGCCTGGGTAGTTAGTCCCCTAGCAAACACTCAGCCTGGGTAGTTAGTCCCCTAGCAAACACTCAGCCTGTGTAGTTAGTCCCCTAGCAAACACCCAGCATGGGTAGTTAGTCCCCTAGCAAACACTCAGCATGGGTAGTTAGTCCCCTAGCAAACACTCAGCCTGGGTAGTTAGTCCCCTAGCAAACACTCAGCATGGGTAGTTAGTCCCCTAGCAAACACTCAGCATGGGTAGTTAGTCCCCTAGCAAACACTCAGCATGGGTAGTTAGTCCCCTAGCAAACACTCAGCATGGGTAGTTAGTCCCCTAGCAAACACTCAGCCTGGGCAGTTAGTCCCCTAGCAAACACTCAGCCTGGGTAGTCAATCCCGTAGCACACACTCAGCCTGGGTAGTCAGTCCCCTAGCAGTCAGCCTGGGTAGTCAGTCCCCCAGCAACACTCACCCTGGGTAGTCAGTCCCCTAGCAAACACTCAACCTGGGTAGTCAGTCCCCTAGCAAACACTCAGCCTGGGTAGTCAGTCCCCAGCAACACTCAACCTGGGTAGTCAGTCCCCTAGCAAACACTCTTGCAAACACTCAGCCTGGGTAATCAGTCCCCTAGCAACACTCATCCTGGGTAGTCAGTCCCCTAGCAAACACTCAGCCTGGGTAGTCAGTCCCCCAGCAACATTCATCCTGGGTAGTCAGTCCCCTAGCAAACACGCAGTCTGGGTAGTCAGTCCCCTAGCAACACTCAACCTGGGTAGCCAGTCCCCTAGCAAACATTCATCGTGGGTAGTCAGTCCCCTAGCACTCAGCCTGGGTAGCCAGTCCCCTAGCAAACACTCAGCCTGGGTAGTCAGCCCCCTAGCAAACACTCAGCCTGGGTAGCCAGCCCCCTAGCAAACACTCATCCTGGGTAGTCAGTCCCCTAGCAAACACTCAGCCTGGGTAGTCAGTCCACCAGCAACACTCATCGTGGGTAGTCAGTCCCCTAGAAAACACTCATCGTGGGTAGTCAGTCCCCTAGCAAACACTCAGCCTGGGTAGCCAGTCCCCTAGCAAACACTCAGCCTGGGTAGTCAGTCCCCTAGCAAACACTCAGCCTGGGTAGTCAGTCCCCTAGCAACACTCATCCTGGGTAGTCAGTCCCCTAGCAAACACTCAGCCTGGGTAGTCAGTCCCCTAGCAACACTCATCCTGGGTAGTCAGTCCCCTAGCAACACTCATCGTGGGTAGTCAGTCCCCTAGCAAACACTCAGCCTGGGTAGCCAGTCCCCTAGCAAACACTCAGCCTGGGTAGCCAGTCCCCTAGCAAACACTCAGCCTGGGTAGTCAGTCCCCTAGCAAACACGCAGTCTGAGTAGTCAGTCCCCTAGCAACACTCAACCTGGGTAGCCAGTCCCCTAGCAAACACTCATCGTGGGTAGTCAATCCCCTAGCAAACACTCAGCCTAGGTAGCCAGTCCCCTAGCAAACACTCATCCTGGGTAGTCAGCCCCCTAGCAAACACTCAGCCTGGGTAGCCAGACCCCTAGCAAACACTCATCCTGGGTAGTCAGTCCCCTAGCAAACACTCAGCCTGGGTAGTCAGTCCACCAGCAACACTCATCGTGGGTAGTCAGTCCCCTAGCAAACACTCAGCCTAGGTAGCCAGTCCCCTAGCAAACACTCATCCTGGGTAGTCAGCCCCCTAGCAAACACTCAGCCTGGGTAGCCAGACCCCTAGCAAACACTCATCCTGGGTAGTCAGTCCCCTAGCAAACACTCATCGTGGGTAGTCAGTCCCCCAGCAACACTCATCCTGGGTAGTCAGTCCCTTAGAAAACACTCAGCCTGGGTAGTCAGTTCCCTAGCAAACACTCAGCCTGGGTAGTCAGTCCCCTAGCAAACACTCAGCCTGGGTAGTCAGTCCTCTAGCAACACTCATCCTGGGTAGTCAGTCCCCTAGCAAACACTCAGCCTGGGTAGTCAGTCCCCTAGCAACACTCATCCTGGGTAGTCAGTCCCCTAGCAACACTCAACCTGGGTAGCCAGTCCCCTAGCAAACACTCAGCCTGGGTAGTCAGTCCCCTAGCAAACACTCAGCCTGGGTAGTCAGTCCCCTAGCAAACACTCAGCCTGGGTAGTCAGTCCTCTAGCAACACTCAGCCTGGGTAGCAAGTCCCCTAGCAAACACTCAGCCTGGGTAGTCAGTTTCCTAGCAAACACTCAGCTTGTGTAGTCATTCCCCTAGCAAACACTCAGCCTGGGTAGTTAGTCCCTCAGCAACACTCATCGTGGGTAGCCAGTCCCCTAGCAAACACTCATCCTGGGTAGTCAGTCCCCTAGCAAACACACAGCCTGGATAGCAAGTTCCCTAGCACTCAACCTGGGTAATCAGTCCACTAGCAAACACTCAGCCTGGGTAGTCAGTCCCCTAGCAAACACTCAGCCTGGTTAGTCAGTCCCCTAGCAAACACTCAGCCTGGGTAGTCAGTCCCCTAGCAAACACTCATCGTGGGTAGTCAGTCCCCTAGCAAACACTCAGCCTGTGTAGTCAGTCCCCTAGCAAACACTCAGCCTGGGTAGTCAGTCCCCTAGCAAACACTCAGCCTGGGTAGTCAGTCCCCTAGCAAACACTCAGCCTGGGTAGTCAGTCCCCTAGCACTCAGCCTGGGTAGCCAGTCCTCTTGCAAACACTCAGACTGTGTAGTCAGTCCCCTAACAAACACTCAGCCTGGGTAGTCAGTCCCCTACCAAACACTCAGCATGGGTAGTCAGTCCCCTACCAAACACTAAGCCTGGGTAGGCAGTCCCCTAGCAACACTCAGCCTGGGTAGGCAGTCCCCCAGCAACACTCAGCCTGGGTAGTCAGTCCCCAAGCAACACTCAGCCTGGGTAGTCAGTCCCCCAGCAACACTCAGCCTGGGTAGCCCAGTCCCCAGCAACACTCGCCTGGGTAGTCAGTCCTCTAGCACACTCAGCCGGGGTAGTCAGTCCCCCAGCAACACTCAGCCTGGGTAGTCAGTCCCCCAGCAACACTCAGCCTGGGTAGTCAGTCCCCCAGCAACACTCAGCCTGGGTAGTCAGTCCCCTAGCAACACTCATCCTGGGTAGTCAGTCCCCTACCAAACACTCGTATACACATACACCTAATATTTATTTATATTATTAAATGAAACAAAAAATCATACATCGCTACAGAAAAGTTACAGTTGTATATCGGAACTTGTAGAAGTTAAATTTGGTTTAAGTAAAAGTTATTTTAACCTGGTTCATCCAAGGAGCTAGGTAATTGACCCCCCCCCCCACACACACACACACGTGGCGAGGTGTCAGAGTGGGCACCTGTGACCAGCGGGGTCCCACAGGGGTCAGTCCTAGGACCAGTGCTGTTTCTGGTATTTGTGAACGACATGACGGAAGGAATAGACTCTGAGGTGTCCATGTTTGCAGATGACGTGAAGTTGATGAAAAGAATTCACTCGATCGAAGACCAGGCAGAACTACAAAGGGATCTGGACAGGCTGCAGACCTGGTCCAGCAATTGGCTCCTGGAGTTCAATCCCACCAAGTGCAAAGTCATGAAGATTGGGGAAGGGCAAAGAAGACCGCAGACGGAATACAGTCTAGGGGGCCAGAGACTACAAACCTCACTCAAGGAAAAAGATCTTGGGGTGAGTATAACACCAGGCACATATCCTGAAGAGCACATCAACCAAATAACTGCTGCAGCATATGGGCGCCTAGCAAACCTCAGAACAGCATTCCGATATCTTAATAAGGAATCGTTCAGGACCCTGTACACCGTGTACGTTAGGCCCATATTGGAGTATGCGGCACCAGTTTGGAACCCACACCTAGCCAAGCACGTAAAGAAACTAGAGAAAGTGCAAAGGTTTGCAACAAGACTAGTCCCAGAGCTAAGAGGTATGTCCTACGAGGAGAGGTTAAGGGAAATCAACCTGACGACACTGGAGGACAGAAGTGATAGGGGGGACATGATAACGACATACAAAATACTGAGAGGAATTGACAAGGTGGACAAAGACAGGATGTTCCAGAGAATGGACACAGTAACAAGGGGACACAGTTGGAAGTTGAAGACACAGATGAATCACAGGGATGTTAGGAAGTATTTCTTCAGCCACATAGTAGTCAGTAAGTGGAATAGTTTGGGAAGGCGATGTAGTGGAGGCAGGATCCATACATAGCTTTAAGCAGAGGTATGATAAAGCTCACGGTTCAGGGAGAGTGACCTTTTAGCGACCAGTGAAGAGGCGGGGCCAGGAGCTCGGACTCGACCCCTGCAACCTCAACTAGGTGAGTACAACTAGGCGAGTACACACTCACACACACGAGAGAGAGAGAGAGAGAGAGAGAGAGAGAGAGAGAGAGAGAGAGAGAGAAGAGAGAGGAAAAGAGAGGAAAGAGAGAAAGAGAGAGAGAAAGAGAGAAAGAGAGAGAGAGAGAGAGAGAGAGAGAGAGAGAGAGAGAGAGAGAGAGAGAGACCATCGGCCTAGTGTGGGTGTAGGTGGTATTTTCACATCCCAGTACCAAAATTCAACCAGAATAAGTGCAACCCAAGCCTTTTGGATAAGAGATAAGGATAAATGAGTTAGTGAATACAGTGATAGATGAGTTAATGAATAAAGTGAAGAAATAGAAGAAGCAGGAGCAAAACGTGAAGCATCGTGTAGCGTATGAGTGGAGCCAGACGTCAGTTCTGCCTGACGTAAAGTACAAAGCCTTTTTGTGGTTGCAATGAAGGAGCTGCGTCTGACCCTGGATTACTGATAGCTGAAGGTCATTAACCTTGCTCTGGAGAGCTGAATGTCATACTTAGAGCACTTAACACATAGCAAAGGAGAAGAGATGGGGAGGGGATTAAGTGCGGGGACCACAAGGCACTGTAGTGCGTGTGCAGGCGCTAAGGTCAGGCAACATACACTAACATGGTTTATTCAGTAAGTATACTTAATCAGGTATACACAAGTACAGTGCATAGGTTATCATACATAGCATGTGTGTAGAGAACCTAGGATAACCCAAAAAATCTGATTATTTAAATCAAGGTAGGGAGGATAAGGCTGGCAACAGCTAATGCTCACAGCTAGAACAGACAAACGCACACACATACATGAACAGCCAGCAGGCTCATGGAAACTGACCATGTATACCCTCCAACCCCCATCCTTCCCTTTCTCCCTGCCCCTCCCCCCACTCCCTCTTTACCCTCCACTCTCACCCCTCTCTCTCACTCCCTCTATCTCTCTCCCCTTCTCTCTCATTCTCTTTCTCTCCCCCTCCCTTTATCTACCTACCAGTCTATCTCCCTCTCTCTTCCCCTCCACCTTCCATTCATCTTCCTTTTCCTCCTACTCCTCCCCACTGGCTTCCCCCTCCTCCCCTCTTACCCTTAGCCTTCCCCTCACTTCCCTCTCATCCCTAGCCTTTTCACTCACCCCCTCCCCACACATACCCACTTTGAAAATACATAAGCTTCTTTCTGTGTTAAAAAAAAAATTGGGCTACTCAATAGGGTGGAGAACCAAGGGTCTGGTGGACGAACCTGGGAGGGAAGATTGGGAGTTAGAGCTCAAAAAAAAGAGAGGAAGAGTGGGGAAGAAAGCTAGAAGAGCTTGACATTTAAATGGAGGAGAGGAGAGCTGAAGAGAGCAGGAAGTGGGGCTACAAGTCTTAGCAGCAGATAAGACACAGTGCTTAGAAGAGGAACTAAAAAAAACCTGAAACAAATGAGAGAGACAAATGACAGTACAGACATAACATCAGGAACTTCTATATCAGTCACAAACAAGGGGACTGTAGGGTGAAAAGGAGCTATGCCATATGTGAAGACCCTATCAGACCCATGTGGGGCCCAGGAAAAGATGAGCACACTAAGATCAAATGAAAGGTCTGAAGACAATGAAAGATCTATGCCATATGCAGAGACTAACAGACAACTGCAGTGGCAAAGAACAGCTGAGCAGGAAAGACAGTTCACTGAGCATAGGGGCTTCAGAAAGGGCAGTGATTGAAGGTAGGAACATGTCAATGGAAGGAACTAAAACACCTCAGAGGATGCAAAGGGAGAGACAGTGGTAGGAGGAAAGGGAGAGGTTAGTTTTTGTCTATGGGCTCCAAGAAGTCGAAGGGAAAACCTACGATGAAAAAAACAGGAGAAAAAAGCGATTTAAGGTATCATGAAAACAATAGGTGAGGGCAACATGACCCAGGTGACAAAATTTCAGAGAATTGGGTGGTTTGCGAGTGGAAGAATACAGCCTATCAAAGTATTTTTCAAGGCAGAATCAGCTCGAACCAGGATCCTGCAAATGAGGGTAAATTCCTTGGCCTATACCTCGACAACAACCTAAATCTCAGCACCCATATCCAACACTTAACAAAAAAAGTATCCAAAACGGTGGGGATTCTCTCCAAGATACGATACTACGTGCCGCAAACTGCCCTTCTCACGCTATACCATTCACTTATATATCCATACCTCACCTATGCTATCTGTGCTTGGGGTTCAACTGCAGCAACACACCTAAAGCCAATAATAACCCAACAAAAAGCCGCAGTAAGAATAATCACTAAATCCCATCCCTGGCAACACCCCCCCCCCCACTCTTCATAGATCTAAACTTACTCACTGTTCAGAACATCCACACTTACTACTGTGCAGTCTATATCTACAGGACCTTAAATTCCAATATTAACCTTGACCTAAAATGTTTTCTTGATAGTTGTGACAGGAGCCACAGGCATAACACCAGACACAAAGTTCTCTATGACATTCCCTGTGTTCGACTAAACCTTTACAAAAATTCAATGTATTTCAAAGGACCCAAAATCTGGAACACCCTACCTGAAAACTCTAGAACTGCAGTCACATTCATCACTTTCAAAACTACAGTTAGAAAACATCTTATCTCCCTGATCCACCCCGACAACCACCTGGTGGTTCACAATTACACTCACCCACTGACTATAAACCCAGAAATACTAATCTTAATCTTAAAATAATAAATCCTAACTAGTCATAAGTTTGCCTATGATACTCCAATATAGATACTTTGTATTGTGCCAAAACAAAAGCATTCACATTGCTAAACTCAAAAATTATGATGTAGTCACTTAGCCTTAA
Organism: Cherax quadricarinatus; assembly: GCF_026875155.1. Classification (NCBI taxonomy): domain Eukaryota; kingdom Metazoa; phylum Arthropoda; class Malacostraca; order Decapoda; family Parastacidae; genus Cherax; species Cherax quadricarinatus. The sequence goes on along the minus strand of NC_069421.1, from coordinate 32,568,210 downwards.
TTCCATAATCTGTAAGGATTTAATGTTAAGAATTAATCTAAGTCTGCTCGAAATGCCTAGCCAGGCTAGGTGTCCAAGCGGCCCCCTCTGTAATTAGTATTTTATAACTTGTAAACCACACAATACCCGAAACCTGTAAACCCCACATTGTAACCCTTATAGAGAATAAACTTGAATTTTGAATTTGAATTTGAGAAAGCACGACTGAGGGACAAGCCAGAGTACCGGAGAGAGTACCTTGATCACGACAGAACACAAGATGAAAGGATGATACTGAAAGAGAGGGTACAAAGACGAAAGGAGGAATGAGAGGCAATGATGAGGATGAGCAAAACCCAAACCCAGGTGGAAGGGCAAACATACCCTCCAGAAACACCCACAGAAGGGCTCCAACCACGACAACACCAATGCAACTGAACAATCTAAACCAAAACCCACACACTGTTCCCTCTGGCCCCCACTCCCATCACAGACCCTTCCCATATGGCAGCCCTCTATGGGCACTCTGCCTCCACCCCCCTCATCACAAACCTCACCCACACTGCAACTCCCCATGGGCCCCCTCCAGGGCTCCCGCTCCCCCAACCCCAATATTCTCCCACGACCACAGTGATAGAAAAGAAGTTGAAGGTTTGGTACACGAACACAGATGGAATAATGAATAAACATGAAGAGTGGCATGACTGAATCAATTAGAAGTCCCTAGACATCATAGAAGTCACAGAAACGAAACTCACTGAGACAGTAACAGACGCAATCTTCCCACCGGGATATTAGATCATGAGGAAAGATAGAAGGAGCAGAGGGAAAAGAGGGGTTGCACTGCTCTTAAAAAAACGATGGGGATTTGAGGAAATGGAAGGCATGGACGAGACTGGAAAAAGGGACTACATAGTAGGTACAATTCAGTCTGGGGAACATAAGGTAGTCATTGGAGTGATGTATAACCCACCACAGAACTGCTGGAGGCCAAGAGTGATGGTGGACACACTGGCTGAGGAGGTAAGAGGAGCTCACTCGAGCAGAGCAAAGTTACTGGTTATGGGTGATTTCAACCACAGGGAGATCCACTGGGAAAGCCTGGAGCCATATGGGGGTCCCAAAACATGGAGGGCCAAGATGATGGATGTGGTACTATAAAACCTCATGCATCAACAGGTCAGGGACACTAACAGAGAGAGAGGGGAGGATGAACCACCAAGACTGGACTTTGTGTTCACCCTGAACAGTTCAGACATTGAAGACCTCACATATGAGAGTCTTCTTGGAGCTAGTGATCACGTGGTTCTGAGTTTTGATTATACACTAGAGTTACAAGTGGAGAGGGTAACAGGAGTTAAACAGGAAAAGCCAAACTGTAAAAGAGGGTACTACAGTGGTATAAGGAACTTCCTGCAGGAGGTTCAGTGGGACAGAGAACTGGTATGAAAGTCAGTAAACGAAATGATGGAACATGTAACAACAACATGCAAGGAGGCAGAGGAAAGGTTTGTTCCCAAGGGCAACAGAAATGATGAGAAAACCAAAGCGAGTCCTTGGTTTACCTGAAGGTGTAGGGAGGCAAAAACTAAGTGCAATAGAGGATGGAAAAGGTACAGAAGTCAAAGGACCCAGGAAAATAAGGAGATTAGTCGAAGAGCCAGAAACGAGTATGCACAGATAAGGAGGGAGGCCCAGCGACAGTACGAAAACGGCATAGCATCGAAAGTCAAGTCTGACCCAAAACTGCTGTATAGCCACATTAGGAGGAAGACAAAAGTCAAAGATCAGGTGATCAGGCTGAGGAAAGAAGGCGGAGAACTCACTAGAAAAGATCAAGAGATATTTGAGGAGCTCAACATGAGATTTAAGGAAGTATTTACAGTGGAGACAGGAAGGCCTCTGTGAAGACAGAACAGAAGGGGACACCAACAAAAAATATACCAAGTATTGGATGACATACACTCAACTGAGGAGGAGGTGGAGAAGCTGCTAAGGGACCTTGATACCTATAAGGCAATGGGACCAGACATCTCTCCATGGGTCTTTAGAGAGGGAGCAGAAATGCTGTGTGTGCCACTAACCACAAACTTAAAGGTATCCCTTGAAACTGGGCAACTACCTGAGGTATGGAAGACGGCAAATGTAGTTCCCATTTTTAAAAAAGGAGACAGAAAAGAAGCACTAAACTATAGACCAGTCTCACTTACGTGTATTTTATGCAAAGTCATGAAGAAGAATGGTGGAGCACCTGCAACGGAACAAGAGTGTAAACGACAACCAGCGCGGATTCATGGAAGGCAAATTCTGTGTCACAAACATTCTGGAGTTTTATGATAAAGTAACAGAAATAAGACACAAGAGAGAGGGGTGGGTTGATTGCATTTTCTTGGATTGCAAGGCCTTCGACACAGTTCCTCACAAGAGATTAGTGCAGAAGCTAGAGGATCAGGTGCATATAACAGGAAGGGTACTTCAATGGATCAAAGAATACCTGACAGGGAGGCAACAACGAGTTATGGTGCACGATAAGGTATCACAATGGGCACCTGTGACGAGCGGGGTCCCACAGGGGTCGGTCCTAGGACCAGTGCTATTTTTGGTATATGTGAATGACATGATGGAAGGGATAGACTCAGAAGTGTCCCTGTTCGCGGATATGAAGTTAATAAGGAGAATTAAATCGGATAAGGATCAGACAAGACTTCAAAGAGACCTCGACAGGCTGGACACCTGGTCCAGCAACTGGCTTCTCGAATTTAACCCCGCCAAATGCAAAGTCATAAAGATCGGAGAAGGACAAAGAAGACCACAGACAGAGTATAGGCTAGGTGGCCAAAGATTGCAAACCTCGCTCAAGGAGAAGGATCTTGTGGTGAGTATAACACCGAGCATGTCTCCAAAAGCACACATCAACCAGATAACTGCTGCAGCATATGGGCGCCTGGCAAAATTGAGATTAGCGTTCCGGTACCTTAATAAGGAATCGTTCAGGACACTGTACACCGTGTACGTCAGGCCCATACTGGAGTATGTAGCACCTGTTTGGAAACCACACCTGGTCAAGCACCTCAAGAAATTAGAGAAAGTGCAAAAGTTTGCGACAAGGTTAGTTCCAGAGCTAAGAGGAATGTCCTACGAAGAAAGGTTAAGGGAAATCGGCCTGACGACACTGGAGGACAGGAGGGTCAGGGGAGACATTATAACGACATACAAAATACTGCGTGGAATTGACAAGGTGGACAGACAGGATGTTCCAGAGAGGGGACACAGCAACAAGGGGTCACACTTGGATGTTGAAGACTCAGATTAGCCAAAGGGATGTTAGGGAGTATTTCTTCAGTCATACAGTAGTCAGGAGGCAGGAACCATACGTAGCTTTAATACGAGGTATGATAAAGCTCGTAGAGCAGGGAGAGAGAGGCTCTAGTAGCTTTCAGTGAAGAGGCGGGGCCAGGAGCTGAGTCTCGACCCTTGCAACCACAATTAGGCGAGTACACACACAATGTGAACAAGGAAAATGATAATAACCAGCAACAATTAATACGTAAATCCAGAAAGGGCAATAAGTGGTGAGAGTAGCATAATTGGGAAAGATAAATGAGACTAAATTTGTGCCTACACGACGGATCTTTCAACCACACCACCCCCGCCTAACTCTCCCTCCCTCACACACACAAGCACACACACACACAAGGGTAGACACTCACACACTCACACACACACACACACACACACACACACACACAAACACATACACACACACACAAACACACACATATACACACACACACACACCACACACACACACCACACACACACACACCACACACACACACACACCACCACAACACACACACCACACACACACACACACCCATACACACAACACCATACACACACACCACACATACACACCACACATACACACCCCACACACACACACACCCTCCCCACTTGACACAAACACTTGACACAACACATACCCCCCTCCCCTAACCACCCCTCCCCTTCCCTAACCACCTCACCTTAGCCACCTACCCCTCCCTCAAACCACCTAACCCCTCCCAAACCGTCTAACCCCCCAACTACCTCCCTCCCTCCAATAACCATCCTTCCCTCCCCCATAACCATCCATCCCCTCTCTCCCTCAAACCATCTAACCCCCTCCCCCAACTATCTCTACCCCTCCAATAACCATCCTCCCCCTCCCCCACAACCATCCATCCCCTCTCCTCTTAACCATCTATTCCCCTCCCCCTAACCACCCGTCCCCCCTTCTGTGGAGCAAAGGGGGAACCTAAAACCAGGATGAGGACAAGGGGCTCCAAGGGCGAATCTGGGAGGGAGGAATGGGAGGTAGAGCTCAAAAAATGGGAGGAAGACTGGGGAAGGAGACTAGATGAGCTGGAAAGGAAGATGGAAGAGAGGTTAGCAGCAGAATGCAGAAGGTGGAAGCAACAGGCCACAGCTGCAGAAATCAAGATAGAGAGATTAGAAGAGGAGCTGAGACATCTGAAACAGCACAGAGACCAAGATATTACAGAAGTAGCATCGGCAATGGCTACATCAAACACAGACAACAGGTCTGAAGGAAGCATGGAAACTAAACTGTATGCAGAGGTCCTGTCAAACCCACATGGGGCCAAAACAAAGGCAGGGAGCACACTAGGACAGAATGAGAGGTTGGAAGACATTGAAGGAACTAGGACATGTGCAAGGACCTTACCAGATTACCTGTGGGGGGCCAGGAACAGGTGAGCAGGAAGGACAAACCATGAAGCATAGGGGCCATAACTAGGGAAGGGACTGAAGGAAGGAACACTCCACGGGAAGAAACTAAAACACATCAGAGGATGCAATGGAGTCACAGTGGGAGGTGGAAAGGGAGAGATCCGTGTTTGTCTATGGGCTAGACGAAGCTAAAGGGGAAACTTACGATGAAAGAAAGCAGGAGGAGAAAAAAAGCGATTGAAGATATCATGAGGTGATAGGCGAGGGGGACATGACCCAGGTGGCAAATTTTCGGAGAATTGGGTGGTTCACAAAGAAAAGGAATCGGCCTCTCAAAGTAATTTTCAAGGGCAGAATCAACCTGAACCATGATCCTGCAGGAGAAAGCACGGCTGAGAGGCAAGCAGGAGTTCCGGAGTGTGTTCCTCGATCGAACAGAACACAGGACGAAAGGAAGACGATGAAAGAGAGAGTTCAAAAACGAAAGGAGAAATGGGAGGAAATGAAAAAGGAGAGCAGAATAACCCAGGATCAAATGGAAGGACAAGCACACCCCCCAGAAACACCTGCAGAAGGACTCCAGCCACGACACCCCAAGGCAACTGAACAATCCAAACCAACCATCACACACGATCCCTCTGTTTCCATCCCCCGCACCACAGTTACAGTATTAGAACAGAAGTTGAAGGTTGGTACACAAATGCAGATGGATTAACGAATAAACATGAGGAATGGCAAGAAAGAATCAATGAGAAGTCCCAGACATCATAGCAGTTACAGAAACAAAACTCACGGAGACAATAAACAGATGCAATCTTCCCACCAGGATACCAGATCATGAGGAAAGATAGAAGGGGCAGGGGGGAGGTGGAGTTGCTCTGCTCGTAAAAAACAGATGGAAATTCGAGAAAATGGAAGGCATAGATGAGACGGGAGAAAGAGACTACATAGCAGGTACACTTCAGTCTGGGGAACACAAAGTGGTCATTGCAGTGATGTATAATCCACAGAACTGCAGGAGGCCAAGAGAGGAATATGAAGAGAGCAACAGAGCAATGGTGGACACACTTGCTGAGGTGGCAAGAAGAGCTCATTCCAACAGAGCAAAGTTGCTGGTTATGGGGGATTTCAACCACAGGGAGATCAACTGGGAAAACCTGGAGCCACATGGGGGTCCTGAAACATGGAGAGCCAGGATGTTGGACGTGGTGCTGGAAAACCTCATGCACCAACATGTTAAGGACACTACAGAGTGAGAGGGGAGGATGAACCAGCAAGATTGAACCTTGTGTTCACCCTGGGCAGCTCAGACATTGAGGACATCAAGTATGAGAGTCCCCTAGGAGCTAGCGACCACGTGGTTCTGTGCTTTGAAATACATAGTAGAGCTGCAAGTGGAGAGAATAACAGGAGTTGAATGGGAAAAGCCTGACTATAAAAAGAGGGGACTACATAGGGTTGAAGAACTTCCTGGGGGAGGTCCAGTGGGACAGAGAACTGGCAGGAAAGCCAGTAAATGAAATGATGGATATGTAACAACAAAATGCAAGGAGGCAGTGGAAAAAGTTTATTCCCAAGGGCAACAGTAACAACGGGAAGACCGGAACGAGCCCCTGGTTTACCCGACGGTGTAAGGAGGCAAAAAACAAAGTGCATAGAGAATGGAAAAAGTACAGAAGGCAGAGAACACACGAAAATAGGGAGATCAGTCGCAGAGCCAGGAATGAGTATGCACAGGTAAGGAGGGGAGGCCCAGCGACAGTATGAAAATGACATAGCATCGAGAATCAAGACTGACCCGAAACTGTTGTATAGCCACATCAGGAGGAAGACAACAGTCAAAGACCAGGTGATCAGATTAAGGACAGAAGGTGGAGAACTCACAAGAAATGATCAGGAGGTATGTGAGGAGCTGAACAGGAGATTTAAGGAAGTTTTTACAGTAGAGACAGGAAGGGCTGTGGGAAGACAGCACAGAAGGGAACATCAAGAGGGAATATACCAACAAGTGTTGGATGACATACGAACAACTGAGGAGGAGGTGAAGAAGCTCTTAAGTGACCTTGACACCTCAAAGGCGATGGGACCGGACAACATCTCCCCATGGGTCCTTAGAGAAGGAGCAGAAATGCTGTGCATGCCTCTAACCACTATCTTCAACACATCCTTTGAAACTGGGCAACTACCTGAGAAATGGAAGACAGCTAATGTAGTCCCCATATTTAAGAAAGGAAACAGAAACGAGGCACTAAACTACAGACCCGTGTCTCTGACATGTATTGTGTGCAAAGTCATGGAGAAGATTATCAGGAGGAGAGTGGTCGAACACCTGGAAAGGAATAAGATTATAAATGAAAACCAGCATGGGTTCATGGAAGGCAAATCCTGTATCACAAACCTCCTGGAGTTTTATGACAAGGTAACAGAAGTAAGACACGAGAGAGAGGTGTGGGTAGATTGCGTTTTCCTAGACTGCAGGAAGGCCTTTGACACAGTTCCCCACAAGAGATTAGTGCAGAAGCTGGAGGATCAGGCGCATGTAAAAGGGAGGGCACTGCAATGGATAAGGGAATACCTGACAGGGAGGCAGCAACGAGTCATGGTACGTGAAGAGGTATCACAGTGGGCGCCTGTTACGAGCGGGGTCCCACAGGGGTCAGTTCTAGGACTAGTGCTATTTTTGATGTATGTGAACGACATGATGGAAGGAATAGACTCTGAAGTGTCCCTGTTCGCAGATGATGTGAAGTTGATGAGAAGAATTAAATCGGACGAGGATGAGGCAGGACTGCAAAGAGACCTGGACAGGCTGGACATGTGGTCCAGTAACTGGCTTCTCAAATTTAATCCAGCCAAATGCAAAGTCATGAAGATTGGGGAGGGGCAGAGAAGACCGCAGACAGAGTATAGGCTAGGTGGACAAAGACTACAGACCTCACTCAGGGAGAAAGACCTTGGGGTGACCATAACACCGAGCACATCACCGGAGGCACACATCAACCAAATAACTGCTGCAGCATACGGGCGCCTGGCAAACCTGAGAATAGCGTTCCGATACCTTAATAAGGAATCGTTCAAGACACTGTACACTATGTATGTTAGGCCCATACTGGAGTATGCAGCACCAGTCTGGAACCCACACCTGGTCAAGCACGTCAAGAAGTTAGAGAAAGTACAAAGGTTTGCAACAAGGCTAGTCCCAGAGCTCAAGGGAATGTCGTACGAGGAAAGGTTAAGGGAAATCGGACTGACGACACTGGAGGACAGAAGGGTCAGGGGAGACATGATAACGACATACAAGATACTGCGGGGAATAGACAAGGTGGACAGAGATAGGATGTTCCAGAGAGGGGACACAGGGACAAGGGGTCACAACTGGAAGCTGAAGACTCAGACGAGTCACAGGGACGTTAGGAAGTATTTCTTCAGTCATAGAGTTGTCAGCAAGTGGAATAGCCTAGCAAGTGAAGTAGTGGAGGCAGGAACCATACATAGTTTTAAGAAGAGGTATGACAAAGCTCAGGTAGCAGAGAGAGAGAGGACCCAGTAGCGATCAGTGAAGAGGCGGGGCCAGGAGCTGAGTCTCGACCCCTGCAACCACAATTAGGTGAGTACACACACACGCACACACGTGTTTACCCTAGCTATGCTGACACTAGCTGACAGTTATGTATTATATTACGGAAAGTGTGTATGCCAGTCGTATAGATGCCTCGGGTAGGTCGCATCATACTGGCATACATCAACTCCTGCTCCCTCCTGGTACCTCATCTTAACTCACAACTAGCTGATGTGAAACAGTCTTATCATATCTGTCCTTGAACCCCTGTATGTCTTGAACCCATGTTGTAGAAAATCTCATTCGATTTTTCCAGACCATTTACAAACTCTCCCTAGGTTGGGAGGAAAGGGGGAGATGTGCAACCCCCACCCATGCACATGGGGGTGCTGTACTTATTACACACTCTTAATTTGCAAGACAACCTGTAATGAAGTCCATAGGCTAATGTATTATACAGTACTACTTATAGGTATTTAAGCAATGTTAGAGTTAGAAAGATTTAATTTAGCTTAGTGTGGTGAATGGTTTTGAAAACCGACAAATTGAAGAATTGAGACACTTGTGCAACACATGGGAATCTTTATTGAAGAAACGTTTCGCCACACAGTGGTTTCATCAGTCCAATACAAAGTAGAAATGGGTAAGGAGAGTGATGGACTGAACACATCGATTCCAGGTTGAGGGACTGATTACCTCAAACTCCTCCTCTCCTTACCCATTTCTACTTTGTATTGGACTGATGAAGCCACTGTGTGGCTAAACGTTTCTTCAATAAAGATTCCCATGTGTTGCACAAGGGTCTCAATTCTTCAATTTAGCTTAGTAAACTACAACACCTCACATTCTACACAATAGGCTGTAGGCATCCTTCAGCCGGTTTGAGTGCCCACGGGGATGCAGGAGCCGGCTGGGCCACTACCCTCATAAGAACATAAATAAGAAGGAACACTGCAGCAGGCATACTGGCCCGTGCGAGGCAGGTCCAATTCTCCCACCGGCTTAAGCCAATGCCTTGACCTAGTCAGGTCAGTCACATTCACTTAATGGAGGAGCACGGCATCTGACCTAGTAGAACAAGCTAGTTAGGTCCAACTCACACCCACTCATATATTTATCTAACCTATTTTTACAACTACACAACGTCTCAGCATCTATGACGGTACTCGGGAGTTTGTTCCACTCATCCTCAACTCTATTTCTAAATTAGTGCTTTCCTATATACTTTCTGAAGCTGAAATTTTCCAAATTAAAACCATTGCTGTGAACCCTGCCTATGCTAGATATTTTTTAGCGCGATAATTACATCCCCCTTTATTAATTCCTGTTTTCCATTTATACACTTCAGTCATATCCCCCCTAATTCTAAGCTTTTCTAGAGAGTGCAGATTCAGTCTATCCTTATAAGGAAGATTTCTGATACATGAGATCAACTTCGTCATCCTCCTTTGAACGTTTTCCAGAGCATTTATATCCATTCTGTAATACGGTGGCCAGAACTGTGCAGCATAATCTAGATGAGGCTTAAAAAAAAATAGAGTTGAAGAACAACCTGAGGATTTCTATTATTTATACTTCTTGATATGAAGAATGGATTCTGTTAACTTTATTGCGAACACTAATGCACTGTTGTCTTGGTGTCAGATTACTGCTAGCCAGAACTCCTAATTCCTTCTCGCAGTCCATAATATTAAGATCTACATTTAGTTCGTATTTGGCATTGTTATTTTCCTGTCCAACGTTTAGAACTTTGCATTTGTCTATATTAAACTGCATCTGCCACTTCTCTGACCACTGCATCAGTCTATTCAAATCATCCTGGAGTGCTCTAATGTCCTCATTAGAATGAATTGGATGGCCTATTTTGATAACAGCAAATTTGCTTATGTCGCTATTTATTCCCTCATCTACGTCGTTTATGTAAATTGTGAAAAACAAGGGGCCCAACACTGACCCCTGAGGAACACCGCTTGTGACGTGCCCCCATTCTGATTTCTCCCCATTTATGCAAACTCTCTGCTGCCTATTTGTTAACCATGCCTCTACCCAGGAAAAAAATTTCTCCTATCCCATGTGCCTTAAGTTTTCTCAACAGCCTCTGATGTGAAACTCTATCGAAAGCCTTTCTGAAGTCCATATACACAATATCATATTCATTACCATGATCTACCTCCTCAAATACCCTAGTGACGCAAGTTAGTAAATTCGTAAGACAGGAACGCCCCTTTGCAAGCAGTGTTGAGATTCATTAATCAATTTATGCCTTTCAAGATGGCTACGAATTGCTTCGACATTTATTGATTCCATAAATTTACCAACTATGGAGGTAAGGCTTATTGGTCTATAGTTCGAAGCTAAGGACCTGTCACCTGCCTTGTAAATAGGAATTACATTTGTCATTTTCCACTTTTCTGGCACCATGCCAGTTTGTAGTGATATATTGAAAAGATTAGCCAAAGGTTTGCTAAGTTCCTCTTTACATTCCTTTAACACCCTAGCAAATAATTCATCAGGGCCTGGCGATTTGCTAGGTTTTAATTTCTCTATTTGTCTGAGGACCATATCACTAGTTACCATGATCGTGCATAGTTTATTATCGGCCTGTTCTATATAATTTATTATTTCTGGAATTTTGCTAGTATCTTCCTGAGAGGAAGAAGGTATTGAAAAGTTCACACATTTCCTTATCACTGTCAGTGATCTGACCTGAGTTACTCTCAAGTGGGCCTATCTTGTCCCTAATCTTACTTCTGCATACCTGAAAGAACCCTTTGGGTTAGCCTTCGAATCCCTTGCGACTTTAGCCTCATAATCCCTTTTTACTTTTCTTATTCCTTTTTATATTTCTCTCTTTAATTGAATAAATTGATTTCTTAACTGCCCTTCCTCTCTTTTGATATGCCTATATATGCCTCTTTCTTAATCTATTGTTTCGCCATTTGGGATCATTTTTGTTATATCTAATTTCCCTACTCGGAATAAAAGTTGTCTGGGCAGCCAGCACTATGCTCTGAAATACGTCATACTGGTAACCAATCTTACCTACCTGACCCATAGTAAAGTCATCCCAATTTAGCCCACCCAGGTAATTTCTCAGTCCCATGAGATCGGCCAAGCAGAAATTTGGGACAGACTTGATTGCAGTTATCTGGGTAATTCCATGATATGTTGATTTGTGATTGCTTTCCCCAAGCTCATCATTAACCTCAAGATTATTAACTAGTGATTCTTTGTTGACTAGAACCAAGTCAAGCAGGTTGTTTCCTCTAGTTGATTCTGTCACAAACTGTTTTAATAAGCAGTCCTGATCCATATCAAGAAAGTCCCTTGAATCAAGATTTCCTGTCACAGTGTTCCAATTAGTTTGTCTGAAGTTAAAATCTTCCACTAACACAACATTTTCATATCTAGATACCTAATGAATTTTGTCCCATAGCAGCCTACCACACTCCCTATCAAGGTTTGGGGGTCTATAAATCTCACCCAAAATTAATTTTTCATGACGTTCGAGAAACTGTAGCCAAACAGATTTTGTGTCCGATGTTTCTAATCTTATATCTTGTCTAACACAACAATTTAAATTATCTCTGACATACATCGCCACTCCACCACCCTTCCTGTTGACCCTATCAGTGTGGAATAGTTTATAACCCTGTATGTTGCATTCAGAAGACATTTCTCTATCTTTCAAGTTGAACCAGGTCTCTGTTATAGCAATAATATTTATATTACCTGCACTTGCAAGTAATCTTAGCTCATCTATCTTATTTCTTAGACTCCTACTATTTGTATAGTAAATCTTAAGGGAGCTAGTCACTCGTTGCCCTCTACTATCTTTGTTTGTTTGTTGAACAATTGCTTTGCCATTACTAGCAACTTTACTTTCAATATTGTCTTTTAAACATATCCCTGAGGTATCCTAGTAATATCTGCTATTTTCAACCCTAATACTGCTGCCTGATTGTTTCCCACAAACACCCATACCTCTATAATCTATCAGAAACGGGCGACTACCCATAGGCCCTTGCGCAGTGAAACAAACACGACCCGAATTAGATACATTTCACCGTGATCAAGGAACTCTGGCTGCTGTACGAAGCAGTACGGACACGTGATCATAACATCGATCTTAGGTGAGTACAGGGTTTAACTCCTATGTTCCATGAGTATCTCATTTAACATAGAATGCATTCGTCTTTTTTTTTCTTGGGGGGGGGGGACAACAGAGAGGTTTGCCACATTCATCCACCAGAGAACCCTTCTCCTACTACCTCATCACACTGCCCAGTGTGAGAATGGTGGTGCGTTTATGTTAATTCAAGTGATCTAGGAATGAGGCGGCAGGGTCACAGTCTGGATTCCACAATGACTGGACATGGATTATTAACTTAACCAGTCTTAAACCAACAGACACCCTCTATTCTACACCTTCGTGTGTCTTGAACCCCTATATGTCTTGAACCCCTTTATGTCTTGAACCCTTATATGTTCTGAACCCCTATATGTCTTGAACCCCCGTATGTCTTGAACCCCTATATGTTCTGAACTCCTATATGTCTTAACCCCCGTATGTCTTGAACCCCTATATGTTCTGAACCCCTATATGTCTTGAACCCCTATATGTCTTGAACCCCCATATGTCTTGAACGCCTATATGTTCTGAACCCCTATATGTCTTGAACCCCTATATGTCTTGAACCCCCATATGTCTTGAACCCCTATATGTCTTAAACCCCCGTATGTCTTTAACCCCTATATGTTCTGAACCCCTGTATGTTCTGAACCCCTATATGTCTTGAACTCCCATATATATTGAACCCCCAAACGTCTTAAACTTCCGTATTTCAAAATTCCGTATGTCTTAAACCCCTGTATGTACTGAACCCCTGTATGTCTTGAACTTCTGTATGTCTTAAACCTCCTGTATTTCTTAAACCCCTGTATGTCTTAAACCTTTGTATTTCTTGAACCTCTATGTTTCTAGAACCCCTGTGTTTAGTGAACTTCAGCTATGTTATTTCTTAGTTTATTCCATTTCACCCTAAGCTGAATTATTTTTCCTAACATGCCTGTGGCTCGTCTGTTGTTTCCAATCATTTTTTCTCCTTCATATTACTCATTACTTCTTATTAATCATATCTTCCCTTGTTCTTCGCTTCTGTCAACTCATTTTCTTCTCAGTACCAATCTTGATGTATTATTTTGTACCTTCTGAGGCTTCATTTGTGTTTCACTGGGTGTGGGTTCCACATCGGCGCTGTAGACTCGAGAATGGGTCGCAAAGATGTTTTGAACATGTCTTTTTTACACAATAGTTTTGCAGATTAAGAACTGTTATCCAACCCGAGAACATTTTTAAGCCCAGTCCTATTAAGGGTATACCAGCACCCCCCAGGATGCCACCCACAACAGTCTACTAACACCCAGATACCTCCTTATTGCTAGGTGAACAGGGGCAGCAGGTGTAAGGATACATGCCTTATATTTCCACTCATGCTGGGGATCTAACAATAGACACTCAGTACGTGAGCTGAGTGCGCTACCAACCTAGCCGTCATCTGTGTCTACAGCAACCTGTTTATCCGGCTTGGTCTACTAAATTCCATGTACGTGAGACAGCCCATGAGAGCAAAACTGAAAAAAATAGCATAAAAAGTGAGCGCGGGCGAGTGAGAGAGAGAGAGAGAGAGAGAGAGAGAGAGAGAGAGAGAGAGAGAGAGAGAGAGAGAGAGAGAGAGAGAGAGAGAGAGAGAGAGAGAGAGAAGGCACATTCATATTCACAAACTTCTCCCTCAAAATCTACATGACGTGCCAACACGTGACGTCACCCGCGCAGCATCACTAGTTACATAACTCAGGTCCTTACCTTACTCTTCAGGTGACAGGACGACTTACGCGAGTAGGTCTCATGTTTTCTGTACAGCCTGATAAAACCTGGCTTGAACGACACGACGCTACCACAAAGTCTCTTCATCCTTCTGCTGGTTGACAGCTTCTCCCACCTTCCGGCATTCACTGATGATAAAGAGTTACTAACGATCACGGAGTCAAACTGATTATCATTAGTTAACATAAGTGCTATTAAAGCAATATTTCAGTTCGTAATTCTGACGCCCAATTACAAAGCAAATGTTCACAAGCAGAATGGACAATAGTCAATGTTTTGCTTGGAGACCAAGTTTTTCCAAGTCTAGAGAGAGTATATGGGAACATCTAGGCGAAGTGAGGGTCAATATTAAAATGGTATAAAATACCGACAGGTTGTTAGGTAAGATACATATGCAACAATATGGAACGATACTCTTCTCCAGACTGAGGGACTGACCACCTCAAAACTTCAAGGGCGATGGAGTGATTACATTGTCTTCACGTCTCCTCTGCTTCTTTCAACTTTTCTGTACTCGACTGAAGAAGCCTACTGTGTAGGCGAAACGTTTCAAAATAAAGATACCTAACTGTTGCATATGTGTCTTACCTATCGAAGTTAGGGTCGTAACGTGCAGGTAACCTGAGGTTATGAGCAGGTGACCTGAGGATGTGAGCAGGTGACCTGAGGTTGTGAGCAGGTGACCTGAGGTTGTGAGCAGGTGACCTGAGGTTGTGAGCAGGTGACCTGAGGTCGGAAGCAGTTATAAACGTCAGGTCGAGGAGTTTACTAAGCAAGATTGTCTTGAATGATTGAGAGACCAGGAGAGACAGAAGGTACAAAAAAATAATTAACAAAATTGAAATAACTCAATATTTCTCATATGCAACATTCAAGACGAACATTACATCTAGACGGAAAGTACACAGATAACAAAGTAATTAGTGAAATATTGAAGTCACAATATATAGATGAGTTCAATGAGACATTACTTAAGAACATAAGAAAGGAGGAACGCTGCAGCAGGCCTGTTGGCCCATACTAGGCAGGTCCTTCACAATCCATCCCACTAACAAAATTTTGCCCAACCCAATTTTCAATGCTACTCAAGAAATAAACTTTGATAATTCTATTAACTCATGTGCAAGTCCAACTCAAATCCAACCCCTCTCACTCATGTATTTATCCAACCTAAATTTGAAACTACCCAGGGTTTTAGCCTCAATAACCAAACTAGGTAGACTGTTCCACTCATCAACTACCCTATTTCCAAACCAATACTTTCCTATATCCTTTCTAAATCTAAATGTGTCTAGTTTGAATCCATTATTGCGGGTTCTCGCTTGGAGAGACATCCTAAAGATCTTATTAATTAATATCCCCTTTATTAATACCCATCTTCCACTTGTACACTTCGATCATGTCTCCCCTCATTCTTCGTCTTACAAGTGAAAGTAATTTAAGGGACTTCAATCTCTCTTCATACGGAAGATTTCTAATGCAATGAATTAATTTTGCCATTCGTCGCTGAAAGTTTTTTAACGAATTTATATCCATTCTGTAAAATGGAGACCAGAACTGAGCTGCATAATGTAGGTGAGGCCTTACTAATGATGTATAAAGCTGAAGTATAACCGCTGGACTTCTGTTGCTTACACTTTTTGATATAAATCCCAGCAGTCTTTTTGCCTTATTACGTACGCTTAGGCATTGCTGTCTTGGTTTAAGGTTACTGCTTACCATAACCCCGAAATCCTTTTCGCATTTTATACGACTAAGTTCAACATTATTAAGCTGGTAGGTGCTAGGGTTATGAACATTTCCGAGCTTTAGAACTTTGCATTTATCTACATTGAACTGTCACTTTTCTGACCACGAATTGAGTTTGTCTAAATCCTCCTGAAGTTTCGAGACATTAACGTCTGAATCGATTATCCTACCTATCTTCGTGTCATCAGCAAATTTGCTTATGTCACTACTAATTCCCTCGTCAAGGTTATTTATATATATTATAAACAACAATGGGCCTAAAACTGATCCCTGCTGAATGCCACTTGTTACAGATCCCCACTCATATTTAACCCCATTTATGCACACTCTGCTTCCTATTAGTAAACCATGACTCGATCCATGACAGCACTTTTCCCCCAATGCCATGAGCTGCCACTTTCTTCAATAGTCTCTAATGTGGTACTCTATCAAAAGCCTTACTAATATCTAAATAAACAATATAGAATTCTTTATCCTGATCAACGGTCTCTAAAGCTTTGCTGAAGAAGGTTAATAAATTAGTTAGGCAGGAACGGCCCCTCGTGAAACCATGTTTAGTATCATTGATCAAATTATGCCTATCGAGATGGCTTCTTATATTATCAGCTATAATTAACTCTAGTAATTTGCCTACAATTGAGGTTAGGCTAATTGGGCGGTAATTTGACGGTAACGACTTGTCCCCTGCTTTAAAAATAGGAATTACATTAGCCATCTTCCAAATATCAGACACTACACCTGATTGAAGAGATAAATTAAAAATATTAGTTAAAGGTTCAGAGAGTTCCATTTTGCATTCCTTAAGAACCCTTGAAAAAAAGCTCATCAGGACCAGGCGATTTATTTTGCTTCAAACGGTCTATCTGTTTGATAACCATTTCGCTAGTGACTGTGTTATTACATAATTTATCTTCTTCAGGCCCAATAAAAAACCTAATTATTGGGATATTTTAGTGTTTTCCTGAGTAAAAACCGAGAGAAAATAGTTATTAAAAATAGAGCACATTTCATTCTCTTTGTCAGTAAGAACTCTATAGTTATTTTTAAGGGGACCTATCTTATCTCTAACTTTTGTTCTGTACACCTGGAAAAAACTTTTAGGGTTAGATTTCGAATCCCTAGCAACTTTAATTTCATAGTCCCGTTTAGCTTTTCTTATCCCCTTTTTAACGTCCCTCTTAATGTCAATATACTGATTATTAAGAAGACCCTCACCTCTTTTGATACATCTATAAATGCCTTTCTTCTGCCCTACAAGATATTTGAGCCTATTATTCATCCATTTTGAGTCATTTCTATTCAATCTAATTTCTTTATACGGGATAAATGTTCTTTGGGCAGCACGTACAGCGTTCAGAAAACTCTCATATTGATAGCTCTCTTCGTTACCCCAGTCAACAGATGACAAGTGTTCTCTAAGCCCATTGTAATCTGCTAAGCGAAAATCTGGGACCGTTACTGAGTTATCCCTGCTATCATACTTCCATTCAAAGGTAATTGATTTATGATCACTTGCGCCGAGTTCCTCTGTAATTTCTAAATTATTAACAAGTATTTCCTTGTTTGCCAGAATCAAATCAAGCAGGTTATTTCCCCTTGTAGGTTCTGTCACAAACTGCTTCTGAGAAGTCGTTAGATTCTAAATTCCCAGTCAAAAAATTCCAATCAATCTGACTAAAGTTGAAGTCCCCTAGAATTACTACGTTATCGTGCCTTGTGGCCTTAACAACTTCCTCCCATAGTAGTCTTCCTTGGACCCTGTCTAAGTTTGGGGGACGGTATATATCACCTAAAATCAATTTTTCATGCCGCTCTGAAAATTCTATCCAAAGAGAGACTGTATGTGTTATTTCAGATTTTTATACTCTTTTTTTTATGCAACAGTTAAAGCGATCTCGGACAAACAGTGCCACCCCACCCCCCTTCCCGATACTTCTGTCTACTTGGAACAATTTAAAACCCTGTATGTGACATTCATCAGGCATGTCCCGATTTTTCGTATTGAACCACGTCTCAGTTAAGGCAAATACATCAATGTTATTTTCACTAGCAACTAATCTCAACTCGTCCAATTTATTCCTAGCACTACGACTATTTGTGTAATATATATTTAAGGGCCCTCCTTTCTCTTTACCCTTCCTGCTCCTTTCTGTTTTCCCACTATACCTATTACTGTCCTCGTTACTGTTAAGATTTATAATTTCAAAGCCTAAATCCATGTTTCGACACTCTTTATTTTCCATTTCTAAACCCATACCTCTAACTAGTCCTAACAACACTCAACTGAGCTAGCAAGAAATCCACACCTGCCCTGGATAAGTGAACCCCATCCCTGGTATACATGTCATTTCGGCCATAGAAGTGGTCCCAGTTGCTGATGAATGGTACTGCATTATCCTTACAGTGTTTGTCCAGCCAACAATTAATACCAATTTCTCTGGACAACCATTCATTTCCAACACCCCTTTTTGGCAAAATGCCACATATAACAGGGTTCCCCCTTCTTCCTAATTATGTATATTGCTATCTTGTACCTTCTAACTAAATCCTCACTTCTACTCTTGCCTACAACATTGCCTCCACCACTGAGGCAGATAATAGGATTGACCCCATTACCTTTCATGATGATGTCAAGCCGGCTAACAATATTCTCCATCCCAGCCCCAGTAAAGCAAACCCTCTGTCTCCTACATCTATCCTTCAAGCAGAAGGCCCTATCCATGTACCTAACCTGGCTATCTCCAACAACAACAATGTTTTTACCTTCCTTGGTGTCGTTCGTTGTGACGTTCCCAGTAGTCGACTCACATTCGTCGGGTAGCACGGAGAATGCATTAGATGTTTCCAAAACAGTTTCCACAGCAGTCTCTTTCTTCTTCATGGTTTCTATCTTTCCAGTCGTCTTCTTGATCATCAACTTCGTTCCATGCTGTCCAGTCACTGTCCTCGCTATCCTCAATTCCTCCTTAAGCTGCTGGTAAAGTTGCTTGATGGAAGGCATCTTGCTTCAGTCCACAGAGAGCACACAAGACACGTCTTCACAGAGTTAAGTACAGGTCACCACTCGTCAAAAAAAAAAAAAAATAAATAAGTAATAATCCAAATGAGTTTTTCATGGATCAGTCTCAAAACGTTGCCGACGTCTCCAGATTTCCTGAAATACCCCAAATCCCACTTGACTTCGAAACCACTGATAACATGCCCAAGCACTCCGCTCCAGACCCAGACTCGTGGAACTCCATAGCCATCAAAAGTTGAAACCGTATGTCTTAAATATTCTATGGGAATAGAGACTGAACACCGGAATCATACCAGTCTTTAAAAACTACTGATATAGCCCCACTCTAAAAAGGTATCAGTTAGACAATCGCATAAAAACTATAGATTATCACAGTCTATGATAAATGCACAACCCAGGGTTGTGCGTTCCTGATTCTTGCAGTTACTAGATGCACTACAAGACAAGCAAAATGCAGATGTGGTGTACTCAGACTTTGCAAAAGACTTTAACAAGTGGGATCACGGTGATATAGCACACTAAATGCGAGTAAATAGTATAACTAGAAAAGTGAGCTGATAGATCTTTAACCTCCTAACAAATACTCTAGTAATGAACAGAATAAAATCAGAGCCTGAAACGGAAAAGTTTTGTTCCACCGAGGTATAGTGCTCGTTACAATTCACTTTCTCATTCTAATATCAGACGAAGACACAAAACAGCACCGAATCATCCTTTGCAAACACTACTACAACTTGCATGAGAGAGGCATCCATTGATAATATATTAAACCTGCAAGTTTTATATACAAAGTCTGACAAAATATGATGTTTAGTGAAGACAAATTTTAGATGCTCTGTTTTGAAAAATATTGAGATAACTAGAACGGAGAAAAAAAAATGAGAGTGATAATGTCAGGTGATCTCTTATTGAAAGATCATAAAATTTTCATCTCAGTGGCAGGAAAATGATAGCCTGGATAACAAGAACCTTCAAAACAAAATATAACTAGTCTATGATGATGCTCTCCAAGTGGTGGAATTTGTCATTTGTTTTCTCTAGGCTGGAATATTGTTGTATACTAACAACCTTTTTTTTAAAACAGGCGATTTTGCAAAGCTGGAAAATTTACAGAGACCTTCACTGCCTGAATAAACTTGGTCAGGCACCTAAATTACTGGGAATGCTTCACGTCCCTTGAACTGTACTCATCTGAGCTTAGGTGAAAAAAAAATCATAATTTACATCTGGAAAATACTGGAGGGATTGGTTCTATATCTGCACACCAAGATAACTCTAATGAGTAAGAGGCTCCGTAGACGGTGGAAAATATCCTGATGAAAAGCAGCGGCAAAATTAGTGCACTAAAAAAAATAACAATAAAGGGACCAAGAATCTTCAACAATCTCGCTTCATGCATAAGGAAATTACCAATAGATCTCTATTTTTAAGATTAAACTAGTCAAGTTCCTCAAGTCTAATCGGTCAGGCCTGGTTGTATACGTTGATCTGTGTGCGGCTGCCACCAAGAGCCTGGTGGATCAGGCCTGGCCTGAGACCAGACCACAAGAGGTGTTAACATTCCGAAACCACTTTCTGATAATCTATTTATAATCTCTGTACTTGTATGATGGAGTCCGTAGTGAGCAATCATTGGAAGGACAGACCAGAGAAAAACAACAAGAACTTCAGTCTTCACCACGGACACCACGGACACCACCAACACACACATACTGGGGTAAAGGATTTTTCACCTTGCTAAATCCCTCTTGCTCTGCAAACTCCCCAACTTGACCTTTAAAGTTATTGACATGCTCAGGTCACACCTCTCATGCCACCTGTGTATTCCCAGGTTCCCCAGGTACTCTCCATAGACTTAGGAAAGTCTAGTCTCCACGTATAAAAAAAATGTGTCCACTCTATCTTTGTGTTTATTTTGCAACTTGCCGGTATTTTAGGCTCAAAAGCTTAAATGTTAACATTCCCAACTCAACATGATTACTGCTATTCTTACCCAGTGAGGCAGCAACAAGAACAGATGCAGACTTGACAGCTAATTTTCTTTTCACATTCATCAATGACAATATTTGCTTACTAAGAAATAATTTCTTCCTTTGTAATTGTCAGAGGAGAGAAATTACTGGTAATGAGTTTCTTGGTGAAAGCTTTAAGAAACTTGATATTAAATAAAATACATCTTTGTTCGAAGGGTGAAGTTAAAATCATTTATGACAGGTTGTAGGATTTAATAGTATTGCATGTCTCTGTTATCCATTTTGACTTGTGTCTACTTCCAGATATTAAGCAAGATTTATAGTGACAGTGTCTGATTCCTTTCTCAACATTATGATACCAAGTACAGTGTTAAGTTCTGTTATCCTATCACTAGCGATCCTCCTGCCTTATATTAAGAGCTTGGTAACTAATTCCAGGACAGCCTAGAAAAATTCTGAAGGTCTCGTTTTTTACTTTAGTTTTAAGTGTTGAAAGATTTTTTTTCTTTAGCTAATATTAACACAGGTACAACATAGGTAATGTGCATCATTTACGTTATTTTCACATTAGCACCAAGGTGGTGGTGTAACCAGCAACTGAGTAAGATATCACCAAAATTTTTCATGATTAGTTTTGAGTATGATAACAAATGTATTCTCGATATCAAATGTAATTTTTATATTATGAAATGTAATTACACTGTTAGAGTATACAGAGTGAAAAGTGTTATTACTTTTAAGCACGCTAAGGAAGCACGACAGATGAAATAATAGACAAGGGACGGGAATACAGGATAAATGGGAGGAAATACATAAATAATAAACAGGAAGAGATGTAAGTACAATAGCTGAAGTAAACGAGGAGCCGAGAGAGTGAGGGGACAAGTTAACATTATAATGTAACGTGTGGAGGACCGAGGGAAGGACAGCACACCACTACATAACATTATGATTATATATGCGAGACGATAATTTCGCAAGAGCCCAGAGTTAACACTGCTTATAAGAATGGGGATTTTTATATACGTAACTGTGAGAGGGGTTTTTAATATCGTTCACTGAGGAAATCTATCAGTAATTCATAACCAGTTCCTAGAAGCCTGGCTCTTACCTGCTAATAACCCAACCAGGCATCATAATAATCTTTAAAAATGGTATAAAATACTCTTATCGAGGCTGAGGGACTGACCACCTCAAATACGTTTTCTCCATGGATGGACTGTTTACATCGTCTGCATTTAATTTCTACTGCTCTGTTTGTATTTGACTGAAGAAGCTTATTGTGTAGGCGACGAATGAGAACGTCTCTGGCTAGTATCCACTAATCACCTAATCATTCCTCTTAATAATCACAGTTACATATGAGAGGCTTTGTCTTGGCTAACATGCACTGAGAGGAAACAGACACAGGTAGTGTCATGTTTGTGTATCCAAAGGCTAAATGGGAGTACATGTTACATTACAGAAAGTTGTAAGTAGTTTCACAGCAGGAGTGCCACGCCATGTCTTCCTTTTAGATATGTCAGTGTCAAGCTCCCGGCCTGTGCTACTCCTCTATAACTCACCCTCAACATTCAACAAGTGTCTACTGCAAGGTTGGCATTCATCATCGGCGTCTCCGACACTTAAGACATTTAATTAGGAAATGTATCGCCCGCTGGAGGCTTCATCAACTGATTTGGACTCGTGAAGCCCCAGTGGACGAATCGTCTCCTAATAACTTGTCATGAATATGACAAATGTTCTTTTATACCAACAAAGAACATCCAGTTTTCAGCTATGTAAGTGAAGCCGGTGTCTCCCTCGTTGTCAGACGTACTCTTCCTATATATGTTATCTGATTATGGAAAAGTAACTATACGTAAATATAGAATACTTAAAGCTCAAGAAAAATAATAATAACCGAGATTTAATTTT
Organism: Cherax quadricarinatus; assembly: GCF_026875155.1. Classification (NCBI taxonomy): domain Eukaryota; kingdom Metazoa; phylum Arthropoda; class Malacostraca; order Decapoda; family Parastacidae; genus Cherax; species Cherax quadricarinatus. Next base: position 32,545,393 of record NC_069421.1, on the reverse strand, counting down.
AGTTTTGGTTTGGATGGTCAAGAATATGACGCTCTCTAACAAGTTGTAAAAGAAACATGTTATTTAGAACACGAGTTGGTGTTTATTGCAGAGCAGCTCCCGTTAGCTGTCAGTCTTTCCACTGAGCTGACAGCTGTCAGCACACTACAAGCGCAGCTCCTGTTTCAAGCACCCGTGCTCTCTCTCTCTCTCTCTCTCTCTCTCCCTCTCTCTTTCTCTCTCTCTCTAACCTTGTTGTGATTACAGGGGTCGATTCATAGCACCTGGCCCCTGACCCTGTACTCACCTATTTGTACTCACCTATTTGTGGTTGCAGGGGTCGAGTCCTAGCTCCTGGCCCCGCCTCTTCACCGGTTGCTACTAGACCCTCTCTCTCCCCGCTCCATGAGCTTTATCAAACCTCGTCTTAAAACTGTGTATGGTTCCTGCCTCCACTACGTCATTTTCTAGGCTATTCCACTGCCTTACAACTCTATGACTGAAGAAATACTTCCTACTATCTCTCTGACTCATTTGTGTCTTCAACTTTCAATTGTGGCCTCTTGTTTCTGTGTCCCCTCCTGGAACATCCTGTCCTTGTCCACCTTGTCTATTCCAACGCAGTATTTTATATGTCGTTTATCAGTCTCCCCTGACCCTCCTGTCCTCCAGTGTCGTCAGGCCGATTTCCCTTAATCTTTCTTCATAGTACATTCCCCCTTTGCTCTGGAACTAACCTTGTTGCAAACCTTTGTACTTTCTCTAGTTTCTTGACGTGCTTTATCAAGTGCGGGTTCCAAACAGGTGCTGCATACTCCAGTATGGGCCTGACATACACGGTGTACAGTGTCTTGAATGATTCCTTACTAAGGTGTCGGAATGCTGTTCTCAGGTTTGCCAGGCGCCCATATGCTGCAGCAGTTATCTGATTGATGTGTGCTTCCGGAGACATGTCGGTGTTTTTACTCACCCCAAGATCTTTCTCCTTGAGTGAGGTTTGAAGTCTTTGGCCACCTAGCCTATACTCTGTCTGTGGTTCTTCTGTGCCTTCCCTATCTTCATGACTTTGCATTTGGCAGGATTAAATTCGAGAAAGCCATTTGCTGGCCAGGTGCCCGTCTGTCCAGGTCTCTTTGAAGTCCTGCCTGGCCCTCATCAGATTTAATTCTCCTCATTAACTTCACATCATCTGCAAACAGGGACACTTCTGAGTCAAACCCTTCCATCATGTCGTTCACATATACCAAAAATAGCACTGGTCCTGGGGAACGACCCCTGTGGGACCCCGCTCGTCACAGGTGCCCATGTGATACATCATTACTTTACCATGACTCGTTTGTTGCCTCCCTGTCAGGTATTCTCTGATCCATTGCAGTCCCCTTTCCCTGTTATATGCGCCTGATGCTCTAGCTTCTGCACTAATCTCTTGTGAGGAACGGGTGTCAAAGGCTTCTTGCAGTCCAAGAAGATGCAATCAACCCACCCCTCTCTCTCTTGTCTTACTTCTGTTATTTTATCATAAAACTCCAGAAGGTTTGTGACACAGGATTTGCCTTCCGTGAATCCGTGCTGGTTGGCATTTATACTCCTGTTCCGTTCCAGGGTGCTCCACCTCCCCTCCTGATAATCTTCCCCATAATTTTGCATACTATACACGTCAATGACACAGGTCTATAGTTTAGTCCCTCTTTTCTGTCTCCTTTTTTGAAAATGGGAACTACATTTGCCGTCTTCCATACCTCAGGTAGTTGCCAGTTTCCAGGGATGTGTTGAAGATTGGGGGTAAGTGGTACAAAACAACATTATCTGCTCCCTCTCTAAGGACCCATGGAGAGATGTTGTCGGTCCCATTGCCTTTGAGGTATCGATGTCCTTAGCAGTTTCTTCCCCTCCTCCTCATCTGTATGTATGTCGTCCAAACATTTGTTGGTTGTATTCCTTGTTGGTGTCCCCATCTGGTCTGTCCCCCCAGAGTCCTTCCTGTCTCTACTGTAAATACTTCCTTAAATCTCGTGTTGAGCTCATACTACCTCTTGATCGTTTCTTGTGAGTTCTCCACCTTCTTTCCTCAGCCTTATCCCTGTCCTTGACTGTTGTCTTCCTCCTAATGTGGCTAAAACAGCAGTTTCGGGTCAGATTTGACTTTCGATGCTATGTCGTTTCATACTGTCGCGGGGCCCCTCCCTCCTTATCTGGCATACTCGTTTTGGCTCTTCTACTAATCCCCTTGTTTTCCTGGGTCCTATGCCCCCTGTACCTTTTCCATTCTCTTTTGCACTTATTTTTTTGCCTCCCTACACCTTCGGGTAAACCAAGGACTCGTTTTGGTCTTCCTATTATTTCTGTTTCCCTTGGGAACAAAACTTTCCTCTGCCTCCTTGCACTTTGTTGCCACATATTCCATCATCTCGTTACTGATTTTCCTCCCATTTCTCTGTCCCACTGAACCCCCTGCTGGAAGTTTCTCATACCTGTGTAGCCCCCCCTTTTATAGTTTGGCCTGTGCCCTTCAGTTCCTGTTACCTTCTCCACTTGTAACTCTACTATATAGTCCAAAACTCAAAACCCACATGATCGCTAGCTCCAAGGGGCCTCTCGTAAGTGATGTCCTCGATTTTCTGAACTGCTCAGGGTGAACACAAGACCCAGTCTTGCTGGCTCATCCTCCCCTCTCTCTCTGGTTGTGTCCCTGACATGTTGATGCATGAGTTTTCAAGACCACATCCATCATCTTGGCTCCCCATGTTTCGGGACCCCCTTGTGGCTCCAGATTTTCCCAGTCGATCTCCCTGTGGTTGAAATCGCCCATTACCAGTAACTTTGCTCTGCTCAAAGGTGAGCTCTTCTTGCCACCTCAGCCAGTGTGTCCACCATCACCCTGTTGTTTTCTTCGTACTCCTCTCTTGGCCTCCTGAGTTCTGTGGTGGGGTTATACATCACTCCAATGACTACTTTATGTTCTCCGGATGAATTGTACCTACAATGTAGTCTCTTTCTCCAATCATGTCCATGCCTTCCATTTCCTCAAATCCCCATTGGTGTTTTATGAGCAGTGCAACCCCTCCTCCCCCTCTACTCCTTCTATCTTTCCTCAGGATCTGATATCCTGTTGGGAAGATTGTGTCTGTTATTGTCTCAGCGAGTTTTGTTTCTGTGACTGCTATGATGTCTGGGGATTTTTCACTGATTCTTTCATTCCATTTCCCCATGTTTATTCGTTATTCCATCCGCGTTTGTGTACCAAACCTTTAGTTTCTTTTTATCTTGTGGTCATGCAAGTTATTGGGGTTGGGGGGAGCGAGTGCCTTGGTTTGGGGGGCCTATATGGGGCTGTGGTGTAGGTGGGGTATTTTGTTGATGGGGTGGGTCAGAATGCCCATAAGGGACAGCTGTTGGGGTTTAGGTTTGTGATATGGGGGGTTTGGGGTGGAGCAGAGGGAACAGTGAGTGGGTTGTAGTAAAAGGGTTGGCTCAGTTGCGTTGGGAATGTCGCGGGTGGAGTCTTTTGGCGGGAGATTCTGTGGGGTGTGTTTGCCCTTCCTCCTGTGTCTGGGTCCTGCTCATTTTCATTGCTTCTCGTTCCTCCTTGCGTCTCTGTTACCCTCTCTTTCAGTGTAGTCCTTTCTTTTTGTGTTCTGTCGCGGTCGAGGTATTACTCTCTGGTACCCTCTTTGTCCCCCCAGTCTTGCTTTCTCTTGCAGAATCCTGGTTCGAACTGATTCTTCCTTGAAAGTTACTCTGACAGGGCCTATCCTTCCACTCGCAAACCACCCAATTCTCTGAAATTTTTTCACCCGGGTCTTTTTGCCCCCTATTGTTTTCATGAAGCCTTCAATATTTTTTCTCCTCCTGTTTTATTTCTTCAAAGTTGGCCCCCTTGGCTTCTTGGAGCCCGTACACAAAACTGACCTCGCCCTTTCCTCCTCCCACTGGGGTCTCCCTCTGCTTCCTTGAGGCATTTTATTTCCTTCCATTGACATGTTCTTGCCTTCAGTCCCTGTCATATCTGAAAAATTCTATTCTCAGTGAACTGTCTTTCCTGGCCAGCTGTCCTTGCTACTGCAGTTGGCTGTTAGAATCTCTGCATATAACAAACCCTTTATTGTCTTCGGACCTGTCGCTTGATCTTAGTGTGCTCATCGTCTTTTCCCTGGCCCCACTTGGGTCTGATAGGGCCTTCGTGTACGGCATGTCTCCCTTGTTGCTTACCATCCCCTTGTTTTGCGTCTGACTTTGAATTTCCTTCATTGTCTTCAGACCTGTCGTTTGAATCTCAGTGTGCTCATCGTCTTTTCCCTGGCCCCACGTGGGTCTGATAGGGGCCTTCGTGTACGGATGTCTCCGTTGTTGCTTACCATCCCCTTGTCTGCGCCTGGGCTTTGAATTTCCTGATTTTCACATCTGAATTGTCATTTGTCTCTCTAATCTGTTTCAGGCTTTGCAGTTTCTCTTCTAAGCACTGTATCCTAGCTTCTGCTGCTAAGACCTGTACTTCCCACTTCCTGCACTCTTCAGCTATCCGCTCCTCCATTTTCTTACCAAGCTCTACTATCTTCCTTCCCCACTCTTCCTCCCTTTTTTGGAGCTCTAACTCCCAGTCTTTCCTCCCTGGTTCGTCTACCAGATCTCTGGTTTTCCGTCCACTAAGGCCACCCACATTTTTTTTTTTTTTTTTTTACCGCAGACAGAAGGCTAGAGGAGGGAGGGGGTGTGGGGGGGAGAGAGAAAGGGTAGAAAGAGGGGAGAGAGAGGAGAGAGTATGGGGGTGAGGGATAAGACCAAGGGGGAGAGAGAGAAATGTGAGGGGGGAGAGAAAGGGTAGAGAGAGGGAGAAAGAGAGGGGAGAGGGAGAGAAAGAAAAGAGAGAGGGAGAAAGGAGGGCGGGGGAAAAGGCTATGAGAGAGAGAAATGGAGAGATGGAGAGAGGAGCCTATAGAGAGAGAGGAGGGTGAGAGATTGGGTTATGGGAGTGAGGGGAGAGGGAGGGGAGGAGGGAGAGAGAGAGGGAGAGGGGAGGGGAGAGGGAGGGAGAGGAGAGAGGGAGAGAAAAGAGGGAGAGAGAGGAGGGAGAGAGGGGAGAGAGAGGGAGAGAGGGAGGAGAGGGAGAGAGAGGAGGGAGAGAGAGGGAGAGGAGAGGGGGAGAGAGAGAGGGAGAGGGAAAAGGGAGAGGGGGAGAGAGAGAGGGAGAGAGAGGGGGAGGAGAGAGGAGGGAGAGAGAAGAGAGGGAGAGAGAGAGGGAGAGGGAGAGAGGGAGAGGAGAGGAGGGAGGGAGAGAGGGAGAGAGTGAGGGAGAGAGGAGAGGGAGAAGAGAGGGGGAGAGAAGGAGGGAGAGAGAGAGGGGAGAGAGAGGGAGAGAGAGAGGGAGGGGGGGAGAAAAGAGAGAGGGGAGAGAGAGGGAGAGAGGAGGGAGAGAAGGAGGGAGAGAGGAGGAGAGAGAGAGGAGAGAAGGAGGGAGAGAAGGAGAGAGAGAGGGAGAGAGAGAGGGAGAGAAGGAGGGAGAGAGAGAGGGAGAGAGAGAGGGAGAGAGAGGTGTGTGTGTGTGTGTGTGTGTGTGTGTGTGTGTGTGTGTGTGTGTGTGTGTGTACTCACCTAATTGCGGTTGCAGATGTCGAGTCAGCTCCAGGCCCCTCCTCTTCACTGGTCGCTTTATCATACCTCTTCTTAAAGCTATGTATGGATCTTGCCTCCACTACATCACTTTCCAGACTATTCCACTTCCTGACTACTCTATGACTAAAGAAATACTTCCTAACACCCCTGTGACTCATCTGAGTCTTAACTTCCAACTGTGTCCCCTTGTTGCTATGTCCCATTTCTGGAACATCCTGTCTCTGACCACCTTGTCAATTCCTCTCAGTATTTTGCATGTCATTACTTATCCTCCCTATTTCTCCTGTCCTCTAGTGCGGTCAGATCGATTTTCCTTAACCTCTCCTCGTAGGACATGCAACTTAGCTCTGGGACTTGTCTCATTGCAAACCTTTGGACTTTCTCCAGTTTCCTGACGTGCTTAGCTAGGTTTGTTCCAAACTGGTGCTGCATACTACAATATGTGCCCGACGTACACGGTGTACAGGGTCCTGAACAAGTCCTTACTGAAATGTCGGAATACTATTCTTAGGTTTGCTAGGCGCCCATATGCTGCAGTATATGAACGCCCGCTAGACTGTACTCTGCGGTCTTCTTTGCCCTTCCTCAATCTTCATGACTTTGCACTTGGTGGGGTTGAACTCCATGAGCTAGTTTCTGAACCAGGCCTGCAGCCTGTCGAGATCCCTTTGTAGTCCTGCCTGGTGTACTTACCTAGTTGTGGTTGCAGCGGTCGAGTCACAGCTCCTCGCCCCGCTTTATCACTGTTCGCTACTAAGTCACTCTCCCTTCTCCATGAGCTTTACCATACCTCTTCTTAAAGTTATGTATGGATTCTGCCTCTACTACATCACTTCCCAGAATATTCCATTTTCTGTGTGTACTCACCTAACTGTGGTTGCAGGGGTCGAGACTCAGCTCCTGGCCCCGCCTCTTCACTGATCACTACTTGGTCCTCTCTCTCCCTGCTCCGTGTGTGTGTGTGTGTGTGTGTGTGTGTGTGTGTGTGTGTGTGTGTGTGTGTATGTGTGTACACGTACTGTCCTAATTGAGTGCTTGGTGGATAAGACATCTCCAGTCTCGCCGTAACTTCCAAAACTGGACGCCATTTGCTGGTTCCTTGCCTCATGGGCATTATCACATTTACTTTATGCAAAAATCGCGAACAAGTGATCAGTTTCCCCCCACTCAGTCTCGTGGGTGTTTTGTATATTTATTCTTGAAACTGTGTAAGAGAGTTTGCCACCACCGCCTCATCTTCCTCAATCCAAGTGTTTATCACACTACTAAGACAAAAAAAAAGTATTTCCTAACATCTCTTTAGCCGATATATTTTTTTTAGCGATCTATACATCGCATTTCGGTGTCTGTTTTATCAAAACTTCATAGTATCGCTTATGTTATTGTCTCCCCTCGTACCAATGTTGCTAGAGGTAATTATGCTTGTAATAGTTAACCCTTCCCAGTTCTTTTGTCAGCTTATTTACAAGCCTCTCTAGTTCCTCTACCTTGTGTTTCCATACATCTGCGCCTGGAAATGAGTACTATATACGTGACTGACTTTAGTGAATACAGATGAAAGTTAAGACACTTGTGCAACATCTGGTTATCTTTATTGAGTTTCACCATCCAGTGGCTTTATCAATACAGATCCTTGGACATAATAAGAAATCAGAAGAACTATGTACAAAAGATGAGGTAATCAGTCCCTCAGCCTTGGAGGTGGTGTTTAGAGCACCGTGGTTGAAGAGATTCTGAAGCACAGGCAAGGAGACTGGCGCTTATATAGGCGTCAGTGAAAGGGGCGTGTAGCAGACGAGGGCATAGTCACTGGTAGGCGGGATTCCCCAGGTGCGTTGGTTACTGGGGTTCAAAGTTTATCGACTGCATGATGGTCACTAAGGCATTATGTAACGTGCTCTACACAAGTCGGGAACACCTTTTAATCCATACAGCAGGAATTCAAGTCAAGTGTTTATACAATGAAAGACATACACCTCTCAGTGCATACCTCCCCCCCCCCCCGTCACAGCGAGAAGAGCACATTGGAGTGCCAGTGATGGAGCACACAGTGGAGTGCCAGTGATGGAGCACACAGTGGAGTGCCAGTGATGGAGCACACAGTGGAGTGCCAGTGATGGAGCACACAGTGGAGTGCCAGTGATGGAGCACACAGTGGAGTGCCAGTGATGGAGCACACAGTGGAGAGCCAGTGATGGAGCACACAGTGGAGTGCCAGTGATGGAACACACAGTGGAGTGCCAGTGATGGAGCACACAGTGGAGTGCCAGTGATGGAGCACACAGTGGAGTGCCAGTGATGGAGCACACAGTGGAGCGCCAGTGATGGAGCACACAGTGGAGTGCCAGTGATGGAGCACACAGTGGAGTGCCAGTAGAGCACACAGTGGAGTGCCAGTAGAGCACACAGTGGGTTTAGGGCTCTCGAAAAAAAGAGCTTTCAAATAACATTACAAATATTCATTTAGTTTATTAATTTCGTTGCGGCGAAGGTCTTTATACAAGAACTTACCTTGTATTCAAAATAACCACGGCGGGGGGGGGAGTTGAATGATAGCTCTAGGCCTTTTTGTTGCAATCACATCGTTAGGAGCTTGCAATGTTGCAGAAAAGAAGAGGAGGTCCCAGTATATACGATCATAGGGAACACCTTTCCTGGAGTTACTCCAGCAAAATCGTTCCCTGTGATTATATCCGTTTGGACCTCCTCTTCTGCAGCGCTGCAAGTTTCTGATGTGTTGATTGTAACACCAAGGCCTAGAGCTATCATTCAACTCCCTCCGTGGTTTCTTTGCATCTTGTATCGTTTGCGATATTTGTATATTACCTTATATACTTGTAATTATAATTAGACACTTTTCTGTGAAAGAAATAGTTTAGCTGATGCATTAATTTGAGAGGCTACGAAATACATAATATCTTCTTTAAACCTCAACAACGTCTCTTATTCTTAATTTACCCATTTTTATTTATTAGTTATAATTTATTTTTTCTCCTATCTTATTCTCTTCTCATTCTTTTTCATTTTTCTTCCCTTCTTTTCATCTTTTCTACTTTTCATCTCATTCTTCATCTTTTCTTTCTTACCTCCTTTTGCTTATTTAATTCTTTTCTGTTTATCTTTCCTTTTAACTTTTTGTTCTCCTTTCCTTCTGGTTCGTTTTCTTCCCAAATACAACATAAAGCTTCCTAAGCCACAATTAAATGGTGTGTTTAACCTGGAAAGTTCAGCCAGCGTTCGGCTCTTGACTCTGACATCAGCTCCACTTCAGTGGGTGAAGGGTAAACAAAACCTTTAATTTTCATTGAACCCGGACGACATGCGAGGTCCCGCTGCGCGCACAAATTTGTAAACATTACCTCTCTTCCTGTTAGGTTTCCCTTGTCATGTAGCAGCTTTACAAGCACCTAAATGAGTGGGTCTCTTTAAAGCTATCTTAAAATAGTCTCTTTGTAGGTATCTTTAAATAGTGGGACTTTTTAAAGAATACCTTAAATGGTTTACCCATTTATATCTAACATTAATTGTCTCTCTAAGGAGATTTTTACAATAGTGGCTCTCTCAAAAGAAATTTTAAAATAGTCTCTCACTAAAGAAATATTAAAATACTGGATCTTTTTATTGGTATTTTAAATTTGGGAGACTTTTAATAGATGTGCAAAATTAGGGATTCCCATTAAAGATATTTTAAAATAGCTGGTTGATTTAAAGAGCCAATAAAGTGGACACAGGAGCGGCTAATGTAACATTTTATTGTGGCAACTTTTTGCTCTACAAGAGCTTTATTAAGCTCTTACGGCTTAAAAAAGTTCCATTTACCTAACAAATATTAAAATAATGAAAGTCTAAAGGTATACTAAAACATGCGATTCTTTTAAAATAAAGGAGAATGAAAAAAAAATAGAGAGTGGATTTTTCAAACAAATCAAATTCATCGGCATTGTGTGACTACCTTAATTTATACGACATTAACAAGGAGTGAGCCAAAAGTGACTCTCAATTTTGTCTGGTCACAAGTTGAAGGTATATTCCCGCCCACTGGTGACGATTTCTTCAACTGATAAATCTCATCTCACTCTTCTGTAAAGAGTCCTCTTCCTGTCCAAGCTTCAGATTCATCAAGGCTAAGGTGATGAACACCTACTTCAAGGCTGAGGGACTGATTGCCTCATCCGCTAGTGTCTCCAATTAATGTACTTTCTATTGAACTGATAAAGTCACGGGTTGACTAAACTTCTATAAAAACAAGATAACCAGGTTTATATACGTGTCCAATCTGCTCTTTAAGTTATTGTGAAATAGCTGTTATCTTACCTTCTCCATCCCCTTCCTTCTAACTCTCCATCCCTTTTTCCCTCCTTCATGTTCTACTCCCTCGTACTGACAGTGCGGGTGCGGTGTACTTCACTGCTGAGTGCATTCGGCACATACTTGCAAGGTTCCGGATTCGATTTAATTGCAAGGAATAAAAATTTGTATCTGTGTGTTGGGATATTGTTCTGGGTGGCATCCAGGGGAAGGGGAAAGCGTGTTAGAGAACTCAAGTAAAGTCGTGAGTGTAAGAGGCACCAGCACCTTCCTGCAGGTGTTCTACAGTACCTTGCTGCAGATGTTCTACTCTACCTTGTTGCAGGTGTTCTACAGTACGTTGCTGCAGGTGTTCTACAGTACCTTGCTGCAGGTGTTCTACAGTACCTTGCGGGCGGGATTGTTCTACTCTACCTTGTTGCAGGTGTTCTACAGTACGTTGCTGCAGGTGTTCTACAGTACCTTGCTGCAGGTGTTCTACAGTACCTTGCTGCAGATGTTCTACTCTACCTTGTTGCAGGTGTTCTACAGTACGTTGCTGCAGGTGTTCTACAGTACCTTGCTGCTGGTGTTCTACAGTACTTTGCTGCTGGTGTTCTACGGTACCTTGCTGCAGGTGTTCTACAGTACCTTGCTGCAGGTGTTCTACAGTACCTTGCTGCAGGTGTTCTACAGTACCTTGCAGCAGGTGTTCTACAGTTCCTTGCTGCAGGTGTTCTACAGTACCTTGCTGCAGGTGTTCTTCAATATCTCGCTGCAGGTGTTCTACAATACCTTTCTGCAGGTGTCCTCCAGTACCTTTCTGCAGGTGTTCTACAGTACCTTGCTACAGGTGCTCTATAGTACCTTGCTACAGGTGCTCTATAGTACCATGCTACAGGTGCTCTACAGTACCTGCTAAAGGGATTCTACAGTACCTTGCTGCAGGTGTTCTACAGTACCTTGCTGCAGGTGTTCTACAGTACTTTCCTGCAGGTGTTTAACAGTACGTTTCTGCAGGTGTTCTACATTACCTTGCTGGTGTTCTACAGTACCTTGCTGCAGGTGCTCTACAGTACCTGCTAAAGGGATTCTACAGTACCTTGCTGCAGGTGTTTTACAGTTCCTTGCTGCAGGTGTTTTACAGTACCTTGTTGCAGGTGTTTTACAGTACCTTGCTGCAGGTGTTTTACAGTACCTTGCTGCAGGTGTTTTACAGTACCTTGCTGCAGGTGTTTTACAGTACCTTGCTGCAGGTGTTTCACAGTACCTTGCTGCAAGGGTTCTACAGTACCTTGCTGCAGGTGTTTTACAGTACCTTTCTGCAGGTGTTTTACAGTACCTTGCTGCAGGGGTTCTACAGTACCTTGCTGCAGGTGTTTTACAGTACCTTGCTGCAGGGGGTCTACAGTACATTGCTGCAGGTGTTCTACAGTACATTGCTGCAGGTGTTCTACAGTAACATGCTGCAGGTGTTCTACAGTACCTTGCTGCAGGTGTTTTACAGTTCCTTGCCGCAGGTGTTTTACAGTACCTTGCTGCAGGTGTTTTACAGTACCTTGCTGCAGGTGTTTTACAGTTTCTTGCTGAAGGTGTTTTACAGTACCTTTCTGCAGGTGTTTTACAGTACCTTTCTGCAGGTGTTCTACAGTACCTTGCTGCAGGTGTTTTACAGTACCTTGCTGCAGGTGTTCTACAGTACCTTGCTGACCTTGCTGCAGGTGTTTTACAGTACCTTGCTGCAGGTGTTTTACAGTTCCTTGCTGCAGGTGTTTTACAGTACCTTGCTGCAGGTGTTTTACAGTACCTTGCTGCAGGTGTTTTACAGTACCTTGCTGCAGGTGTTTTACAGTACCTTTCTGCAGGTGTTTTACAGTACCTTGCTGCAGGTGTTTTACAGTACCTTGCTGCAGGTGTTTTACAGTACCTTGCTGCAGGTGTTTTACAGTACCTTGCTGCAGGTGTTTTACAGTACCTTGCTGCAGGTGTTTTACAGTACCTTGCTGCAGGTGTTTTACAGAAACCTTGCTGCAGGTGTTTTACAGTATCTTTCTGCAGGGGTTCTACAGTACCTTGCTGCAGGTGTTTTACAGTACCTTGCTGCAGGTGTTTTACAGTACCTTGCTGCAGGTGTTTTACAGTATCTTTCTGCAGGGGTTCTACAGTACCTTGCTGCAGGTGTTTTACAGTAATTTGCTGCAGGTGTTTTACAGTACCTTGCTGCAGGTGTTTTACAGTACCTTGCTGCAGGTGTTTTACAGTATCTTTCTGCAGGTGTTTTACAGTACCTTGCAGCAGGTGTTTTACAGTACCTTGCTGAAGGTGTTTTACAGTACCTTGCTGCAGGTGTTTTACAGTACCTTGCTGCAGGTGTTTTACAGTTCCTTGCTGAAGGTGTTTTACAGTACCTTGCTGCAGGTGTTTTACAGTACCTTGCTGCAGGTGTTTTACAGTACCTTGTTGCAGGTGTTCTACAGTACCTTGCTGCAGGTGTTCTACAGTACCTTGCTGCAGGGGTTCTACAGTTCCTTGCTGCAGGTGTTCTACAGTACCTTGCTGCAGGTGTTCTACAGTTCCTTGCTGAAGGTGTTCTACAGTACCTTGCTGCAGGTATTCTACAGTACCTTGCTGCAGGTGTTCTACAGTTCCTTGCTGAAGGTGTTCTACAGTACCTTGCTGCAGGTGTTCTACAGTTCCTTGCTGAAGGTGTTCTACAGTTCCTTGCTGAAGGTGTTCTACAGTACCTTGCTGCAGGTGTTCTACAGTTCCTTGCTGAAGGTGTTCTACAGTACCTTGCTGCAGGTGTTCTACAGTTCCTTGCTGAAGGTGTTCTACAGTTCCTTGCTGAAGGGTTTGTTCAAACAGAAACCTTGCTGCAGGTGTTCTACAGTTCCTTGCTGAAGGTTTTCCCTACAGTACCTTGCTGCGGGGGTTCTACAATACCTTGCTGCAGGGGTTCTACGTCCCTTTTCTGAGGGTTTCAACATACCTTCCTGCGGGGTTTCACATTCCTTCTGCAGGGGTATACAGTGCCTTGCTGCAGGGGTTCTACAGTACCTTGCGGGGGGGGTTCTACATACCTTTGCTCAGGGGTCTTACAGTACCTTGCTGCGGGGGTTCTCTCCCTTGTGCAGGGGTCTTACAGTACCTTGCTCCCGGGTCACAGACCTTGCTCAGGGGTTCCAGTCCCTTTCTGCAGGGGGTCTACATACCTTGCGCGGGGGTTCTACAGTACCTTGCTGCGGGGGTCTACATACCTTTCTGCAGGGGTTTTACAGTACCTTGTGCAGGGGGTTCTCATCCCTTGCTGCGGGGGTTCAGTACCTTGCTGCAGGGTTCACGTCCCTTGCTGCGGGGGTTCTACAGTACTTGCTGAGGTTTCTACAGTCCCTTGCTGCAGGGTTCTACAGCCCTGCTCAGGGGTTCTACAGTACCTTCGCGGGGTTCTACAGTACCTTGCGCGGGTGTTCCAGTCCCGTGCTGCAGGTTTTTAAACAGTCCCTGGCTGCGGTGTTCTACAGTCCGGGCTCGGGTTTTTCTACAGTACCTTGCGCGGGTGTTCACAGTACCTGTGCAGGTGTTCTACGTACCTGGCTGCAGGTGTTCTACAGTCCTTGCTGCGGGGGCCCTAAGACATTGTGCGGTGTTCTACAGTCCCTTGCGCAGGGTTTACATACCGGGTGCAGGTGTTACATACCTTGCGACCTTGCTGAGGGTTTTTTACAGTCCCTTGCTGCAGGGTTTTACATTTCCCCTTGCGCAGGGTTCTACGTACCTTGGGGCAGGTGTTTTTACAGTACCTTCTGCAGGTGTTTTTACAGTACTTTGTAAAGGGGTTTTTTTTTTTTGCAGTCCTTGGTGCAGGGTTTTTCAGTACCTTCGCAGGTGTTTTACAGTACATTGTGCAGGAGTTCTACTTACCTTGCTGCGGTGTTTTAAGTCCCTTGCAAGGGTTCTACGTACCTTGCGCGGGTGTTGGCTGAGTAATCTTTAGAAAAAAAGGTCTTCTACCTGCTCCACCCCCCCCGTCCTCCCTCCTGAAAATGTTCTCCCTCCCTCGTCCTAAAACTCTGCTCCTCCCCATTTACCCCCCCCCCTCTTCCCAAAACTCGCCCCCACTTTCCCCTTCCCCCTGGTCCGATCCTGTTTTGCACCCCCCCCCTTCCCCTTCTTCGTTTGATGCTCTTATTTCCCTGAACCCTAAAATTATAATAAAATATAAAAAAAAATTAAAATAACCAAAAAGGGGAAATTAAAAAGTTTAAAAATAAAATTTATAAATTTTTAAAAAAAATATAATAAAATATTGTAATTAAATTTTTTTTTTTTTTTCCCAACCAATTCCCCGCCCCACCGGGGAAAGGTTTTAAAAAAGAAAGAAAACCCAAAAAAGGGAAAAAACACCTCACAAAATTTAAACCCCGCAAAATTACTGTTTTTGCAGAAGGTGCTAAAAAACACCTGAACCAAAACTTAAAAAACCCTTTCCCCCTTTCCAAATGAATTTTAAAACCCCCCTTTGTGCGGGAAAGGTATTAAAAAAATAAAATTAATAAAAATTAAAAATTAAAAAATAAAATATTAAAAATAAAATTAATATTAAATAAAAATTATTATAAATTAATAAATATTAAAAGAACAATGATTGTATTTTTGGGCCCCCCGGGCAGTCAAAGGGTTTAAACAACCTGCAGCCAAAAAGGAGGGGAGAAAAACCTGCATTAGGAACTTAAAGAAAACCCCTGGGGCCGGGAAAAAATGACCCGGTTTAAAACAACCAGGGGTTTTACTTTTTTAAAATGCACCCGGGTTATGGGGGAACATTGCACAAGGTACTTTCCCCCTGGTGAAAATTCTGTGGGCCCCCTTCACTGGGTTACTGGTGCCCCTTCACAAGGTATTTTAAAAAAAAACCCCTAAACCTATGTGAACCCCTGGAGAAATACTTGGGAACCCATTCCAAGGTACAACCCCTGGGAAATTACTGGTGCCCCTTGCCCCGGGGATTTCCCCTGCAAAAAGGGGTTTTACTTTTTGGAAACCCCCGGCACCCGGGATTAAAACCCCCGGCAAGGAATTGTGGCCCAACCCCCCTAAAGAAGGACTGCCCCCTGACCCCAAAAGGTATTTGAAGGAAAAGGTAAAAAAAGACCCCCAAAAGAAAAAAGGGAAAAGGGGGCGGGAAGGAACGGGGGAAAAAAGATGGGGGAAAAGGAACGGAGAATTTGCCGGGAAGGTAAGGGGAGAACCCGAAGAAGGCATTAAAACCCCGAGAAGGGGAAGGGGAAGCGGGAAATTTACGGCCCCCGGGGGGAAAAAAGGGGAAGTAAAAAGGGAGAAATTTTTTTGGGGAAAAAGGGGGAAGGGGGGAAACGGGGTAAAAGGAGAAAGGTTTTGGGCCCCGGGGAGGGGAACTTTATCGGGGGAGAAGGGTTATAAAAGGGGAAAAATTTTTTTTTCAAAATGTACTGAAACCCCCTTTGCAGCAAGGAAACTGTAAAACCCCTTTCGGGCAAGGTTAATGTAAACCCCCCTGCAGCAAGGTATTGTAGAACCCCGCAGAAAAGGTACTGAAAAACCCCCTTTCAGAAAAGGTACTTGAAAAACCCCTGCACCAAGGTCCCCCCTTGTAAAAAAACCCCTGAAAGGCAAGTACTGAAAACCCTTTCAAAAGGTACTGTAAACCCCGCAGCAAGGAACTTTAAAACACCTGCAGCAAGGAAACTTTTAAAACCCCCTGGCCAGCAAGGTACTGTAAACACCCTGCGCAAGGTACTGTAAAACCCCCTGCAGAAAAGGAACTGTAGAACCCCTTTCAGCAAGGAATTGTAAAACCCCCCAGCAAGGTACTGAGAACACCTTCAAAAGAACTTTTGAACCCCTGCACAAGGTACGTAGAACCCCTTTCACAAGGAATTTGTAGAACCCCCCCCTTTGGCATGAAAGGAACTGTAGAACACCTGCAGCAAGGGTAAAAGGTTTTGAACACCCGAAAGAGGAACGGGTAGAACCCCTTCAGAAAGGGAACTGTAAACCCCTCACAAGGAACTGTAGAACCCCTGCAGCAAGTACTGTAAAACCCCCTTTCCAGCAAGGAACGTAGAACCCTTAAAGGCCCAAGGAAACTGTGAACCCCTCAGAAAGGGGCCCTGTAGAACCCCTGCAGAAAGGAACGTAAAACCCCCCGCGGGCAAGGTACTTTAAAACCCCCTTTAAAGCAAGGAACTGAAGAAAACCCCCCTGCCAAGGTACGTAAAACCCCCCAAACAAGGAACTTTTAAAACCCTTTCAGCAAGGACGGGAAAGAACCCTGCACAAGGTACGAAAAACCCCCAGCAAGGAACTGTAAACCCTTTCAGCAAGGAACTGTAGAACCCCCTTTCCAGCAAGGTACTGTAGAACCCTTTCAGAAAGGGAACTGAAAACCCTGCAGCAAGGTATGAAAAACCCTTTCGGGAAGGAACTTTTGAACCCCTGCAAAAAAAGGGTAAAAAAACCTGCAGAAAGGGTTTATTGTTAAAACCCCCTTCCAAAAGGAACTTAGAACCCCTGCAGAAAGGTACTGAAAAAACCCCCCTTCGGGCCGGGAACCCCCTTGTAAGGAAAACCCAGCAGGAAACTGTGGGAACCCCTGAAAGCAAGGTACTGTAGAACCCCTTCAGCAAGGAACTGTAGAACCCCCTGCAGAAAGGGTACTGTAAAAAACCCCTGCAGCAAGGTATTTGTTAGAAACAACCCCCTTCAGCAAGGAACTGTAGAACCCCTGAAAAGCAATTTACGAAACCCTGCAGAAAGAACTGTAAAACCCCCCTGCACCCAAGGAACTGTAAACACCGCACAAGGTACTGTAGAACCCCTGAAACAAGGTACTGTAAAACACCTGCAGCAAGGTACTGTAAAAACACCTGCAGAAAGGAAACTGTAAAACACCTGCAGCAAGGTACTTTTTTTAAAAACACCTGCAGCAAGGTACTGTAAAACACCTGCAGCAAGGTACTGTAAAACACCTGCAACAAGGTACTGTAAAACACCTGCAGCAAGGGAACTTTTAAAACACCTGCAGCAAGGTACTGTAAGAATCCCTTTAGCAGGTACTGTAGAGCACCTGCAGCAAGGTACTGTAAAACCAGCAAGGTAATTTTAAAAACACCTGCAGAAACGTACTTTTTAAACACCTGCAGGAAAGTACTGTAGAACACCTGCACAAGGTACTGTAGAACACCTGCAAAAGGGTTTACTGTAGAATCCCTTTAGCAGGTACGTAGAGCACCTTTTAGCATGGTCCCTTAGAGCACCTGTAGCAAGGTACTATAAGCACCTGTAGCAAGGTACTGTAGAACACCTGCAGAAAGGTACTGGAGGACACCTGCAGAAAGGTATTGTAGAACACCTGCAGCGAGATATTGAAGAACACCTGCAGCAAGGTACTGTAGAACACTGCAGAAGGGGGGGGGGGGGGGGGAACTGTAGAACCTGCTGAAAGGGTTTCTGTAGAACACCTGCACAAGGAAACTGTAAAAACACCTGCAGAAAGGGTACTGTAGAACACCTGCAGCAAGGTACCGTAGAACACCAGCAGCAAAGTACTGTAGAACACCAGCAGCAAGGTACTGTAGAACACCTGCAGCAACGTACTGTAGAACACCTGCAACAAGGTAGAGTAGAACATCTGCAGCAAGGTACTGTAGAACACCTGCAGCAAGGTACTGTAGAACACCTGCAGCAACGTACTGTAGAACACCTGCAACAAGGTAGAGTAGAACATCTGCAGCAAGGTACTGTAGAACACCTGCAGCAAGGTACTGTAGAACACCTGCAGCAACGTACTGTAGAACACCTGCAACAAGGTAGAGTAGAACATCTGCAGCAAGGTACTGTAGAACACCTGCAGGAAGGTGCTGGTGCCTCTTACACTCACGACTTTACTTGAGTTCTCTAACACGCTTTCCCCTTCCCCTGGATGCCACCCAGAACAATATCCCAACACACAGATACAAATTTTTATTCCTTGCAATTAAATCGAATCCGGAACCTTGCAAGTATGTGCCGAATGCACTCAGCAGTGAAGTACACCGCACCCGCACTGTCAGTACGAGGGAGTAGAACATGAAGGAGGGAAAAAGGGATGGAGAGTTAGAAGGAAGGGGATGGAGAAGGTAAGATAACAGCTATTTCACAATAACTTAAAGAGCAGATTGGACACGTATATAAACCTGGTTATCTTGTTTTTATAGAAGTTTAGTCAACCCGTGACTTTATCAGTTCAATAGAAAGTACATTAATTGGAGACACTAGCGGATGAGGCAATCAGTCCCTCAGCCTTGAAGTAGGTGTTCATCACCTTAGCCTTGATGAATCTGAAGCTTGGACAGGAAGAGGACTCTTTACAGAAGAGTGAGATGAGATTTATCAGTTGAAGAAATCGTCACCAGTGGGCGGGAATATACCTTCAACTTGTGACCAGACAAAATTGAGAGTCACTTTTGGCTCACTCCTTGTTAATGTCGTATAAATTAAGGTAGTCACACAATGCCGATGAATTTGATTTGTTTGAAAAATCCACTCTCTATTTTTTTTTCATTCTCCTTTATTTTAAAAGAATCGCATGTTTTAGTATACCTTTAGACTTTCATTATTTTAATATTTGTTAGGTAAATGGAACTTTTTTAAGCCGTAAGAGCTTAATAAAGCTCTTGTAGAGCAAAAAGTTGCCACAATAAAATGTTACATTAGCCGCTCCTGTGTCCACTTTATTGGCTCTTTAAATCAACCAGCTATTTTAAAATATCTTTAATGGGAATCCCTAATTTTGCACATCTATTAAAAGTCTCCCAAAATTTAAAATACCAATAAAAGATCCAGTATTTTAATATTTCTTTAGTGAGAGACTATTTTAAAATTTCTTTTGAGAGAGCCACTATTGTAAAAATCTCCTTAGAGAGACAATTAATGTTAGATATAAATGGGTAAACCATTTAAGGTATTCTTTAAAAAGTCCCACTATTTAAAGATACCTACAAAGAGACTATTTTAAGATAGCTTTAAAGAGACCCACTCATTTAGGTGCTTGTAAAGCTGCTACATGACAAGGGAAACCTAACAGGAAGAGAGGTAATGTTTACAAATTTGTGCGCGCAGCGGGACCTCGCATGTCGTCCGGGTTCAATGAAAATTAAAGGTTTTGTTTACCCTTCACCCACTGAAGTGGAGCTGATGTCAGAGTCAAGAGCCGAACGCTGGCTGAACTTTCCAGGTTTAAAACACCATTTAATTGTGGCTTAGGAAGCTTTATGTTGTATTGGGAAGAAAACGAACCAGAAGGAAAGGAGAACAAAAAGTTAAAAGGAAAGATAAACAGAAAGAATTAAATAAGCAAAAGGAGGTAAGAAAGAAAAGATGAAGAATGAGATGAAAAGTAGAAAAGATGAAAAGAAGGGAAGAAAAATGAAAAGAATGAGAAGAGAATAAGATAGGAGAAAAAATAAATTATAACTAATAAATAAAAATGGGTAAATTAAGAATAAGAGACGTTGTTGAGGTTTAAAGAAGATATTATGTATTTCGTAGCCTCTCAAATTAATGCATCAGCTAAACTATTTCTTTCACAGAAAAGTGTCTAATTATAATTACAAGTATATAAGGTAATATACAAATATCGCAAACGATACAAGATGCAAAGAAACCACGGAGGGAGTTGAATGATAGCTCTAGGCTTGTGTTACAATCAACACATCAGAAACTTGCAGCGCTGCAGAAGAGGAGGTCCAAACGGATATAATCACAGGGAACGATTTTGCTGGAGTAACTCCAGGAAAGGTTGTTCCCTATGATCGTATATAGGTCTTTT
>NC_069421.1:32504538-32525170 GCF_026875155.1 Cherax quadricarinatus | reverse complement strand
TCCAACCTACGAACCTTTGGCCCCCGGTACCAGTGCTTTTTCCAACTACCCACACTGACCAAAAACCTTGGGGGTGTAGCATCCGCACACTTTGATCCAAGGGACCAGCTTTCAGGGGAAGGGTTACCCTTTTCTCTTTATCCCCTATTTCATCAGCCTTACTAGGATTTTAACAATGCAAGGGAAATTTGCGAGAGCATGCGAAATATACACAAAAACGATCCGGCTAAGGGGAAATCGAACCTAAAAAACCTAGGACAAGGTACGCTGCTTACCAATCTAACCCACCCCTGGGCCAATACCTTGGGGGTATACCCCTACACTTTTTATCCAAGGGAGCCCTTTCAGGGGGAAGGCTTTACGTTTTCATCTCATCCCCTGCATGCATCAACCTTGTTTAAATCTCAGTAAGGGTGATGCATGCAGGGGATGGGGTAAAAGCCCCAACCTTCTCCTGAAAGCTGGCTGCCTTGGATCAAACGAGCGGATGCACACCCAAGTTTGGCCAGTGTGGGTAATTGGGAAAGCACTGCGTACCTTGTCCTAAGGTCGTAGGTTTGAGTCTCCTTCATCCAAATCAGTGTTTGTGTATATTTCGCTGCTCCGCGAATTCCTTTCATTATATATTATAATATATAATTTTTATATATAATATATTTAAAAAATATAAAAATATATAAATAAAAAATAAATATATAAATATATATTTCCCAATAGTTGTAACACTTAATTTTTTTTTTAAAAGCATTCCACTAAAAATAATTTTTTTCAATTTTTTTTAGTCCCCCTTTTTCCCCTTTAATTTTTCAACTGCGGCTCTATTTATCCTGTTACAGGTACCAAAAATGTTTTTCTATTATTTTTTCCTGCTCCAGCCCAAAAATGAGCACTTTAGTTTTCCAAATTTTCATCATTGTTCATATTGTTCAACTTTGGCGCCATTTTTTAGTCTTCTTTGAACATTTTCTAATTTGCTTTTTTTTTAGGTTTGGAACCACATGACCGCCGCTGTAATTCCAGTTTTACCCCAAAAATAAGTTTAAACAACTGTCTAAACATTTTATCTTCAATATTGGCAAAATATTTTTATCTGCCAACGTAGCACAAAATTATCTCAGTTTTTCATTTTTTAAAGATCATCACGTGACATTTTTGTCGTTAACCCCCCCCTTTAACCCTTTTTTCTGTCTATACTGCCAAAATTTTTCTGTCTGATACGTCAATATTTTCTGCCGAACTGTCAATATTTATCTGTCTGATACGTCAATATTATTGATACTGAAAATTTATCTGCAAAACTGTCAATATTTTTCTGTCTGATACTTTTCAATTTATCTGTCTGATACTGTCAAAAATTTATCTGCTGTACTTTTAATATTTTCTGTCTGATACGTCAAATTTAAAACTGTCTGATACGCATATTTATCTGTCATACTGTCAATATTTACTTCTGATCCCAATATTTTTCTGTCTGATACGTAATATTTTTTCTTCCATACTGTAATATTTTTCTTCTGATCGCAATATTTTTCTGTCTGTACTGTCAATATTTATCTGTCTGATACTCCAAAATTTTTTCTGTCTGATACAGTCAATATTTATCTTCGATAGGGCAATATTTATCTGTTAACTTCAATATTTAAAACGTCTGATACTGGGAAATTTATCGTCTGATACTGTCAATATTTACTGTCTGAACCTCAATATTTTTTGTCTGATACTGTCAATATTTTTCGTCGAGACTGTCAAATTTATCTTCTGATACCCCCCAATATTTTTTTGACTCTGATTCAGGGCCTGAATGCACTTTCCCTCATTTTTGTTCGGTGGACACCACTCACATAACACACCACTAACACAAACCCCTCACATAACACACCACTCAAAACACCACTCACATAACCCCACTCAAAACACCACTCACATAACACACCCTCAAAACACCACCACAAAACACACCACTCAACACACACTCAAAAACACACCACTCAACACACCACTCACATAACCACCCTCAACCACCACTCCTAACACCCACTCAAAACAAACCCCTCACATAACAAAACCACTCAAACAAACCACTCACTAACACCCACTCCCAAAACACCACTCACATAAAACACCACTCAACACACCACCACTAAACACCACTCAACACACCACTCACAAAACACACCACTCAAAACACCACCACATACCACCACTCAAACCACCACTCACATAACCACCACTCACACAACACACCACCAACACACCACCAATAACACACCACCACACAAAACACCACTCAACACACCACTCCCCATAACACACCATTCAAAACACCACTCACATAACCACAAACCCAAAACACCACCCAAAAACCCTTTAACACACCACCCCAAACAACCACTCAAAACACCACTCACATAACACACCATTCAACAACCCCCCACATAACACACCACTCAACCAAACCCCTCCAAAAAACCCCATTCAACACACCCTCACAAACACCCACCAACACAAACCCCCCACATAACACACCCCTCAAAACACCACCCCAAACCACCACTCAACACACCACTCCATAACACCACCACCACACAACACACCCTCAACACACCACCACAAAACAACCATTTAACCAAACCCCCCCTCACATAACACACCACTCAACACACCACCCAAACACACCAATCAAACACCACCACATAACCACCCTCAACACACCACCAATAACACCCACTCAACACACCATCACAAACACACCATCAAAAACCCACCAACACACACTCACATAACACACCCCCCAACACACCACTCACATAACACACCACCAAAAACCCCCCCACATAACACCCACCAACACCCACCACTAACACACCCCTCAACACACCACTCACATAACACACCATCAACACCAACTCAACACACCACTCAACCACCACTCACATAACACATCCCACATAACACACCACTCAATAACACATCACTCACAAACACTCACTCACATAACACACCACTCAATAAAAACACCGCTCAACACACCACTCAACACACCACTCACATAACACCCCCACTCAACACATCACTCACATAACCACACTCAACCACCACTCACATAACACACCACTCAAAAACCCCCACCCCATAAAACACCCTCAACCCCCACTCCATAAACACCCACCCCACAAAACACCCCCTCCATAACACACCATCAACAAACCCCTCACATAAAAACACACCACTCAAACAAAAACCCCTCACATAACACACCACTCACACAACACACCACTCAACACACCACTCACATAACACACCATTTAAAACAACCCTCACATAAAAAACCACTCAACACCCCCCTCAATAACACACCCCCAACACACCACTCACATAAAACACCACTCACACAAAACACCACTCAAACACCACTCACAAACACAAACCCTTTAACACACCCTCACATAACACACCATCCACAAACACACCACCAAAACCCCCACAAACACACCACTCAACCACCACTCACATAAACAAACCGCTCAACACACCACTCCATAACACACCACTCAACACACCACTCACATAACCACCACTCACTAACACACCACTCAACAACCAAACCCAACACACCACCAAAAACCCCTCACAAAACACCCCGAACACACCCCTCACATAAAACACACACTCACACACCACTCACATAACAACCACTCAACCACCACTCACTTTAAAACACAACCAACACACAACTCACATAACAACACCACTCAACACACCCCTCACATAACACACCCCCCATAAACACACTCAATTACACACCACTCACAACACACCGTCAACACAAACCCCTCACATCACACCACCAACACCACTCGCATAACACACCACTCAACACACCACTCCTAACACACCCCTCACACAACACACCACTCAAAACACCACCACATAACACACCGCTCAACACACCACTCAAAACACCACCCACATAACACACCACTCACACATCACCACAAACAACCCCCAACACACCACTCACATACACACCCCAAAAACACCACTCCATAAAACACCACTCAACCACCACCACATAAACCCCCCACTCAAACAACCACTCACAAACACACCATCAAAAACCACCACATAACACACCCCTCCACAACACACCACTCAACACACCCTCACATAACACACCAAATCAAAACCCTCATCACATAACAACACCGCTCAACACAAACCCCCACATAACAAACCCCCCTCAACACACCACTCACATAAAACACCACTCAACCCCACTCCCCACATACACCCCTCACATAACACACCACCACAAACTACCACTCACATAAAAATACCATCACAAACACCACTCACACAACAACCACCACACAAACACACCACTCACTAAAACAAAACCCCCACATAACAACCACTCACAACACACCCTCACACAAACACACCACCCAAACACACCACCCAAACCACCACTCACATAACAACCACCACATAACAAAACCACTCACAAAAACACCACTCACACAACCAAAACCACCACAAACACACCACCTCTAACACACCCCTCCACACAACAAACCCCCCTCACACAAAACACCCTCACACAACACAACCACTCACATCACACCGCTCAAAACACCACCACATAACACACCACCTCAAACACACCCCTCACACAAAAACACCACTCACATAACATACCCCCCACATAACGCACCACTCACATAACACACCACTCACATAAAAAACCACTCTCATAACACACCACTCACACAACACACCACTCACATAACATACCACTCACATAACGCACCACTCACATAACACACCACTCACATAACACACCACTAGCATAACACAACACTCACATAACACACCATTCACATAACACAACACTCACATAACACAACACTCACATAACACACCATTCACATAACACACCACTCACATAACACTCACATAACACCACTCACATAACGCTCACATAACACACCACTCACAAAACACACAATTCACGTAACACACCACTCCCATAACACACCACTCACATACACACAACACACCACTCACATAACACACATAACACACCACTCACCACACTACATAACAGTCACGGTCCTTTATCAAGTTTAAGTGGTATGTAAGTTTCACGGTTCGCTAATAACGTCCTTTAATAGCATGTAGAGGTGTGAGCACAACTCACACCTCTACAACAACAATTTTCATCAAAGATTTGTTAAGTTATACCATGAATTAAGGAAAGATTCTGGACTTCACCTTAGGAAACCAACTAAATGCGACAGTAATTATGAAAAAGTTAGATTATTGTGGAGAAATGAACATGTTATTAGAGGACGGGAAAACTTACGTGAGCCTTTAGTGGCTGAAGTTTATTCTCCTTGGTGTGTGTGTGTATGTGTGCGTGTGTGTATGTGTGCGTGTGTGTGTGTGTGTGTGTGTGTGTGTGTGTGTGTATGTGTGTACTCACCTAGTTGAGGTTGCAGGGGTCGAGTTCAAGCTCCTGGCCCCGCCTCTTCACTGGTCGCTACTAGGTCACTCTCCCTGAACCGTGAGCTTTATCATACCTCTGCTTAAAGCTATGTATGGATCCTGCCTCCACTACATCGCTTCCCAAACTATTCCACTTCCTGACTACTCTGTGGCTGAAGAAATGCTTCTTAACATCCCTGTGATTCATCTGTGTCTTCAACTTCCAACTGTGTCCCCTTGTTGCTGTGTCCCATCTCTGGAACATCCTGTCTTTGTCCACCTTGTCAATTCCTCTCAGTATTTTGTATGTCGTTATCATGTCTCCCCTATCACTTCTGTCCTCCAGTGTCATCAGGTTGATTTCCCTTAACCTCTCCTCGTAGGACATACCTCATAGCTCTGGAACTAGTCTTGTTGCAAACCTTTGCACTTTCTCTAGTTTCTTTACGTGCTTGGCTAGGAGTGGGTTCCAAACTGGTGCCGCATACTCCAATATGGGCCTAACGTACACGGTGTACAGGGTCCTGAACGATTCCTTATTAATTGTCGGAATGCTGTTCTGAGGTTTGCTAGGCGCCCATA
This sequence comes from Cherax quadricarinatus, assembly GCF_026875155.1. NCBI lineage: Eukaryota > Metazoa > Arthropoda > Malacostraca > Decapoda > Parastacidae > Cherax > Cherax quadricarinatus. The sequence goes on along the minus strand of NC_069421.1, from coordinate 32,519,101 downwards.
TGCTGCAGCAGTTATTTGGTTGATGTGCGCTTCAGGAGATGTGCCTGGTGTTATACTCACCCCAAGATCTTTTTCCTAGAGTGAGGTTTGTAGTCTCTGGCCCCTTAGACTGTACTTCGTCTGCGGTGTTCTTTGCCCTTCCACAATCTTCATGACTTTGCACTTGGTGGGGTTTAACTCCAGGAGCCAATTGCTGGACCAGGTCTGCAGCCTGTCCAGATCCCTTTGTAGTTCTGCCTGGTCTTCGATCGAATGAATTCTTCTCATCAACTTCGTCATCTGCAAACAGGGACACTTCGGAGTCTATTCCTTCCGTCATGTCGTTCACAAATACCAGAAACAGCACTGGTCCTAGGACCAGTATTCCCTGATCCATTGTAGTGCCTTCCCTGTTATTCCTGCTTGGTCCTCCAGTTTTTGCACTAATCTCTTGTGTGCAACTGTGTCAAACGCCTTCTTGAGTCCAAGAAAGTGTGCGTGTGTGCGCGGTGTGTGTGTGTGTGTGTGTGTGTGTGTGTGTGTGTGTGTGCGTTTTTGTTTTTGTGTGGTGTGTGTTTTTGTGTGTGTGTTGTGTGTATTATTTGGTGTAAGGGGGGGGGGGGTCGAATCTCAAACTGATTGAGCTGTTCTGTTGGGTTTCTGTTTATACTGTTTTTTGCTATTTTGGGCCCTTTCTGTTGACGTTAAATGTTTATGTTAAATGTTGATGTTTTTGTTGGTGTTACTGTTGTGTTTTATGATAAAAGTTAAAATGTTGGGGACAGTTGGTGTTATGTTGTTTTTACTGATAATGTTACTGTTATTACCCGTTTTTTTTTTACAGTTGATGTTTTTACTCAGAAAAAATCAGTAATCAGGGTTTTATTAAGAATTTTAAAAAATAGTATGTTTAAAAAGTCCCCCAAACCCCTATATTTCTTTTTTTTAAATTTTTTTTTTATTATTTTTATTAAATTTTTATTTTTTATTTTTTTAAAATTTTTTAAAAATTTTCACTTGTAGTAATTTTTGTTTTTGCAGTATTTTTATTGAGCAAATTTTAATAATTTAATTTTTTTTTATGATAAAGTTTTGCCTCTTCTTTTTTTCTATTATGATAATATTTTTTTTAAATTGTTTTTGTTTAAATTTTAGTAAAAAATTTATTATTTATTATTATTTTTTTTTTTCATCTGGGCTGTGTTACTGGTGCAGTTATTGGTGTTACTGCTGCAGTTATTTCTGGTTTTTACTGTTTTTTTTTTTTTTTTCGGGTTTTACTGGGGTTTTCTGCTGCGTTTTACTGGTGTTTCTGGTGCAGTTTCTGGTTTTTTACGCCCGCAGTTTATACTGGTGTTTTGGTGCAGTTTTAATGGTGTTTTTCTGTTTCAGTTTTATGGTGTTACTGCTGCGTTATACTGGTGTTACTGGTGCAGTTTTTACTGGTGTTAGGGTGCAGTTTTATGGTGTTACTGGTGCAAATTTTTACTGGTTGTTTGCTGCTGTTTACTGGTGTTACTGCTTTTCAGTTATAAAAGGTGTTTTCTGGTGGCAGTTTTATGGTGTTACTGTCAGTTAAGGGGGTTATGCTTGGGAGTTTTTAAATGGTGTTTTCTGGTGCAGTTTTTTACGGTGTTTTCGGGGCAGTTTATTTCTGGGGTTACTGGGTGCGTTTTATGGTGGGTTCGGGTGCGTTTATGGTGTTACTGGGTGCGTTATATGGGGTTACTGGTTTCGTTTTTGGGGTTATGGTGCAGTTATTTTGGTGTTACTTTTGCAGTTTTTTACTGGTGTTACTGCTGCGTTTTAATGGTGTTTATGCTGCAAATTTTTTTAATGGTGTTTTTGGGCAGTTTTTACTGGTGTTTTGCTGCAGTTTTTACTGGTGTTACTGGTGCAGTTTTTATGGTGTTATGCTGCAGTTATAAATGGTGTTACTGCTGCAGTTATTCTGGTGTTTTTGGTTTCAGTTATACTGGTGTTATGGTTTTAGTTATTCTGGTGTTATGTGCTTATATGGTGGTTTCGCTGCGTTATACTGGTGTTTTCTGGTGCAGTTTACTGGTGTTTTCTGGTGGAATTTCTGGTGTTTCTGCTGCAGTTTTACTGGTGTTACTGTGCGTTTTATACTGGTGTTAAAGGGTTTCAGTTATACTGGTGTTTCTGGGCAGTTTTTATGGTGTTACTGGTGCCCGTTTTTACTGTTGGGTTTCTGCTGGGAGTTTATTTGGTGGTTTTGGTTTCAGTTATTTTGGTGTTTTCTGCGCAGTTATACTGGTGTTACCCGCTGCGTTTTTTTTGGTGTTACTGCTGCCAGTTATTTCTGGTGTTATGCTGCAGTTTTAATGGTGTTACTTTCTGCCCGTTATACGGGGGTTATGGTGCAGTTTTACTGGGGTTTTTGGTGCAAATTATACTGGTGTTACTGTATGCAGTTAATGGTTTTTTTGCCGCGTTTTGGTTTTAATGGGGGCAGTTTATTTGGGGTTACTGGTGCCCGTTATACTGGTGTTATGCTGCAGTTATTTTCTGGTGTTACTAACTGCAGTTGTATGGTGTTACCTTTTGCAGTTTTTTCTGGGGTTTCTGCTTTCAGTTAACTGGGTGTTACTGCTGCAGTTTTTACTGGGTTTACTGCTGAGTTTTCTGGTTTTTACTGCTTTTCAGTTATACTGGTGTTTCTGGTGCAGTTTTATGGTGTTTTCTGGGGTAGTTTTTTTTTACTGGTGGGTTTTAAACTGTGCAGTTATTTCTGGGGGTTTTCTGGTGCAGTTTATACTTTGGGGTTTCTGCTGCCCGTTTTTTACTGGTGTTTCTGGTGCGTTAAAACTGGTGTTACTGCTGCAGGGTTTTTCTGGGTTACTTGCGTTTTACTGGTGTTTTCTGGTGCAGTTTTTACTGGTGTTTTTTTGCTGCAGTTATACTGGTTTTTACTGCTCCAGTTATACTGGTGTTTTCTGCTGCAGTTATATGGGGGTTATGGTGCAGTTATTCTGGTGTTACTGGGCAGTTTACTGGTGTTTTGGTTTAGTTATACTGGTGTTACTGGGTGCAGTTATTTCGGGGGTTACTGGGGGCAGTTTTTACTGGTGTTACTGCCTGCGTTATTTTCTGGTTTTTACTGCTGCAGTTTTTTTGGTGTTATGCTGCAGTTATACTGGGGGTTACTGGCAATTATACTGGTGGTTTCTGCTGCGTTATAATGGTGTGACGCGGGAGTTTTACTGGTGTTACTGCTGCAAATTTTTTCTGGTGTTAATGGTTTCAGTTATTTTGGGGGTTATGGGGCAGTTATTTTGGTGTTACGGTGCAGTTATTTGGGGGTTACTGCTGCAGTTATACTGGTGGGGGCTTTCTTTCGTTTTACTGGTGTTTTCTGGTTGCAGTTTTATTTGGGGTTACTGCTGCAGTTTTACTGGTGTTACGGGTTTTCAGTTATACTGGTGTTTTCTGGGCTTGACAGTTATTAAATGGTGTTAAATGGTGCAGTTATATGGTTGTTATGGGGCAGTTTATTTGGGGTTACTGGTGCGTTATTTTGGTGTTTTGGTGCAGTTTACTGGTGTTATGGTGCGTTATAATGGGTGTTACTTTTTGGGGCAGTTATACTGGTGTTACTGGTGCAGTTTTTACTGGTGTTTTGGTGCATTATATTTGGGTTACTGGGGGGATTATACTGGTGTTACTGGGTTTCAGTTATACTGGTTTACTGGTGCATTATACTGGTTTTTACAGGTTTCAGTATAATTTGGGGTTTTCTGGTGCAGTTTAATGGTGTTACTTTCTGCAGTTATACTGGGGTTAATGGGTGCAGTTATACTGGTGTTACTGGGTGCAGGGTTTTTACTGGTTTTTACTGCTTTCAGTTATACTGGTGTTTCTGGTGCGTTTATGGGGTTTTGGTGGGGGTTATTTCTGGTGTTTTCTGGGCAGTTTTACTGGTGTTTTTGGGGTTTTACTGGTTTTACGCTTTCAGTTTTTCTGGTTTTTATGGTGCAGTTTTACTGGGGTTACTGGTGCAAATTATATTTTGGGGTTAATGCTGCCGTTATTTGGGTTACGGGGGGGTTTCAGTTATTAAAGGGTTTCTGGGTGCAGTTATACTGGTGTTGCTGCTGGGAGTTTTTTTATGGTGTTACAGCTGCCCGTTATACTGGTTTTTATGCTGCATTATACTGGTGTTACTGGGGGCAGTTATACTGGTGGGTTCTGTGCAGTTATAATGGTGGTTTTGTGGGAGTTTTACTTTGGGGTTACTGGTGAGTATACTTTGGGGTTAAATGCTGCAGTTATACTGGGGGTTATTTTCTGCAGTTATACTGGTGTTATGGGGGGGTGGTTTTTAAAAAAAAAATGGGGGTTACTGCTGCAGGGTTTTACTGGTTTTTACTGGTTTCAGTTTTACTTTGGGGTTACTGCTGCCCGTTATAAATGGTGTTACTTTGGGTTTTTTTATACTGGTGTTTTGCTGCGTTATACTGGTGGTTTTCTGCTGCAGTTATACGGTATTACTGGTGCAGCTACATGGTGTTTCTGCTGCAGTTAAAACTGGTGGTATGGTTTTCAGTTATTCTGGTGTTATGCTGCGTTAAAATGGTGTTTTCTGCTGCAGTTTTATGGTGTTACTGGTTTCAGTTTATATTGGGGTTTCTGGTGCAAATTTTTAAAGGTGTTACTGGTGCAGTTATACTGGGGGGTTTAAAGGTTTCAGTTATATGGTGTTACTGCTCAGTTTTATTTGGGGTTACGGGGGGAGTTATACTGGTGTTACTTGTTTCGTTTTTACTGGTGTTACTGTGCAGTTATACTTTGGGGTTACTGCTGCCCGTTATACTGGTGTTATGGTGCGTTATTTTTGGTTTTTAAATGGTGCTGTTTTTACTGGGTGTTATGGGGGCAGTTTTACGGTGTTATGGTTTTCAGTTTTTTGGTTTTACTGCGAGTTATAAATGGTGTTACTGGGGCAGGGTTTTTTGGTTTTTTCGGGGGCGTTAAACTGGTGTTTCTGTGAGTTTTTAAATGGTGGGTTAAGGGGGGGGTTTTCAGTTATATGGTGTTACTGCTGCGTTTTTTACTGGTGTTACTGCTGGGAGTTATATGGTGTTTCTGCCCGAAATTATACTGGGTGTTTCCCGCCCGCAGTTATTTGGTGTTTCTGCTGCAGTTTTAATGGTGTTTTTGCTGCCGTTATATGGTTTTACGGGTGCGTTTACTGGTGTTATGGTGCAGTTATTTTTTTGGGGTTTGCTGCAGTTTAAAACTGGTGTTATGGTTTCAGTTATATGGTGTTACGCTGAGTTTTTCTGGGTTTACTGCTGCAGGGTTTACTTTTGGTTTTGTTACGCTGCAGTTATTTAAAGGGTTTTTTCCCGGTGCAGTTATACTGGTATTATTTGGTTTTGCAGCTTTTAAAAGGGGTTACTGCTGCAGTTATATGGTGGGGCTGCTTTCAGTTATATCCCTGGTTTTGGTGCAGTTATACTGGTGTTTCTGGTTTAAATTATACTGGTTTTACTGCTGCAGTTATCTGGTGTTACTGCTTTAGTTATTTTTGGGTTTTGGTTTCAGCTTTTACTGGTTTACTGGGCAGTTATTAAATGGTTTTTACTGGGTGCAGTTATAATGGTGTTTTCTGGTTTTCGTTTATGGTGTTTTGGTTTCAGTTATCTGGTGTGTTACTGGTTGAAATTTTTATGGTGGGTTTCTGCTGCAGTTATTTCTGGGGTTACTGCTGTAGTTTTACTGGTGTTAATGTTTCAGTTTTACTGGTGTTTTCTGTGCGTTTATGGTGGGTTTTGCTGAGTTTTTGGTTTTTTACTGGTCAGCTATATGGGGGGTTTTTCTGGTGCGTTATACTGGTGTTACTGCTGCAGTTTTTAATGGTGTTATGCTGCCGTTTATACTGGTGTTTTTGGTGCAGCTATACTGGTTTATGGGCAGTTTTACTGGGGTTACTGCTGCAGTTATACTGGTGTTATGGGTTTTGGTTTTATTCTGGTGTTACTGGTGCAGTATACTGGGTGTTTTCGGGGGCAGTTTTAAACTGGTGTTACTTTCTTTGCCGTTTTACTGGTTTTTACGGGGGCAGTTATCTGGGTTACTGGTGCAAAATTTTTTTGGTTGGGGTTAATGGTTTAAATTTTTGGTGTTTTTCTGCTCAGTTTTTACTGGGGTTACTGCTGCATTTTTTGGTGTTACTGGTGCAGTTTTTTCTGGGGTTTATGGTGCAGTATACTTTGGTTTTTACTTTCTTTCGTTTTATGGTGTTACTGGTGCCGTTAACTTTGGGGTTACTGGTTGCAGTTATGCTGGTGTTTTAAATTTGGGGCAGTTATAAGGGGGTTTCTGGTTTTCAGTTTTACTGGTGTTTTGCTGCACTTATATGGTGTTTTCTGCTGCAGTTATTTTGGTGTTTTCTGGGCCCCTTTTTACTGGTTTTTACGGTGCCGTTTTTGTGGTGTTACTGGGTGCAGTTATACTGGTGTTACTGGTTTTCGTTTACTGGTGTTTTTCTTTCTGCAGTTTTATGGTGTTACGCTGCAGTTTTTGGTGTTTCTTTCTGCAGTTTACTGGTGTTATGCTGCAGGTTTTTCTGGTGTTAAATTTTCTGCCCGTTATATGGTGTTATGGTGCAGTTATAGGTGTTTGGGGGCAGTTTTTTATGGTGTTAACTGTGCAGGTTTTACTGGGGTTACTGGCTGTTATTTAATGGGGTTATGGAGCGTTATACTGGTGTTATTTCTGCAGTGTTTCTGGTGTTACTGGTTTTCCGTTTTTACGGGGTTACTGCTGCGTTATGCTTGGTTTTTATGGTTCAGTTTACGGTGTTTTTCTGGTGCAGTTATTTTGGGTTTTTCTGTGCAGTTAACTGGGGTTACTGCCCGACAGTTATACTGGGGTTACTGGTGGGAGTTTTTACTGGTGTTTCTGCCCGCCGTTATCTGGTGTTACTGCTGCAGTTTTTTTACTGTGTTTCTGGTGCAGTTATTTTGGTTGGTTTTTGCTGCAGTTATTCTGGTTTTTTACTGCTGCAAATTATTTCTGGTGTTATGGGGCAGTTATTTGGGGTTACGGTGCAAATTATTCTGGGGTTACTGGTTTGCAGTTTTTACTTTGGGGGTTAGGGGCAGTTTTACTGGGTGTTACTTTGCAGTTTGTGGTGTTACTGCTGGGAGTTATTTTCGGGGGTTACTGTGCAGTTATATGGTGTTACTGGTGCCAAATTATACTGGTGTTATGGTGCGTTATACTGGTGTTTTCTGTGCAGTTATATGGTGTTACTTTTGCAGTTTATGGTTTATGCTGCAGTTTTTATGGTGTTATGGTTTCAGTTTTTACTGTGTTACTGGGGCCCGTTTTACTGGTGTTAATGCTGCAGTTTTTTGGTTTTTTCTTTGGGGAGTTTTTTTACTTGGTTTTTACTGGTTTCAGTTATTTTGGTTTTTACCCGCTTTCAGGTTTTACTGTGTTACTTTCTGCCGTTATTTGGTGGGTTTCTGGGTCAGTTTTTATGGTTTTACTGCTGCAGTTATATGGGGGGGTTACGCTGCAGTTTTTAATTTGGGGTTTTCTTTTGCAGTTTTTTTGGTGTTTTTTTTTCTGAGTTATACTGGTGTTACTGGTTTTCAGTTTACTGGTTTTTACGCTTCGTTATACTGGGTGTTACTGGGGCAGTTTTTTCTGGTGTTTTCTGTTTTTTTTTTTTTTTTTTCTTTTTTTCAGTTATTCTGGTGTTACTGCTGCAGGGTTTTTGGTTTTGGGTTTTAAGGGGGTTACTGCTGTTTTGTTATACTGGTGTTCTTTCTGCAGTTATAGGGGGGTTTCTGGTGCAGTTATATGGTGTTACTGCTCCAGTTTTAATTTGGGGGTTACTGCTCCTTTAGTTATACTGGTGTTAAGGGGGGGGGCGTTTTACTGGTGTTTTCTGGGGCAGTTATTCTGGGGTTTATGGTTGGGAGTTTACTGGTTTTTATGGGTGAAATTTTACTGGTGTTACGGGGGCAGTTTACTGGTGTTAGGGGCAGTTATTTCTGGTGTTACTGGGGCGTTTATGGTGTTATGGTGCAGTTTTTACTGGTGTTTTGCTGCAGTTTTAATGGTTTTTACTGCTGCGTTTTACTGGGTTAATGGTGCAGTTTTATGGCGTTACTGCTGCAGTTTTACTGGGGTTACTTTGGGGGCAGTTAACTGGTGTTATGGGTTTCAGTTAATTGGGTGTTATGCGGCGTTATTTCTGGGGTTACTGCGCAGTTATTGGTGTTTGGTTTCAGTTATACCCGGTGTTAATGCTGCAGTTATACTGGTGTTTGCTGCAGTTTACTGGTGTTACTGCTGCGTTTTATGGTGTTACTGCTGCAGTTATACTGGTGTTACTGCTGCAGTTTACTGGTTTTTACGGTGCAGGTTAAACTGGTTTTTACTGCTTTCAGTTTTTACGGTGTTTTTGGGGCAGTTATACTGGGGTTACTGTGCCCGTTTATATGGTGTTACTGCTTTCAGTTAACTGGTGTTCGGGTGCAGTTATACTGGGTGTTACTGGTGCAGGGGTTTTACTGGTGTTACGCTGGGTTTATGGTGTTACTGCCTTTCAGTTATTTCTGGTTTTTATGCGCAAATTATATGGGTGTTATTGCTGCAGTTTTATGGTGTTTCTGCTGCAGTTATACTGGTGTTATGGTGCAAACAATTTTGGTGGTTTCTGCTTTCAGTTATACTGGTGTTACCCGCGGCAGTTTTCCTGGTGTTACTTGGGTGCTGTTATTTCTGGTGGTTTCGCTGCAGTTATATGGTGTTATGTGCAGTTTACTGGTGTTACGGGTTTCAGTTATTTGGTGTTACTGCTTTTTGGGTTTTTCTGGGGTTATGCTGCAGTTATTTGGGGGTTACTGCTGGAGTTATAAAGGTGTTTTTGCTTGCAGTTTTACTGGTGTTTCTGCTTTCAGTTTTACTTTGGGGTTACTGCTGCAGTTATTTGGTGTTACTGGTGCGTTTTACTGGGGGATACTGGTGCAAATTTTACTGGTTTTTTACTGGTGCAGTTAACTGGTGTTTCTGGTGCAGTTATTTTTGGGGGTTACTGGTTGGGAGTTTTATGGTTTTTATGGTTTCAGTTTTACTGGTGTTACTTTCTGCAGTTATACTGGTGTTATGCTGCAGTTATATGGTGTTTAAAGGTTTCAGTTATTTGGTGTTTTCTGGTGCAGTTTTACTGGTTTTTTCTGCTTCAGTTATTCTGGTGTTTTTGGCTGCGTTTTTTTGGGTTTTTATGCTGCAGTTTTTTACGGGGGTTTCGCTGCGTTTATGGTGTTAATGGTGCAGCTTTACTGGTGTTACTGCTGCGTTATATGGTGTTACTGGTGCAGTTATACTGGGGTTACTGGGGCAGTTTTACTGGTTTTTACTGCGGCAGTTTTTATCTGGTGTTACTGCTGCAGTTATACTGGTTTATGGTTGCAGTTAGGCTGGTTTTTACTGGTTTCAAATTATTACTGGTGTTACTGGTTTCAGGGTTTTACTGGTGTTACTGCGGAGTTATATGGTGTTTAAAGGGTGCAGTTTTTACTGGTGTTACTGGTGTGTTTTTAATGGTTTTTACTGCGCCGTTTTTACTGGGGTTACTGTGCGTTATACTGGTGTTACTGGTTTTCAGGTTTTACTGGTGGTTCCGGGGCAGTTTACTGGGGTTTCTGTGCTTTATTGTGTTACTGTGCAGTTATATGGGTTTACTGGTGGGAGGGTTTTTATGGGGTTATGCTGCAGTTATACTGGTGGTTCTTTCTGCAGGGAAATGGTGTTAAATCTTTCAGTTATACGGTGTTATGCTGCAGTTATATGGGTGTTTTCCGGGTGCAGTTATACTGGTGTTTCTGCTGCGTTTTACTGGTGTTACGCTGCAGTTTTAATGGGGGTTTTCTGCGGCAGTTATAATTGGGTGTTTACAAAGGCAGTTTTTACTGGTGTTATGCTGCAGTTTAATTTTTACTGGTTTTTTTACTGTGCAGTTTTTCCCGGTTTTTACTTTCTGCAGTTATTTTTCTTGGTGTTTTGGGGGCTGCTTTCGTTTTTCCCGGTGTTTTTGCTGGGAGTTTTTTACTGGTTTTCTGGGTGCAGTTTTTTTTAATATTTTACTGGTGTTACTGTTTCAGGGTTTTTCTGGTGTTTGCAAAAGGGTTTTGGGGAGTTTAAAAGGGTTTTTACTTGCTTTCAGTTATAATGGTGTTACTGTGCAGTTTATACTGGTGTTCGTCCCCAAAAACTGGTGGGTTTTTGGTTTTTGTTATGCTGCAGTTATATGGGGGGTTTCTGCTGCAGTTATATGGGGGTTTTCTGGTGCAGGTTTTACTGGTTTTTAATGCTGGGAGTTATTATGGGTTTTTATGCTTTTTTTTTTTGGCCCGTTTTTTGGGGGTTTTCCCGCTGCAGTTATCTGGTTTTTTACTGCTTGGGAGTTATATGGGGTGGTTTTCTTTTTTTCTGCGTTATTTTTGGGTTTTTATTTTTGCAGTTATTTCTGGTGTTACTGGTGCAGTTTTACTGGTGGTTTCCCGGTGCGTTTATGGGGGTTACTGGTGCAGTTATATGGTGTTAAGGGTTTCCGTTATACGGTGTTCGCTGCAGTTATTTGGGGGGGGTTTTTTTCTGCAGTTTTCGGGTGTTATTTCTGCAGTTTTTACTGGGTTACTGGTGCAGTTTTACTGGTGTTACTGGGCAGTTTATTGGGGTTATGGTGAGTTATACTGGTGTTACTGGGGGGGAGTTTAATTTTCTTGGTTTTTTGTTTCTGCTGCAGTTTTTTTTCGGGCACCCCTTTTTGGGGGTTTCTGCCCGCAGTTATATGGGGTTTTCTGCCTTTTCCCGTTTTTATTTGGGGTTTTTTGGTTTTCAGTTATTTCTGGTGTTTCTGGTGCAGTTAACTGGTGTACTGTTTTTTTTTTTGTTTTATTTAATTTATCTGCATTATACTGGGTTACTGCTGCATTTATGGGTGTTTTTGCCCGGCAAATTATTGGGGGTTTGCTGCAGTTATACTGGTGTTTCTGGTTTCAGTTATTTTGGTTTTTTAATGCTGCCGTTATTTCTGGGTGTTACTGCCCGCAGTTTTTATTTGGGGTTAAATGCTGCAGTTTACTGGTGTTTCTGGTGCGTTTTACTGGTGTTACTGCTGCAGTTTTACTGGGGGTTACTTTTTGCATTAAACTGGTGTTTTCTGCGGGACTTTGGGGACTGGAGTTTTTACTGCTGCATTTACTGGTTTTTAAAGGTGCAGTTATTTTTTTTTTGGGTTTCTGCTGCAGTTATACTGGTTTTTACTGCCGCAGTTATACTGGTTTTTACTGGTTTCAGTTTTATGGGGTTACTGCCGGGAAATTATACTTTGGGGTTAGGCTGCCCGTTATTTCTGGGGGTTACTGGTGCAGTTTTTATGGTGTTTAAAGCCAGTTATTTGGTGTTATGCTGCAGTTTTAATGGTGTTTTCTGCTGCGTTATACTGGTGGTTTCTGTGCAGTTTACTGGTGTTACTTTTCTGCCGTTTTTCTGGTTTTATGGTGCAGTTTTACTTTTGTTACTTTCCGATTATAAATGGGTTACTGCCCCAGTTTTACTGGTGTTACTGGCAGTTTTTAAATGGGGTTTAGCTGCGTTATACGGGGGTTTCTGCTGCAGTTTACTGGTGGTTTTGGGCCCGTTATAAAGGTTTTTACTGTTTTAGTTTTACTGGTGTTACTGGTGCAGTATTTTCTGGTGTTATGGGTTTCAGTTTTACTGGTGTTTTCTGCTGCAGTTATAAAGGTGTTTTCTGCTGCGTTTTTACTGGTGTTTTCTGCTGCAGTTATACTGGTGTTTTCCCGCGCATTATCCCGGGTTTTCTGCCGCAAGGGTTTTTGGGTTACTGGGCAAAATTTATTTTGGGTTAAAGGTGCCCGTTATACTGGTGTTACTGGTGCAGTTTTACTGGTGTTACTTTTGGGGGTTTAATTTTGGGGTTATGGGTTTCAGTTTTTATTTTGGGTATGGTGCAGCTATTTCTGGTGTTACTTTCTCGTTATACTGGTGTTACTGCTGCAGTTTATTTGGGGTTACTGGTGCAGTTAAAACTGGTTGTTACTGGTGCAGTTATATGGTGTTACTGGTGCATTATTCCCGGTGTTATTTTTGGTTATACTGGTGTTACTGGTGCAGTTTTTCTGGTGTTATGGTTCAGTTATAATGGTGTTATGTGAAATTATACTGGTGTTTTTCTGGGCAGTTATTTCTGGTGTTCTTGGTTTTCGTTATACTGGTGTTACTGGTGCAGTTTTGCGGTTTTTTATTTCTTTTTAATTTTTTTATGGGTTATGCTGCAGTTATATTTGGTGGTTTTCTGGGTTTGGGGGTTAATTTAAAGGGGTTACTGGTGCAGTTATACTGGTGGTTTTTGGGTTTCAGTTATACTTTGGGGTTACCCGGTGCGTTATATGGTGTTCTTGCAGTTTTATGGTGTTACTGCTCGTTATACTGGTGTTTCTTTTTTCGGAGTTTTTACGTGTACTGGTTCAGTTATAATGGTGGTTTCTGCTGCAGTTAATGGTTTTTACTTTTGCAGTTTTGGGGTGTTACTGCTGAGTTTTTGGTGTTACTGCTGCGTTTTTTTGGGGGTTATGGGGGCAGGTTTTTACTGGTTTTATGGTGCAGTTATTCAGGTTTTACTGGTGCAGGGTTTTTCGGTTTTTTTGGGGGTTTTTCTGGCCTTTGGGGGTTTTTTTTTTGGGTTCGGGGCAAATTATTGGGGGTTACTTTCTGCAGTTTTTTAAGGGGGTTATGCTGCAGTTTTTACGGGGGTTTTTTCTGCGTTAGGGTTTTACTGTTCAGTTATAAGGTGTTTCTGGTTCAGTTATACGGGGTTACTGCTGTGTTAACGGGTTACGCTGCAGTTATATGGGGGTTAATTCGGGAGTTATAAGGTGTTTAAGGGTGCAGTTTTATGGGTGTTTTCTGCTGCGTTATACAGGTTTTACGGGGGGCAGTTATTACTTGGGTTTTTATGGTGGGTTTTTACAGGGTTTTTACTGGTGCAGTTTACAGGGTTTTACTTTGCAGTTATAAGGTGTTACTGGCAGTTTTACGGGGGTTTTCTTTGCAGTTAAAACAGGTGTTTCTGCCCGCAGTTTTACGGGTTAATCTGCAGGTTTTCAAGGGGTTACTGCTTCGGGTTTTCAGGTGGGTTTTCTGCTTCGGGTTTTCAGGTGTTAATGCTGCAGTATTTAAAAGGGTTTCTGTTGCAGTTTTTACGGGGGTTACTTCTGCAAATTATCAGGTGGGTTTTTGCTGCAGTTATAGGGTGTTACCTTTGCTGCTGTTTCAGTTATTTCGGGGGTTTAAATGGTTAGTTATCAGGTTTTTCTTGGGGCAGTTATAAGGTGTTATGGAGGAATACGTTACTGGTGCAGAAAACAGGGGTTAAATCTGAGTTATTAAGGGGGTGGGGGTTTTTCTTTCCCCTTTCAGTTTTACCCGGGGGTTCAATGCAGTTATACAGGTGTTTTTGCTGGCCCGTATAAAAGGTTTTTACTGCTGAGGTTTTACAGGGTTTTTATGCTGCGGGTTTTACGGTGTTACTGCGGGGGTTATTCAGGGGGTTTTGCTGCAGTTATTTAAGGTTTTTTATGTTTCAGTTAAGGGTTTACGCTGCAGTATAAGGTGTTAAAATGGGTGCAGTTTTTTACGGGGGTTACTATTTCAGGGGAATTATTTTCAGGTGGTACTGTTTCAGTTATAGGGGGGTTACTGCTTCAGTTATCGGTTTTACTGGGGGCAGTTTTTTACAGGGTTTCTGGTGCAGATACAGGTTTTTACTTTCTGCAGGAAAAGGGTTACTGGTGAGTTATACAGGTGTTTGGTGGGAGTTATTTCGGGGGTTTCCTGCAGTTTACGGGGGATTCTCGCAGTTTTACAGGTTTTTACTGCTTTCAATTATAAGGTGTTTTCTTTCTGCCGGTTTTCAGGGGTTACCCGCCTTTTCAGGTTTATTACTTGGTGTTACTGTTGCGTTTCCGGGGGGGTACTGCGCAGTTATCATGTTACTGCTGCAGTTTTTGGGGGGGGTTTCTCTGCAGTTTTTCGGTGTTTCTTTTTGCAGTTATTTCGGTGTTTAAATTTCTTCGTTTTTTCGGTGTTACTTTGCAGTTTTACAGGGTTACTTTCTGCAGTTTTAAAGGGGGTTTCTGCTGCAGAATACAGGGGTTTTTTGGTGAGTTAAAACAGGTTTTTTGGTGCCGTTATACGGGGTTACTGCGCAGTTATTTTGGGGTTCTTGCGTTTTCAGGTGTTACGTGCAGTTATTTCGGGGGTTATTGCGTTATACAGGTGTTAGTGCAGTTTTACGGTTTTTACTGCTTTCCCGGATTACAGGGTTTTGCTGCGGGTTTTCGGTGTTACTGCTTGGGGGTTCGGTGTTACTGCTTTCAGCTATTTGGTTTCTGTTTCAGTTTTTACGGGGGTTACTGCTGCAGGGTTTTTACGGTGTTACTGCTGCAGTTATACGGGGGTTATCTGAGTTATAAGGTGTTTCTGGTTTCAGTTTCGGGGGTTTTCTCTTCAAATTAAT
>NC_069421.1:32477038-32499538 GCF_026875155.1 Cherax quadricarinatus | reverse complement strand
GATTTTGCGGAGTCAACGCCCCCACGGTCCAGTTCTAGACCAGATCAGCTGGACAGTGGCCTGATCAACCAGGTTGCTGGTGCCAGTCGTACACAGTCGAACCACAGTCGGGCTGAAGGATCTGTTGGTAGTTCCCCTTGATGTATGATGGGAAAGTAATGAACAATGTTGTTCTCTATACACTTATTGGGAGTATTAAACACAGCCTCCTGCTCTCGCAGGGCGTCAGTTCTGTGTGCAGATTTGAGGCCAGTCCTTCAAGAATTTCCCAGGTATTATCATGCATTTTTCTCACCTACTTGCCAGGGGCAGAACACTAGTTCTTCGCTGCATCAAGATTTCCACCTTCCATTTCAAGGAACTTTAGTTATAAAAGCAGTGAAGGTTCATTCTTCAGTTGTGTCAGTTTGCCTCCCTAAAAAAAATTGCTGTTATTGTACGATATTAATTAAGTTGATAGACAACAAGTGATTTAAAAAGAATCCTCATTATTATTTTTTTTTTAGCATCAAGTCAGGCAGCCTGTCAGTTTACTTGCATTTGTTATTAATATTAGTATTATTATTATTATTATGGGTGAGCGCTAAACCCGTAAGTATTATATAGCGTCCTGGAGGGGGGAGGGGATGGAGGCATTCAGACTGGATTCAGGGGAACTGGAGCACAGATCCAATCCCTTAGAGTTGGATGTGTGAGAGTAAGATTATTGTGATGTTTGACACATCACTTCTCAGCTTCTCACAATCCTCTCCCTCACTACTGACTCATCTCTCTTTGTTTTATACTTTGATTCTTTTTTTTTTTTTTTTTGCTCGAGGCAAATCAGTAGATTAAAGTTGACACATCGTGTCTGGCTGCCTCAGACTCTTCCACTTTCCCCTCCCTCTACCCCCTACCCTCCCTCTACCCCTGCCCTCCCTCTACCCCCTACCCTCCCTCTACCCCCTACCCTCCCTCTACCCCTACCCTCCCTCTACCCCCTACCCTCCCTCTACCCCCTACCCTCCCTCTACCCCTACCCTCCCTCTACCCCCTACCCTCCCTCTACCCCCTACCCTCCCTCTACCCCCTACCCTCCCTCTACCCCCTACCCTCCCTCTACCCCCTACCCTCTCTCTTTCTCCTTCCCTTTAATACTTAGATAATGTGTATATAGTAATAGTAAAATAAAAGATTGTTTCCTTGTATGTATGTATAAGTACTAAGCATGTATTATTCGTATGTGTGTGTGTGTGTGTGTATGTGTGTGTGTGTGTGTGTGAGAGCGAGCGCCCGTTCGTGTACGTATGTGCTATTTGTCGTTCTTTGTATGCCACTATGTGAATTAATTTGATGAGTTTTTTGTACAAAGTTAACCTGGCGTACTGACACCTCTGATCAATTAACATAATATAATGTGCCTTAGTCTTGCTCAACTTATCTAGACTTATCAGACTGTGTGTGTCAGTACATATGACGCAGAGTTTACCTCATGTCCAGGCTGACTGTGGCCAGGCTAGTGCAAGTCTCCATCCTTAGGTACATAATGTAGTTTTAATATGTGGAGAGGCTATTGCAACAATGAACGTGCATTGTCTGTGTGTGTATGTACTATATACAGACTTTGCAAAAGCCTTCGACAAGTGTGACCATGGTGTAATAGCGCACAAAATGTGTGCTAAAGGAATAACAGGAAAAGTTGGTAGATGGATCTATAATTTCCACACAAACAGAACACAAGAGTAGTAGTCAACAGAGTAAAGTCTGAGGCGGCTACGGTGAAAAGTTCTGTTCCACAAGGCACCGTGCTCGCTCCCATCTTGTTTCTCATCCTGATATCTGACATTGACAAGGATGTCAGCCACAGCACCGTGTCTTCCTTTGCAGATGACACCCGAATCTGCATGACAGTGTCTTCCATTGCAGACACTGCAAGGCTCCAGGCGGACATCAACCAAATCTTTCAGTGGGCTGCAGAAAACAATATGAAGTTCAACGATGAGAAATTTCAGTTACTCAGATATGGTAAACACGAGGAAATTAAAACTTCATCAGAGTACAAAACAAATTCCTTCCACAAAATAGAGCGAAAAACCAACGTCAAAGACCTGGGAGTGATCATGTCGGAGGATCTCACCTACAAGGACCATACCATTGTATCAATCGCATCTGCTAGAAAAATGACAGGATGGATAATGAGAACCTTCAAAACTAGGGATGCCAAGCCCATGATGACACTCTTCAGGACGCTTGTTCTATCTAGGCTGGAATATTGCTGCACACTAATAGCACCTTTCAAGGCAGGTGAAATTGCTGACCTAGAAAATGTACAGAGAACCTTCACGGCACGCATAACGGAGATAAAACACCTCAATTACTGGGAGCGCTTGAAGTTCTTGAACCTGTACTCCCTGGAACGCAGGCGGCAGAGATACATGATTATATACACCTGGAAAATCCTAGAGAGACTAGTACCGAACTTGCACACGAAAATCACTCACTACGAAAGCAAAAGACTCGGCAGACGATGCAACATCCCCCCAATGAAAAACAGGGGTGTCACTAGCACGTTAAGAACCAATACAATAAGTGTCAGGGGCCCGAGACTGTTCAACTGCCTCCCAGCATACATAAGGGGGATTACCAATAGACCCCTGGCTGTCTTCAAGCAGGCACTGGACAAGCACCTAAAGTCGGTACCTGACCAGCCGGGCTGTGGCTCGTACGTTGGATTGCGTGCAGCCAGCAGTAACAGCCTGGTTGATCAGGCTCTGATCCACCAGGAGGCCTGGTCACAGACCGGGCCGCGGGGGCGTTGACCCCCAGAACTCTCTCCAGGTAAACTCTGAGATGTACTGTATATACAGAGTACTCCAAATTCCCACCTCTCAATTTTTCCTCTCTCATATAAAAATTTTGCTGTCCCGCTGTTTGATGAGGAAGGTACCATCACAAGCATCCAATTTCTCCTGAGTATGGGAAAAACCATAATGAGAGATGGTAATTCCCAGGTAACTAACTCCAACTCTGCTGTAACTCTGGCTCAGAAGCTGTCGTGGATGCTGTACACTTAATGGAATACCTGACCATATTTTAATTGTTAATTATCCTACTTAAGTCTGCCAGTTCTCAGGCTCCGACACTGTGCAGTCACACATGTGACCCACCCTGTGTCAGCGACCATGACTGGGAAATGTTGCTAGCATTAGTTCCCACTATGTAACCATCATATAGAATAGCACACTACTGATGTATACACTGTTTCTAAAATAATCATGCACTCGGAAAGAAACTCTGCACTCGGGAAGAAATTCTAAACGTGGAGAGAAACATACTCAGGAATAAAGTGCACACTCTCAGGAAGTAACTACATAAAATGAAAAAAGAAGAGGACAGACAGAAGAGGGGAAGATAGAGAAGAGTGAACGTAATAGAGCAAGGGGAAGGACAAAGAAAGAGACGGAGAGGAAAGGGGAAGTGAGAGGTCAGTGAGAGGGAAGTGGCAAGGCGACGAGGGGAAGGGACCACATAAAGAGAGAAGACACCAAGCAGGGGAGAGTAAGAAACAAGTAAAGATATTAGTGCTTGACAAAGAAAGATGGAGGAAACCGGATAAAAGTAAGGAAGGGGCCGGATAAAAAGAAGTTGTTTGTCGAATAATAAAAAAAAAGAACAGAAGCCAGACAGTTTGAGAGAAGATGCAGGATGAGAAAAGGGAAGGCAGCGGATACAGAGAGAAAACAGTATGAAAACGTGAGACACGCAACATATGGGAATCTTTATTGAAGAAACGTTTCGCCACACAGTGGCTTCATCAGTCCAATACAAAACAGGAAGGTATAAGGAGAGGAGGAGTTCGAGGTAATCAGTCCCTCAGCCTGGAATCGATGTGTTCAGTCCATCACTCTTGTAGGAAGTGCAGCCTAGGGCCAGAGAAGTGGCTTATATACTATAGTCAGGCGAGTCCATTTTCAAAACCATTCATCACATCTGTCAGACAATGTAACATCATGGGATCTTGATACAAACAATTCTTCAACACTTGTCCAACCTCTGGACGAAGACCTACTTACACTAGTGGATGGTCCCTCTGTGATCCCGCCTCCTCCTGCTTCCACTCATCTGATTACAGTAGCTTGTCGGTTTTCAAAACCTTTTATCACAGAAAACAGCATGTTAGAGAGAGAGAGAGAGAGAGAGAGAGAGAGAGAATGAACCCAAAAATGAGAAAATAAGACAGAACAAAATTATAGAAGTGGTCGGAAAAAGATTACAAGTCAAACAATGAGAGTAAAGAGGTAGTAGGAAGATAAAAGACCGCCCACATATGATACTGTCTGCAACTGCTGCATGTTTCCTCTTCCACTGGTTCCATTGTAAAAGGTTCCGCCCTGATGCCTCTGTACTAGACAAGAATTGTATATAAATGGTTCAGAAAACCCACAAGTTGATGAATGAAACACTTGTGCAGCACTTGTGCAACACTTGTGCAGCACTTGTGCAACACTTGTGCAACACTTGTGCAGCACTTGTGCAGCACTTGTGCAGCACTTGTGCAGCACTTGTGCAGCACTTGTGCAACACTTGTGCAACACTTGTGCAGCACTTGTGCAGCACTTGTGCAGCACTTGTGCAACACTTGTGCAACACTTGTGCAACACTTGTGCAGCACTTGTGCAGCACTTGTGCAACACTTGTGCAACACTTGTGCAGCACTTGTGCAGCACTTGTGCAGCACTTGTGCAACACTTGTGCAGCACTTGTGCAACACTTGTGCAACTCTTGTGCAGCACTTGTGCAACACTTGTGCAGCACTTGTGCAGCACTTGTGCAGCACTTATGCAGCACTTGTGCAACACTTGTGCAGCACTTGTGCAACACTTGTGTAGCACTTGTGCAACACTTGTGCAGCACTTGTGCAACACTTGTACAACACTTGTGCAGCAATTGTGCAACACTTGTACAACACTGGTGCAGCACTTGTGCAGCACTTATGCAGCACTTGTGCAACACTTGTGCAGCACTTGTGCAACACTTGTACAACACTTGTGCAGCACTTGTGCAACACTTGTGTAGCACTTGTGCAACACTTGTGCAGCACTTGTGTAGCACTTGTGCAACACTTGTGCAGCACTTGTGCAACACTTGTACAACACTTGTGCAGCACTTGTGCAACACTTGTGTAGCACTTGTGCAACACTTGTGCAGCACTTGTGCAACACTTGTACAACACTTGTGCAGCACTTGTGCAACACTTGTGTAGCACTTGTGCAACACTTGTGTAGCACTTGTGCAACACTTGTACAACACTTGTGCAGCACTTGTGCAACACTTGTACAACACTTGTGCAGCACTTGTGCAGCACTTGTGTAGCACTTGTGCAACACTTGTGTAGCACTTGTGCAACACTTGTACAACACTTGTGCAGCACTTGTGCAACACTTGTACAACACTTGTGCAGCACTTGTGCAACACTTGTGTAGCACTTGTGCAACACTTGTACAACACTTGTGCAGCACTTGTGCAACACTTGTGTAGCACTTGTGCAACACTTGTGCAGCACTTGTGCAACACTTGTACAACACTTGTGCAGCAATTGTGCAACACTTGTACAACACTGGTGCAGCACTTGTGCAACACTTGTGCAGCACTTGTGCAACACTTGGCGAAACGTTTCCAGACTAAAGTTGCCCAACTGATCACATCCACTTCAGGATGTTGGACTGATTACCTCAAACTCCTCCTGATCTTCAACCATTCTTCTCAGTCCTGGACTGAGGAAGCCGCTGGTTGGTGAAACTCTTCCACGATAAAGATAACCAAGTGTTGTACACGTGTCTTATTCATTCTTTGTATTAGTAAGATCGTACTAGTGGTGAAGTATCTCTTAATAAAGATACCCAGGTACTGCACATGTCTTATTATACCTTTGATACAATGATGTTGGAAATATAAACACATAAGCAGTATAATGTGATCCTTTACTGACAACGTTTCACCCACACAGTGGGCTTTATAAGTCACAAATAGATCAGATCTGTTTGTGACTTGATTAAGTTCACTGTGTGGGCGAAACGTTGTCAATAAAGGATCACATTATACTGCTTATGCATTATTTTTCCATTGTGTCGGAATTTTATACCATTTATTTCCATACAATGATGTTCCTGATGTACATATTCGACTCACCAAGGAAAACTGATTTGTGTTTGTCACTCTTTACTGATGATGTGAGATTAATGAGAGAGTTTACAACCGGAGAGGACAGTTAGAGACACCAAGAAGACTTGAACACGCTGTAAAAAATGGTGAAGAGGATAACTATTTAAATTCTGCATTAAGTACAAAATCAAGAAAATAAAAGAGGGAGTGACAGCACCTGACACGGAATGCAGTCTGGGAGGAGAGATGTTGCAGGTAACGCTCAAGCTCGGTAATTTGGGAGCAAGCATTTTTCCAAGCACATGACCCCAGTAGATAAAAACCCTAATTCTTGTATTGTCTTACGTGAGACTAACGTAAGAGCTACTTTCAGGAATCTACACTGAGAGTCATTTAGAACATTGTACACAATATTTGTTAGATCCCGTTTTGGAGTATTCGACGCCAACGCTGAACCCACCAGTGATCACTTGTATAAACTACGAGACTCTGAAACTTTGATGGTACAACTTAGGGAGAGCGAACTACTCGGCGAGACTTAAATAAACACAAGTAGAGTGGATAAGGATAGGCTGTTAGAGACAGGAGCGGACTGAGCCAGGGAACATAGATGACGACTAGAAACGAAAATACAACAAGATGTAGGCAGTCAATTTTCAGTGTAAGGACAAAACGCATAAGATGACGGTAGAGGCATACACTATACACAGCGTCAAGAACAGCTGTAATCAGATACTAAAGGCCAGAAATCGGTGAAACCAGTTGATAAGAGACGGAGCTAAGAGTCATTACTAGACCCTTGTAAACATACGAGTGTGTGTACTCACCTAATTGTGGTTTACAACCGGAGAGGACAGTTAGAGACACCAAGACGACTTGAACACGCTGTAGACGAACCTCTGGCTTACCCTGAGAGGCAGAGATGAAAGGAAAAAGCTTAGTGGAACTGGATAAGCTACATGATTGGTTAGACAAGTCGCTACTGGAATTTAACTACCGCAGCACAAAGTTACAAAAATTAATGAAGGAAGAACAAGATCAGAAACTGTATAGACGCTGTGGAATATCCTTTGCAGCTAATGCTCGTTTGGCGAAATTAATATTTACTTTCAGAAATTTGAACTAAGTCATTCACGGTCTTATATAGGGCATATGTCAGGCCCCTCCTCGAGTATGCAGCACCAACATGTAATTCTCACCTAATAAGACAAATCTAGAGAATGAAAACAAATTGATGGTGTGAACACGAATAGATTGGTCAAGGGGCAAGAAACATGTTCAAATGGGCACATTGGGAAGTTAAAAACAAAAATGAGTCATGGGAATATCAGGAGATATTTCTTCAGTCTCTGGGTGTTTAGGGAATGGAATAATCTGGAAGAAGTGGCTGTGTAGGCAGACTCTATGCATAAGTTTTCAAAATGTATATGAGGGGATCCACACGTCTAGGAGGAAGTAAACTCTGCAAGTAGCAAGTCTTAGCCAGAGGCTACGACTCGACCCCTGCAGCCACATATAAGTGAGAACAAATGGTTGTACACATCAACCATTTATCACCACTCTGAGGTGCACCTCTGTGTTTGAACCACCAACTTTTCTTAGGTGCCGTCATCAACATATGAAGCACTACCCTCTCTTTACTAGGACCACTACCACACCAGCCACTCTTAGGTGCCATTTATCGGTTTCTGAGGTACCACTGTGTTTGAACAAGAGCACTTCTTACGTGC
Source organism: Cherax quadricarinatus (assembly GCF_026875155.1). Lineage (NCBI taxonomy): Eukaryota > Metazoa > Arthropoda > Malacostraca > Decapoda > Parastacidae > Cherax > Cherax quadricarinatus. The sequence goes on along the minus strand of NC_069421.1, from coordinate 32,491,667 downwards.
CCCTAATTGTGCTGAGACACAAACCCTTTTGTGGGAGCAACTCATTTTCCTCCCGAGTGATGTTCCTCTGTGCTGGGATCACCATCCCATCAGTCTTCCTTAGGTACCACTCATCAGCTTCACCTGCCACCCACTGACTCAACTATAAACCTTTACGAGATTTCGTCTACTGTATATTGTGAAGGCCAGCTTCTCTGAGGTGTCACCCACTGTGTGTTAGTACTCATATCTTTTCCGTATTGTAACCCACTGCGTTTTGGGACTCCCGGCCTTCCAGAGATGTCATCGTGTTAGGAGAACCAGCTTTATAGACGCCTCACCCATTGAAACTCAAGTCGATTAGCCTCCTCGGACATCAGGCTGTTGGCCTGAGCACTGTGTACTCAGGCCAACAGCTTTCCTGAGGTGGTACTCACCGTGTATTGTGTCTAGCAGATCTAAGGCATCCCCAACTCCCTGGAATAGGACATACTAACAATGGATCTGAGACAACTACTAGACTGACTCTCGCTGATTTGAGTTGTTGCCTAAGAAAGATAGTAATTATATACAAACAACACACACATGTGAGAAAAAACCTTACGACGTTTCGGTCCGACTTGGACCATTTACAGAGTGATTTTGTGAATGGTCCAAGTGGGACCGAAACGTCGTCGTAAGCTTCTTTCTCCTATGTGCGGGTTGTTGTGTATTGTTTCAGTCACGGTATTGTGCATCTTTGTTCTTTAAAGGTAATAATACATAACCAGTTGAGACGTGCAAGAACATTGCCGGTACAAAATGTTCTTAAAGCAGGCAGTGAGGATAATAAAGATAAAAAACGTCTAAAAGGGGAGTAAAGGGAAGGGAATAAGAGAGACGAGTGTCGAAAACGGTATAAACACACGAGAGCAATGCATGGTCATGTGCCATGAATATTGAGAAGATGGAGGAGGAAAAAATGGAAGTTATTGGATCTTTTAAATTATTACAACTCAGGATTCCAAACGGCCTGTTATCCTGGGTGTAAAGGGAGCAAAATAAACACAGCAGAAAAGTTTTGACTTATATTATCCTTCACCAATTTAGAACAGAAGTATATACACTATATACACTGTGTACAGTGATAGGTATTAGTGCACTCCACGGTAAGCAAGGCAGAATAGAAGCCACTAGAGAGCAGACCGTGCTTCAACCAGCTCTAGAATGGGAATGACAAGGGCAGACATGAGAGTGATACCCACATCACCTCTGCGATTGCCAAAACCATCTTCTTATTGGCTGGAACCTGGTTACTGGTTGAACGACGGGGCCCCATCGTCAACCCTCAGTTACCTGGTTCGCTGGTTGGGGGAGATAGCCTGTGAATGAGGGTGTGTACATGCGCCGAATAAAGGTTACGTACTCTTTGCATGCCACATAAATAAAGCTTAGACAGTATGATGAACTGGGAGATTGAAGAGAAAATCAAATGAATTCAATAAAAGGCAATGAATAGAGGTATGCTAAGAGGGAAGGTACAAAGACCGGGATAAAGGAATGAAGAATAGAGAAATGGGAACAGGAAGAGGATGAGACAGTGACCAAAGTAATACAGAAAATCATGAAGGAACTAGATACAAACGAAAAGAAACCATGGATAATGAACCATACAAAAAAGAGAAAAATCATGAACAAAAGTGAAGAAATGTGAACAATGAGAAAAAGAGATATTTTAACATTTGCAGAATCTCAGTTAACAAAACAAGAGATTTTTTTTCATTGTGGGATTGTGTAAAGTTGAATGACGTCAGTCAGTGACAGTCTGATCAGTCAACAGCACTAAAACATCAGGTGTAAATCAGGAAATCAAGCCATGGACAGTCAGAAGAATAAGCCTTGATTTGTCAACAAAACGATCAGGTATGCAAGGAAAGTATAACAGGAAAGGTAATGAGTGAGGAAAGGTAAACAGAAAGATAACTACACTGAAGCACTGGTGGACGAGCAAAATTCATTTTGTTCAGAGAATCAAAAACTAACATTGAACATCCAGGAATAAAAACCTGTGAACCATCATCCTCATCCACTATCCACTCTCTTCCTTCCCCACTGTATATCACTTCCACCCTCTTTCATTCCACTTGCCCCTATTCTCCTACTTTCATTTATCACTGCCCTGCAATAGCAATTAGGAACCATGAGGAACAATTAGCAACCTCCTATTCCTCTTACCCTTATGCCCGCCTCTCCTCTCCTCTTATTCTCTGCACCTCATCCTTTCCATCTCGCCCCTTTTCCATCACCCCACCATTTCTGTCTCCTTCCCCCTTTCCAATTTCTATCCCTCCCCCATACACGTAGCTCTTCCTGACTCTTTTTAGCCCCTCCGGCTAGATCAATGACAATATAGCAGAAGAAATAACGACCGAGAGACCCAGGGAAATAGCAACGATTTACAGTCTCCACTGAACAACAGGGGAAAAATATCCATGATACACGTCCTAGATAAAGCGGTACATGGAGCAGGTATGACAGATGCATAGATATCAGGGGAATTCAGTTGTGAAGAAATAGACTGGGAGAGTTGGAATCCACATTGAGAAAGGGGGGGGGGTTAAAAACAAGGACAACAATCATATGAACGCAGTAATAAAAAATACATGAACGAATATGCAAAAAAAAAAAAATCGACATTAACGCAAGCTTGGGGCAAACTAACACGACTGGATCTTGTTTTCACATTAAGTGTTAATGACACGAAAGAAGTAGAAGATTGACTTCCACTATATACCAGTGATCACACGGTGCTGAGCTCTGTAGATAAGCGGAGGAGGTAGCTTGATATACCAGATTATAAAAGAGGTCGTACTGAAGGGATGAGATATTTTTTTAAATGTACTGTAATTCACTGGAGCAGGAAATTGGATAGCCAGGCGACGCAAAATGTGAGAGAGTGTCTGGGCATCATCCAAGGTGGTTGAACATTCAATACCTCCCTCGCTCCCTCCCTCACCCCCCTACCCAACCCTCCTCACTACCACCTCCTCGTTATATCACCCCTTCCTCTCTCTCTCTCTCTCTCTCTCTCTCTCTCTCTCTCTCTCTCTCTCTCTACACAGGGTTTGACAAGGTTAGGATCCCAAGCTTTATTGACAAGCTATTTACAAGTTAAGGATTCCTAAATTTGACAAGCTAAGAGCTGCTACCTACATCAGCTCATTTGAAATCATTTTTATTATGAAACATACAAGTAGGGAACAGGATGAAGTTGGAGCCATCTGTGGGCCAGCATTTTCATTTGATCAACTGACATTTTCTCGTTGACATAATAATAATGTACGAATGTGTTCCAGACTCGAGTCATCCTGGGAATAAATGATCTCAGATGAAGTGATGTTCTGGAGACGGGTACAGCCAGAGTGAAGTTGCTGCTTTCTGCCCGTCTTGTGATATAGAAGCTTGCTTCTCGCTGTCCTCGAAATGAAGCCAAGTGTGGTACTTTCACTATGTTGGCCTTGTACAAAACAGTAAGGCCGCCCACATCCCACTTGTGTTGAAGGCTCTGCTGAAATGACAGATCTATCTGGGATGGGTCCAGGCGAGAGATGAGACGTCTTGTTCTGTTCTCAACTCTGTCAGGCAGTCGAAGATGAGAGGGAGGGGGGCAGGCAAACTAAGAAAGTGGAGCATACTCAAAATGCGAGCGTACTTGTGCCTCATACAGAATCTTGCAACCCTTACTGTCAAACAGATGCAAGATACGTCGAAGTGCTAAAAGCTTCCTGTCTGCCTTGTTTGCAAGATTTACAACGTGGTTCTTCATGATCAGTTTGGAGTCAAATTTCACCCCAAGGATATCAACTTCTTCCCCAGGTACAACACTCTCCCATTCATTCTACTGCTCTGGCATAACCATCATGGTGCCTAGAGACCATCATCATTTGTGTTTTCTCAGGTGCATATGTTACTTGTCATCGGTTTCCCCAAGCTGATATAGCTCTTAGCTGGTGATTGATGTAGTTTAAAGCAGCTGGCATTTCTTCTCTTGGATAAGTAAATGTCAGAGTACAGTCGTCTGCATAAGCATGGGATTCTGGGATGAGATAAAGAAGGTCATTGAAGTAGATATTCCATAACAATGGTCCCAGCATACTTCCTTGTGGAACACTTGCCCCAGTAGAATGTCTTGCTGATTCTGTTCCATTGAGAACTACCCTTAGAGATCTACCATGATGGTAATCATTGAGGAGACATAGCACAGAGCCTGCAATTCCCAGTGCTTGCAGTTTTGCCAAGAGGCCCTGGTGCCACACCCGGTCGAAAGCACCAGCAATGTCCAGTGTTACTACATAGCTGACTTTGGATTTATCCAGTGAATGGTGCCATTTAGTGGAGAGGTTTAACAATAGATCAGCAGCAGAGTAACTTTTCCTGAAGCCATATTGATGGCCACAAAGTAGTGAGTGGTAGTCGAAAAACTCTATCAGTTGTCTTGAGATTATGGTCTCAAGGATCTTGCCAGTGATTGACATGAGTGACACTGGCCTGTAGTTGCTGATTTCTGATCTGCTCTTTTATTTTTGTGAACAGAGAAGGATATTTACACTGTACTATGCAGTGTTGAAAGATGTGAGTTAGAAGTGCTGCTAGCTGGTCTGCACATCTCAGCAATCTTGGGCTCAACTTGTCTGGCCCACAGCCTTTTCCTAGTCAAGCAATTTAAGAAGGAAATGCATCTCCTCCTGCCTTATTGTCACCACCAACAGCTTTGACACAGTTCTTGCAGCTAGCCAAGGAGGGTCCCTTGCTGGATCAGGAACTCTTGTTTTGGTAGCAAAGTGTTCGGCAAAGAGGTTCACTTTCTTTTGGCTACTATTAGAGGTGGTCCCATCCTGTTGATTTAGAGGCGGAATGAGTTTATCAGGCAGATAACCTTGTCTGCCCTTGACCAGGGACCACCAGGTTTTGGAGCCTGATGCAATCTTTCTTCTTGTGTCCACCTCCCATTTAACGATGGCCCACTTTTAAACTTCACCCATATGCCTACAGGCTTGCCTGTGCAGGTTCCTTCTCCATGCCCTGTATTTAGCAGTAGCAGCCTCTCTACAATGAAAACCAAACCAAGGCTGATCTGTAGGCTTCGTCACATAATGCCAGTGAGGGATGTGTTTTTGTTGTAGATTAAGGATGTCTCCAGTGAAGGCTTTCACTTCGTTGTCAGCATCCCCTTCGAGAAGAGCATTCCAATCGGTGGTGGCGAGCTCAGGGCAATTGGCTGGCCAATTACCTCTTTCCCATAGCCAGGTTGTGCATGTGGACTCCTCACCTCGTTCTGTTGGGATCTTAAGTGTCTTAAAAATAGCCTTGTGGTCAGACGATCCAACATAGCCGAGGGGTTGACAAGTGACTACACCTTCTGCCAGATCACTCACTACTGGGTCAAGAGAGGAGCCAGAGATGGGGGTAGGGAAGTCAACAAAGTTTCTCACGTCAAACACCGCAAGAAGGTCATCAGAGTCCCTCTGTATAAGATGTTGGTTGAGGTCACCAACAATTATGATAGGTTGACAGTTGTGTTGGAGCAGAAGGGAGTCCACATTTTCCAATTAGGAAGTTGATGGGGTCTGCATGTTGCCACTGAGGTCTGTACACTGCACATGCTAGTACAGAGGTGCTAGTGTTTATGCATAGCTTGAAGAACATCATTTCAAGATGAGTAGGGATGGCAACATCAATGTGCTGCGCATGTACACTTTTAAAGAAGCACACAGCAGCACCTACTTGCCCTGTCTCTTCTCATCCATGAGGTGTAGCCAGCAATTCTTACAAAATTTTCTGGAGCCCTGTCGTCCAAAAATGTTTCAACAACAGCTATCATATTGAGACGTCGAGTGTTCACAAAACTGCGTGTGAGCTCTCCAACATTGATAATGAAACCTGTAATGTTGGCCGACATGATGCTAATAAACTGGCTCCTCATGATGTGTTCAGCTTGGGATGGTGGGTGTGTAAGGCATGTAAGGTGCCTGCCCTTGAGAGAGGTAGGGCACCGAGGCAGCTGCAGGGATGTAGGTCTGTGGTCTTGTATAATGCACAATACCACCTGCTGGGCTGAGATAGGAGTAGCTGAGTGGGTGACGTGTGAGTGTATTCACCAGTTCAGAGATCCTGCTGGTTTGTTCCGAGAACAGGTCTCTAAACAGGTGCTCCTGTCTGTAAAGTTCATTTTTCTTCTGACACTGGTTTTCCTGATGTCCTTTCTTGTGGCAGTAATTGCACGTGGTATCTCGCAGGCAGTTGTTAGTGATGTGCCCCCCTCCAGCAACAGCGAGAGCGCTGACTAGGTGCTTGGGAGGGTGAACTCCTATTTGTTGCACCTCCTGTGTTTCGCTGCTGATTTGTCTGCAGGTTCTGCTGCTGGTGAGCCTGATGATTGTGTATCTGATGATCATTTTCCTCGGACTATGTTGGTGGAAGGTGAGACGGCTGTAGATGTCTTCCTCCTCCACTTCCTCTTCCACATCCTCTACCGCATCCTCTACCCATGCCCTTGTACAGTTCTGACAAATGTGTCCCTGCTGTTTGTATTTTGGCGCAGCAGCTGTTCAGGTGCAGTGATAGTCCCCTGATTATTAACTGCACCAATCTCTGGTGGAGAAAATCCTGACTCGGTACTTGCAGATGAAGCACTGCTGCCATATGTTGGAATAGTGTTAGCAGGTGTGCTGACAGGTGTAGGATCAGAGATGGTATGTGCACTGTCTACTGTACTGGCAGGTGCTGAAGCAGTGATGTCAGGTGTAGGAGAATTAACAGATCCAAGGCTTGCTTCATTGCTGGGAAGAGGATCTGTTCCCTCTGTGGTGGTCAGAAGAATTGTTAGAATTCCCATATGTAGTGTAATGAGCTCTGTCTAACTGTGGAGCCTTAGTGTTGACAGAATTCCACCAGTTATTTACCTCTGAGTTAAGCTCAGTGTGGGACTTTGTCTTTGTCAATAGTGTCACCATCAGCTGAGCAGCTTACCTCACTTGATGTAGGCTTGCACTAGCCTTCTACAATAGCTTGAAGGTTATCTAATGATTTGAGGAGCTCATGAAGTGCTTCCTTGTGATGGATAATCTTAGTTGCGACTTTACAACACAGCCCATGAGGGCAGTCTTGATCTTTGGACAGGAGTCCCAGAGGTACTTCTGAACCTTCCTCCTGTAGCACCAGGTTTGTCTCCACATATACAACAGGAGTATGGATATCCTTCAGATTTTCTGAGATTTTCTACTTGGTTACAACAAAATTCTTCTGGAATGCAATCTGTGTGGCAGTAGTTTATAACAGAACTGTTGTGAGGGAAGGTGAGACAGGCTGTGGGATGGCAAGCTGGGAGTGTTGCCTTCTCACTATCACTTAATAAATTACTGTTTACGCTATCCACGTTTTCACTACAGGAAGATGTTAGCACAAATCACTATGTTCCACTGTACAAGTCACGTTGTTATAAAGCACCAGATGCTAGTACATAGCACCAAAGAGATATAATATTAGATGCTCACTGTGAAGGCAATAGTGACGTCACTCCTAGGCCTGCTGTCCCCTCACCCTCACCACAATGTTCACCAAAACCCTCTTATATATCACTGATTTTTGCTTATATTAACTTCTATGAAGGAGTTGGCTTGTACTAATGTGCTGTAGGTAGTACTAGGTCACTGAAGTTTTTTCCTCACCAACTCCTGTAGTTATATAAAATTAAGAACGTTTGCGGAGCACACCGTGACATGTCTTGCCCTCCCCCCCCCCTCTCTCTCTCTCTCTCTCTCTCTCTCTCTCTCTCTCTCTCTCTCTCTCTCTCTCTCTCTCTCTCTCCTCTCTCTCTCTCTGTCTCACACATACACACACACACACACACACACACACACACAGTGCTTGACGACACTGGTGGATAGGAGGGTTAGGGAAGACATGCTAACGACATACAAAATACTGTGAGGAATAGATAAGGTGGAGAGAGACAGGATGTTCCAGAGATGGGACACAGAAACAAGGAGTCACAATTGGAAGTTAAAGACTCTGATGAGTTAAAGGGATGTTAGGAAGTATTTCTTCGGTCATAGAGTTGTCAAGAAGTGGAATAGCCTAGAAAGTGACATAGTGGAGGCGGGAACCATACACAGTTTTACGACGAGGTTTGATAAAGCTCATGGAGCAGGGAGAGAGAGGACCTAGTAGCAGTCAGTGAAGAGGTGGGGGCAGGAGCTATGAATCGACCCCTGTAACCAGAAATAGGTGAGCGCGTGCGCGCGCACACACACACACACACACACACACACACACACACACACACACACATACACACACAAAAAAAAAAAAAAAAAAAAAAAAAAAATTATTGAAGGCATCATGAAAATAGGGGAGGGCAATATGACCCAGGTGACAAATTTTCAGAGAATTGGGTGGTTTGCGAGTGGAAGGATACGGCCTGTCAGAGTAACTTTCAAGGAAGAATCAGTTCGAACCAGGATTCTGCAAGAGAAAGCAAGACTGAGGGACAAAGAGGGGTACCAGAAAGTATACCTCGACGGCGACAGAACACAAGAAGAAAGGACTACACTGAAAGAGAGGGTACAGAGACGCAAGGAGGAACGAGAAGCAATGAAAATGAGCAGGACCCAGACACAGGAGGAAGGGCAAACACACCCCACAGAATCTCCCACCAAAAGACTCCACCCGCGGCATTCCCAACGCAACTGAGCAACCTATACTACAACTCACTGTTCCCTCTGCCACCAACCCCCATATCACAAACCTCACCCCAACAGCTGTCCCTTATGGGCATTCTGACCCCACCCCCATCAACACAAACCCTACCTACACCACAGCCCCATATAGGCCCCCACCAAGGCTCTCGCTCCCCCAACCCCAATATTCTTGCATGACCACAATGATAGAAAAGAAACTAAAGGTTTGGTACACAAACGCGGATGGAATAACGAATAAACATGAGTAGTGGAACGAAAGAATCAGTGAAAAATCCCCAGACATCATAGCAGTCACAGAAACAAAACTCGCTGAGACAATAACAGACACAATCTTCCCAACAGGATATCAGATCCTGAGGAAAGATAGAAGGAGTAGAGGGGGAGGAGGGGTTGCACTGCTCATAAAACACCGATGGGGATTTGAGGAAATGGAAGGCATGGACATGATTGGAGAAAGAGACTACATTGTAGGTACAATTCAGTCCGGAGAACATAAAGTAGTCATTGGAGTGATGTATAACCCACCACAGAACTGCAGGAGGCCAAGAGAGGAGTACGAAGGAAACAACAGGGTGATGGTGGACACACTGGCTGAGGTGGCAAGAAGAGCTCACTCGAGCAGAGCAAAGTTACTGGTAATGGGCGATTTCAACCACAGGGAGATCGACTGGGAAAACCTGGAGCCACATGGGGGTCCCGAAACATGGAGAGCCAAGATGATGGATGTGGTACTTGAAAACCTCATGCATCAACATGTCAGGGGCACAACCAGAGAGAGAGGGGAGGATGAGCCAGCAAGACTGGATCTTGTGTTCACCCTGAGCAGTTCAGACATTGAGGACATCACTTACGAGAGGCCCCTTGGAGCTAGCGATCATGTGGTTCTGAGTTTTGACTATATAGTAGAGTTACAAGTGGAGAAGGTAACAGGAACTGAAGGGGACAGGCCAAACTATAAAAGGGGGGACTACACAGGTATGAGAAACTTCCTGCAGGAGGTTCAGTGGGACAGAGAAATGGTAGGAAAATCAGTAAACGAGATGATGGAATATGTGGCAACAAAGTGCAAGGAGGTAGAGGAAAGTTTTGTTCCCAAGGGAAACAGAAATAATAGGAAGACCAAAACGAGTCCTTGGTTTACCCGAAGGTGTAGGGAGGCAAAAACTAAGTGCAACAGAGAATGGAAAAGGGACAGGAGGCATAGGACCCAGGAAAACAAGGAGATTAGTAGAAGAGCCAGAAACGAGTATGCACAGATAAGGAGGGAGGCCCAGCGACAGTATGAAAACGACATAGCATCGAAAGTCAAATCTGACCCGAAACTGCTGTATAGCCACATTAGGAGGAAGACAACAGTCAAGGACCAGGTGATAAGGCTGAGGAAAGAAGGTGGAGAACTCTCAAGAAACGATCAAGAGGTATGTGAGGAGCTCAACACGAGATTTAAGGAAGTATTTACAGTAGAGACAAGAAGGACTCTTGGGGGACAGACCAGATGGGGACACCAGCAAGGAATACACCAACAAGTGTTGGACGACATACATACAGATGAGGAGGAGGTGAAGAAACTGCTAAGGGACATCGATACCTCAAAGGCAATGGGACCGGACATCTCCCCGTGGGTCCTTAGAGAGGGAGCAGATATGTTGTGCGTGCCACTTACCACAATCTTCAACACATCCCTGGAAACTGGGCAACTACCTGAGGTATGGAAGACGGCAAATGTAGTTCCCATTTTAAAAAAAGGAGACAGAAAAGAGGCACTAAACTATAGACCTGTGTCATTGACGTGTATAGTATGCAAAATTATGGAGAAGATTATCAGGAGGAGAGTGGTGGAGTACCTGGAACGGAACAGGAGTATAAATGCCAACCAGCACGGATTCACGGAAGGCAAATCCTGTGTCACAAACCTTCTGGAGTTTTATGATAAAATAACAGAAGTAAGACACGAGAGAGAGGGGTGGGTTGATTGCATCTTCTTGGACTGCAAAAAGGCCTTTGACACAGTTCCTCACAAGAGATTAGTGCAGAAGCTAGAGCATCAGGCGCATATAACAGGAAGGGCACTGCAATGGATCAGAGAATACCTGACAGGGAGGCAACAACGAGTCATGGTACGTAATGATGTATCACAGTGGGCACCTGTGACGAGCGGGGTCCCACGGGGGTCGGTCCTAGGACCAGTGCTATTTTTGGTATATGTGAACGACATGACGGAAGGGTTAGACTCAGAAGTGTCCCTGTTTGCAGATGATGTGAAGTTAATGAGGAGAATTAAATCTGATGAGGACCAGGCAGGACTTCAAAGAGACCTGGACAGACTGGACACCTGGTCCAGCAAATGGCTTCTCGAATTTTATCCTGCCAAATGCAAAGTCATGAAGATATGGGAAGGGCACAGAAGACCACAGACAGAGTATAGGCTAGGTGGCCAAAGACTGCAAACCTCACTCAAGGAGAAAGATCTTGGGGTGAGTATAACACCGAGCATGTCTCCGGAAGCACACATCAATCAGAAACTGCTGCAGCATATGGGCGCCTGGCAAACCTGAGAACAGCATTCCGATACCTTAGTAAGGAATCATTCAAGACACTGTACACCGTGTATGTCAGGCCCATACTGGAGTATGCAGCACCTGTTTGGAACCCGCACTTGATAAAGCACGTCAAGAAACTAGAGAAAGTACAAAGGTTTGCGACAAGGTTAGTTCCAGAGCTAAGGGGAATGTCCTATGAAGAAAGATTAAGGGAAATCGGCCTGACGACACTGGAGGACAGGAGGGTCAGGGGAGACATGATAACGACATATAAAATACTGCGTGGAATAGACAAGGTGGACAAAGACAGGATGTTCCAGGGGGGGACACAGAAACAAGAGGCCACAATTGGAAGTTGAAGACACAAATGAGTCAGAGAGATAGTAGGAAGTATTTCTTCAGTCATAGAGTTGTAAGGCAGTGGAATAGCCTAGAAAATGACGTAGTGGAGGCAGGAACCATACACAGTTTTAAGACGAGGTTTGATAAAGCTCATGGAGCGGGGAGAGAGAGGGCCTAGTAGCAACCGATGAAGAGGCGGGGCCAGGAGCTAGGACTCGACCCCTGCAACCACAAATAGGTGAGTACAAATAGGTGAGTACACACACACGAAAGGGACTACACAGTAGGAACAATCCAGTCTGAGGACCATAAGGTGTTGATTGCTGGAATGTACAACCTGCCACACAACTGCAGGAGGCCAAGAGAAGAATACGACGAGAACAACAGAGGAATGGTAGACACACAAGCTGAGGTGGCCAGAAGAGCTCACATGGGGAGAGCAAAGTTACTAGTTATGGGTGATTTCAATCACCACGAGATTGACTGGGAAAACCTAGAGCCCCATGGGGGTCCCAAATCTTGGAGAGCCAAGATGATGGATGTGGTACTGGAAAACTTCATGCATCAACATGTTAGGGACACTACCAGAGAGAGAGGTGAGGATGATCCAGCAAGACTGGACCTAATATTCACCTAAGTAGTTCCGACATCGAGGATATCACGTACGAAATGCACTTTGGAGCTAGTGATCATGTGATTCTGTGCTTCCATTACATAGCTGAGCTACAAGTGGAGAGGGGAGTGGGAATAGGATGGGATAAATGAAACTGCAAAAGGAAGGGACTACACAGGCATGAGGAACTTCCTATAAGGCGTTCAATGGGAGAGAGAATTAGCAGGAAAATCAGTAAAAGAAATGGACTATGTGACAACAAAATGCAAGGAGGCATAGGAAAGGTTTGTTCCCAAGGGAAACAGAAGTAACGAGAAAACCAGAACGAGTCTCTGGTTCACCCAAAGGTGTTGGGAGGCAAAAACTAAGTGCACTAGAGAATGGAAAAAGTACAGAAAAAGTACAGGAAAAAAAAAGAGATTAGCTGAAGAGCCAGAAACGAATATGCACAGATAAGAAGGGAGGCTCTGCGACAATACGAAAATGACATAGCATCAAAAGTCAAGTCTGACCCGAAGCTATTGTACAGCCACATCAGGAGGAAAACAAAAATCAAGGACCAGGTAATCAGGCTGAGGAAGGAAGGTGAGAGTTCACAAGAAACGACCAAGAGGAATGTGAGGAGCTCAACATGAGATTTCAAGAAGTATTTACAGTTGAGAAAGGAAGGACTCCACTGGATGAAATACAACTGAGGAGGAGGTGAAGAAGCTGCTGTGTGAACTTGATACCTCAAAGGCGGTGGTACTGGACATCTCTCCGGGAGTCCTTAAAGAGGGAGAAAAGATGCTGTGTGTGCCACTAACAAAAATCTTCAACACATCCATTGAAACTGGGCAACTACCTGAGGTAGGGAAGATGGTAAATGTAGTACCAATTTTTAAGAAAGACGTGTATAGTATGCAGTCATGGAGAAGATCAGGAGGAGAGTGGTGGAGCACCTAGAAAGACACAAGCTTATAAACGACAACTAGCAAGGTTTCAGGGAAAGAAAATCCTGTGTCACAAACCTACTTGAGTTTTATGACAATGTAACAGAAGTAAGACACGAGAGAAAGGGGTGGATAGACTGCATTGTTTTGGACTGCAAGAAGGCCTTTGACACAGCTCCTCACAAGCGGTTAATGCACAAGCTAGAGGATGAGACACACATAACAGGGAGGCAACAACGAGTCATGGTACGTGACGAAGTGTCAGTGGCCTCCTGTGACGAGCGGGGTTCCACAGGGGTCAGTCCTAATGCCTGAGCTGTTTTTGGTATATGTGAATGACATAACAGAAGTGTCCCTGTATGCAGATGATGGGAGGTTAATGAGAAGAATTACATCGGTCGAGAATCAGGCAGGACTACAAAGAGACCTGGATAGACTACAAGCCTGGTCCAGCAACTGGCTCCTTGAATTTAACCCCTCCACATGCAAAATCAAGAAGATCGGGGAAGGGCAAAGAAGACCGCAGACAGAGTATAGTCTAGGTGGCCAAAGACTGTAAACCTCACTCAAGGAAAAAGATCTTGGGGTAAGTATAATACCGAGCACATCTCCTGAGGCGCACATCAATCAGATAACTGCTGCTTGTTTCATGCCCAAATGTGACTGCTACTGGTAACTCGCTTGTAATAATAATGCCGCTGCCGCTGCTGCTGCCGCCGCTGCCGCCGCTGCCGCCGCTGCCGCCGCTGCCGCCGCTGCCGCCGCTGCCGCCGCTGCCGCCGCTGCCGCCGCTGCCGCCGCTGCCGCCGCTGCCGCCGCTGCCGCCGCCGCCGCCGCCGCCGCCACTACTACTACCATCACCTTTACCATTACTACTACTACTGCCTCTATTCTGTGCCCCTCATCAACGTTACTACCACTACCACTCTCTTCTTTCCCCGCTCTCCTTTCCGACACATTCATGCACTCTCTCCTCGCTTCAGTGTGTAATTTTTCAGTGGTCTAAGTCGAACCGAAGAATCGTCAAAATCTTCCCACGCTTAAGTGTGACTTATCTATGTACAGTATTTTCGGTGAACCCTTCTCAAAAGAATACCAAAGAAAAGCTTGTAAAAGTCGTAATTCTGTCTCACGAAATCGTAATGACACGATTGCAAACAAACCATACCACGGGCGGGGATAGAACCCGCGATCAGAGAGTCTCAAAACTCCAGACCACAACAAGATTCTTATTGTGGCTAGCTGGTCCAGTGGCTAACGCGACGGTCTGGAGTTTTGAGACTCTCTGATCTAAGCTTGTGTCAGAAACTAGCTCTAAGCTTGTGTCAGAAACTAGCTCTCAGCTAGTCGAAAATTAACATATAAGCAGGGGCATGATATTACCATTAAATAAGTGTCAAAGTAAAATTAAGCAGGTGTCGGAAACTGCCATTAAGCAGGTACCACGAGCTGACATTAATCAGGTAGCAGATGCGGGAACTAACA
>NC_069421.1:32423424-32476538 GCF_026875155.1 Cherax quadricarinatus | reverse complement strand
CCAAAAAAAACCCTTCGGGAAAAAGATTTGGGTGAGTTAACCCAGGCACATCCCCTGAAGCGCACATCAACCAATAATTTGCTGCGGGCATATGGGCGCCTAGCAAACCTCAGAACAGCATTCCGACAATTAAAAAGGGAAATCGTTCAGGACCCTGTACACGTGTACGTTGGGGCCCATATTGGAGTATGCGGCACCAGTTTGGAACCCACTCCTAGCCAAGCACGTAAAGAAACTAGAGAAAGTGCAAAGGTTTGCAACAAGACTAGTTCCAGAGCTATGAGGTATGTCCTACAGGAGGGGTTTAAAGGGGAAATAAACCCTGTGACACTGGGGACAGAAGTGATAGGGGAGACATGATAACGACATACAAAATACTGAGAGGAAATTGACAAGGTGGACAAAGACAGGATGTTCCAGAGAGGGGGACACAGCAACAAGGGGGACACAGTTGTGAAGTTGAAGAACAGATGAATCACAGGGATGTTAAAAAAGCATTTCTTCAGCCACAAAAGTTAGTCAGGAAGTGGAATAGTTTGGGAAGCGATTTTAGTGGAGGCAGGATCCATACATAGCTTTAAGCAGAGGTATGATAAAGCTCACGGTTCAGGGAGAGTGACCTATTTAAGCGACCAGTGAAGAGGCGGGGCCAGGAGCTTGAACTCGACCCCTGCAACCTCACTAGGTGAGTACCACACTTACACACACACAACACACACACACACACACACCACACACGCACACATACACACACGCAACACATACACACACACACCAAGGAGAATAAACTTCAGCCACTAAAGGCTCCCCGTAAGTTTTCCCGTCCTCTAATAACATGTTCTTTTCTCCACAATAATCTAACTTTTTTCATAATTACTGTCGCATTTAGTTGGTTTCCAAAGGGTGAAGTCCAGAATCTTTCCTTAATTCATGGTATAAACTTAACAAATCTTTGATGAAAATTGTTGTTGTAGAGGTGTGAGTTTGTGCTCACACCTCTACATGCTATTAAAGGACGTTATTAGCGAACCGTGAAACTTTTCATACCACTTAAACTTGATAAAGGACGTGACTGTTATGTAGTGTGGTGATGGTGTGTTTGTGTGTTATGGAGTGGTGGTTGTGTGTATGTGAGTGGTGTGTTATGGGAGTGGTTTTGTTTCGTGAATTGTGTGGGTTTTTTGAGTGGTGTGTTATGTGAGCGTTATGTGAGTGGTGTTATGTGAGTGTTATGTGAGGGTGGTGTTAAAGTGAATGGTGTGTTATGTGAGTGTTGTGTTATGTGAGTGTTGTGTTATGTGAATGGTGTGTTATGTGAGTGTTGTGTTATGCTAGTGGTGTGTTATGTGAGTGGTGTGTTTATGTGAGTGGTGCGTTATGTGAGTGGTATGTTATGTGAGTGGTGTGTTGTTGTGAGTGGTGTGTTATGAGAGGTGGTGTGTATGTGAGTGGTGTGTTATGTGAGTGGTGCGTTATGTGAGTGGTATGTTATGTGAGTGGTGTGTTGTGTGAGTGGTGTGTTATGAGAGTGGTGTGTTATGTGAGTGGTGTGTTGAGCGGTGTGTTATGTGAGTGGTGTGTTGTGTGAGTGGTGTTTTGTGTGAGTGGTGTGTTGTGTGAGTGGTGTGTTATGAGAGTGGTGTGTTATGTGAGGTGGTGTGTGTGTGAGTGGTGTGTTGTGAGTGGTATGTTATGTGAGTGGTATGTTATGTGAGTGGTGTGTTATGTGAGTGTGTGTTGTGTGAGTGGTGTGTTGTGTGAGTGGTGTGTTGTGAGTGGTATGTTATGTGAGTGGTGTGTTATGTGAGTGGTGTGTTGTGTGAGTGGTGTGTTGTGTGAGTTGGTGTGTTGTGAGTGGTATGTTAGTGAGTGGTATGTTATGTGAGTGGTGTGTTATGTGAGTGGTGTGTTATGTGAGTGGAGTGGTGTGTTGAGTGGTGTGTTATGTGAGTGGTGTGTTGAGTGGTGTGTTATGTGAGTGGTGTGTTGAGCGGTGTGTTATGTGAGTGATGTGTTGAGTGGTGTGTTATGTGAGTGGTGTGTTGAGTGGTGTGTTGTGTGAGTGGTGTTTATGTGAGTGGTGTGTTGAGTGGTGTGTTATGTGATGGTGTGTTGAGTGGTGTGTTATGTGAGTGGTGTGTTGAGTGGTGTGTTTATGTGAGTGGTGTGTTGAGTGGTGTGTTATGTGAGTGGTGTGTTGAGTGGTGTGTTATGTGAGTGATGTGTTGAGTGGTGTGTTATTGTGATTGGTGGTGTTGAGTGGTGTGTTGAGCGGTGTGTTATGTGAGTGGTGTGTTGAGTGGTGTGTTGTGTGAGTGGTGTGTTATGTGAGTGGTGTGTTGAGTGGTGTGTTATGCGAGTGAATGTGTTGAGTGGTGTGTTATGTGAGTGGTGTGTTGAGCGGTGTGTTGTGAGTGGTGTGTAATGTGAGTGATGTGTTATGTGAGTGGTGTGTTATGTGAGTGTGTGTTGAGTGGTGTGTTATGTGAGTTGTGTGTTGAGTGGTGTGTTATGTGAGTGGTGTGTTGATGTGGGTTGTTATGTGAGTGGTGTGTTGAGTGGTGTGTTATGTGAGTGGTGTGTTCAGTGGTGTGTTATGTGAGTGGTGTGTTGAGTGGTGTGTTGAGTGGTGTGTTGAGTGGTGTGTTATGTGAGTGGTGTGTTTATGTGAGTGGTGTGTTGAGTGGTGTGTTATGTGAGTGGTGTGTTGAGCGGTGTGTTATGTGAGTGGTGTGTTGAGTGGTGTGTTATGTGATGTGGTGTGTTGAGTGGTGTGTTGTGTGAGTGGTGTGTTATGTGAGTGGTGTGTTGATGTGTTTATGTGAGTGGTGTGTTTGAGTGGTGTGTGTTGTGTGAGTGGTGTGTTATGTGAGTGAGTGTGTTGAGTGGTGTGTTATGTGAGTGGTGTGTTGAGTGGTGTGTTATGTGAGTGGTGTGTTGAAATGGTGTGTTATGTGAGTGGTGTGTTGAGTGGTGTGTTGTGTGAGTGGTGTGTTATGTGAGTGGTGTGTTGAGTGGTGTGTTATGTGAGTGGTGTGTTGAGTGGTGTGTTATGTGAGTGGTGTGTTGTGTGAGTGGTGTGTTATGTGAGTGGTGTGTTTGAGTGGTGTGTTATGTGAGTGGTGTGTTGAGTGGTGTGTTATGTGAGTGGTGTGTTGAGTGGTGTGTTATGTGAGTGATGTGTTGAGTGGTGTGTTATGTGAGTGGTGTGTTGAGTGGTGTGTTGAGCGGTGTGTTATGGAGTGGTGTGTTGTGGTGATGTGTTATGTGAGTGATGTGTTATGTGAGTGGTGTGTTATGTGAGTGTGTGTTTATGTGGTGGTGTGTTGAGTGGTGTGTTGAGTTGTGTGTGAGTGGTGTGTTATGTGAGTGGTGTGTTGAGTGGTGTGTTATGTGAGTGGTGTGTTGAGTGGTGTGTTATGTGAGTGGTGTGTTGTGTGGTGTGTTATGTGAGTGGTGTGTTGAGTTGGTGTGTTTATGTGAGTGGTGTGTTGAGTGGTGTGTTGAGTGGTGTGTTATGTGAGGTGGTGTGTTGAGGTGGTGTGTTATGTGGAGTGGTGTGTTGAGTGGTGTGTTATGTGAGTGGTGTGTTGATGGTGTGTTATGTGAGTGGTGTGTTGAGTGGTGTGTTATGTGAGTGGTGTGTTGAATGGTGTGTTATGTGAGTGGTGTGTTGAGTGGTGTGTTGTGTGAGTGGTGTGTTATGTGAGTGTGTTGTGTTGAGTGGTGTGTTATGTGAGTGGTGTGTTGAGTGGTGTGTTATGTGAGTGGTGTGTTGTGTGGTGTGTGTTATGTGAGTGGTGTGTTGAATGGTGTGTTATGTGAGTGGTGTGTTGAGTGGTGTGTTATGTGAGTGGTGTGTTGAATGGTGTGTTATGTGAGTGGTTGTGTGAGTGGTGTGTTATGTGAGTGGTGTGTTGAATGGTGTGTTATGTGAGTGGTGTGTTGAGTGGTGTGTTATGTGAGTGGTGTGTTGAATGGTGTGTTATGTGAGTGGTGTGTTGAGTGGTGTTTGTGTGAGTGGTGTGTTATGTGAGTGGTGTGTTGGAGTGGTGTTGTTGTGTGAGTGGTGTGTTATGTGAGTGGTGTGTTGAGTGGTGGTGTTATGTGAGTGGTGTGTTGAGTGGTGTGTTATGTGAGTGGTGTGTGAGTGGTGTGTTATGTGAGTGGTGTGTTGAGTGGTTGTGTTATGTGAGTGGTGTGTGAGTGGTGTGTTATGTGAGTGGTGTGTTGAGTGGTGTGTTATGTGAGTGGTGTTTTGAGTGGTGTGTTATGTGAGTGGTGTGTTGAGGTGGGTGTTATGTGAGTGGTGTGTTGAGTGGTTGTTATGTGAGTGGTGTGTTGAGTGGTGGTTATGTGAGTGGTGGTTGAGTGGTGTGTTATGTGAGTGGTTGATGTGAGTGAGTGTGTTATGTGAGTGGTGTGTTGAGTGGTGTGTTATGTGAGTGGTGTGTTGAGTGGTGTGTTATGTGAGTGGTGTCCACCGAACAAAAATGAGGGAAAGTGCATTCAGGCCCCATGAATACAGACTGTCACAAAATATTGAGAGTATCAGACAGATAAATATTGACAGTCTCAGACAGATAAATATTGACAGTATCAGACAGATAAATATTGAGAGTTCAGAAGATAAATATTGACAGTATCGCAGATAAAAATTGACAGTTCAGACAGATAAATATTGACAGTTCAGACAGATAAATATTGACAGTTCAACGATAAATATTGACAGTATCAGAAGATAAATTTGGATATCAACAGATAAAAAATTTACAGTACAGACAGATAAATAGACAGTTTCAGACAGATAAATATTGACAGTATCAGACAGATAAATATTGACAGTATCAGACAGATAAATATTGAGAGTATCAGACAGATAAATATTGACAGTATCAGACAGATAAATATTGACAGTATCAGACAGATAAATATTGACAGTATCAGACAGATAAATATTGACAGTATCAGACAGATAAATATTGACAGTATCAGACAGATAAATATTGACAGTATCAGACAGATAAATATTGACAGTATCAGACAGATAAATATTGACAGTATCAGATAAATATTGACAGTATCAGACAGATAAATATTGACAGTATCAGACAGATAAATATTGACAGTATCAGACAGATAAATATTGACAGTATCAGACAGATAAAGGGTTCAAGGAGTTAACGACAAAAATGTCACGTGATGATCATATAAATGCAAACTGAGATAATTCTTGTGCTACGTTGGCAGACTATAAAATAGTTTGCCAATATATGAAAGATAAAATGTTTAGACAGTTGTTTATAACTTATTTTAGGTCAAACCTGGAATATACAGCGGCGGTCATGTGGTTCCAACACCTGAAAAAAAAGCAAATTAGAAAATGTTCAAAGAAGAGCTATAAAATGGCTGCCGAAGTTGAACAATATGAACAATGATGAAAAGTTGGAAACACTGAAGCTGCTCATGTTGACTGAGAGCAGGAAAATATAATAGATAAACATTTTTGAGTACCTGTAACAAGGATAACTAGAGACCGCAGTTGCAAATTGAAGGAAAAAGTGGACTGAAAAAAAGTTGAAGAAAAAATTACTTTAGTGGAATGCATTAAAAAGGAATAAGTGTTACAACTATTAGAAATAATATATATATATATATTATATATATATTATATATATATATATATATATATATATATATATATATATATATATAAATATTATATATATTATATATATATATGCAAGGAATTCGCGAGAGCATGCGAAATATACACAAACACTGATCTCTGGATGAAGGAGACTCGAACCTACGAACCTTAGGACAAGGTACGCAGTGCTTTACCAATCTACCCACACTGGACCAATACCTTGGCGTGTAGCATCCGCTACACGTTTGATCCAAGGCAGCCAGCTTTCAGGAAGAAGGCTTACAGCTTTTCATCTCATCCCCTGCATGCATCAGCCTTACTAGAGATTTGAACAAGGTTGATGCATGCAGGGGATGAGATGAAAAGCTGTAAGCCTTCTCCCTGAAAGCTGGCTGCCTTGGATCAAACGTGTAGCGGATACTACACGCCAAGGTATTGGTCCAGTGTGGGTAGATTGGTAAAGCACTGCGTACCTTGTCCTAAGGTTCGTAGGTTCGAGTCTCCTTCAGCCAGAGATCAGTGTTTGTGTATATTTCGCATGCTCTCGCGAATTCCTTGCATTGTTCAAATCTCTAGTAAGGCTGATGCATGCAGGGGATGAGATGAAAAGCTGTAAGCCTTCTCCCTGAAAGCTGGCTGCCTTGGATCAAACGTGTAGCGGATGCTACACGCCAAGGTATTGGTCCAGTGTGGGTAGATTGGTAAAGCACTGCGTACCTTGTCCTAAGGTTCGTAGGTTCGAGTCTCCTTCAGCCAGAGATCAGTGTTTATATATATATATATATATATATATATATATATATATATATATATATATATATATGCAAGGAATTCGCGAGAGCATGCGAAATATACACAAACACTGATCTCTGGATGAAGGAGACTCGAACCTACGAACCTTAGGACAAGGTACGCAGTGCTTTACCAATCTACCCACACTGGACCAATACCTTGGCGTGTAGCATCCGCTACACGTTTGATCCAAGGCAGCCAGCTTTCAGGAAGAAGGCTTACAGCTTTTCATCTCATCCCCTGCATGCATCAGCCTTACTAGAGATTTGAACAAGGTTGATGCATGCAGGGGATGAGATGAAAAGCTGTAAGCCTTCTCCCTGAAAGCTGGCTGCCTTGGATCAAACGTGTAGCGGATGCTACACGCCAAGGTATTGGTCCAGTGTGGGTAGATTGGTAAAGCACTGCGTACCTTGTCCTAAGGTTCGTAGGTTCGAGTCTCCTTCAGCCAGAGATCAGTGTTTGTGTATATTTCGCATGCTCTCGCGAATTCCTTGCATTGTTCAAATCTCTAGTAAGGCTGATGCATGCAGGGATGAGATGAAAAGCTGTAAGCCTTCTCCTGAAAGCTGGCTGCCTTGGATCAAACGTGTAGCGGATGCTACACGCCAAGGTATTGGTCCAGTGTGGGTAGATTGGTAAAGCACTGCGTACCTTGTCCTAAGGTTCGTAGGTTCGAGTCTCCTTCAGCCAGAGATCAGTGTTTATATATATATATATATATATATATATATATATATATATATATATATATATATATATTATATATATATATATATATATATATATATATATATATATATATATATATATATATATATATATATATTATATATGCAATAAGATCACAGTAAACAGGTGATTTCAGAATATGCAAAACAACCACTGTGGAAGAATAGAGAAATTCCAAGCACTTTCGTGACTGCTTACAGTATCAAGGAAAATTGTTCCAAGGCTCGTGGGTTCAAGTCTCCTTCGACCTGAGATTAGTGTTTGTGAATATATATGTATTAATTCAAGGATTATGTGGAGTAAAATAAAGGTTGGATGTGAAAAGTGGGTTATAGTAAGCGTTTATGCACCTGGAGAAAAGAAAAGTGTAAAGGAGAGAGAGAGAGAGAGATTTTGGGAAATGTTGAGTGAGTGCATGGGGGAGTTTTGAACGAAGTGTGAGAGTACTTGAGGTTGGGATCTCAATGCT
Organism: Cherax quadricarinatus; assembly: GCF_026875155.1. Classification (NCBI taxonomy): domain Eukaryota; kingdom Metazoa; phylum Arthropoda; class Malacostraca; order Decapoda; family Parastacidae; genus Cherax; species Cherax quadricarinatus. Next base: position 32,468,895 of record NC_069421.1, on the reverse strand, counting down.
GAAGTGGGTAAAAATGTTGTGGAGGGAGTAGCAGGGAAATCTTGGGTGCCTGGGTAAATGAAAAGGAGAAGTCTTTAATTGAGTTATGTGTAGAGAGGGGTTTGGTAATAATACATATTTTATGAAAAAAAGAGGATAAATAAGTGTACAAGGTATGATATAGCACGTAATGAAAGTAGTTTGTTAGATTATGTATTGGTGAATAAAATGTTGATGGGTAGGCTCCAGGATGTACATGTTTATAGAGGGGCAACTGATATATCGAATCATTATTTAGTTGTAGCTACAGAGTAAGAGGTAGATGGGACAAAAGGAAAATGGCAATAGCAAGTAAAAGAGAGATGAAAGTGTATAAACTAAGGGAGGAGGAAGTTGGGGTGAGATTTAAGCAACTATTGGCAGAAAGGTGGGCTAGTGTTAGTATGAGTAGTGGGGGGGGTGGGTTGAAAAGGGTTGGATGAGTTTTAAAAATGCAATATTAGAATGTGGGGCAGAAGTTTGTGGTTATAGGGGGTGGGTGCAGGAAGAAACAGGAGTGATTGGTGGAATGATGAAGTAAAGGGTGTGATAAAAGAGGAAAAAGGTAGCTTATGAGAGGTTTTTACAAAGCAGAAGTGTTATGAAAGTGCAGAGTATATGGAGAGTAAAAGAAAGGCGAAGACAGGGGCGAGAGAGTGCAAAAGGAAAGCAGATGATAGAGTGGGGAGGCACTGTCAAAAAAATTTTTAATAAAAATAAGAACAAAAATTTGGGGGAGTTTAACATGTTAAAAAAAACCTAGTAACAATTGATTTGTCATTTAAAAAATAGAGAGGGGATTTTAGTAGAGGGGGGGCTGGAGGTATTGGGTGAGGCGGGAATTTTTTGAAAAATTTTTAATGCGAAAAGAAAGGAGAGTAATTTCTGCACTGGCCAGGGAGGTAAAACATCTATTAGGAGTGCAAAAGAGCGGATGTGCGCGAGGCATTACGTAAATGAAAAGTGTAAAGCACGGGAACTGAGGGGATTATGACAAAATGTTGAAAGCAGGGGGGAGTAACGTTGGAGTGGTTTGGATTTTTTTTTAACAAATTTTGAAAGAGGGAAGAACCTGGGGTTGGCAGAGAGCTTATAGTTCCCTTTATATAAAGGGAGGGAGACAAAAGAGATTGTAAAAATTAAGGGGAATAAATTTTACTTTGTTAAAACCCGGAAAAGTGACGGGAGACTATAAATTGAAAGAAATTTGAGGTAAAACAGAATGTAGGATTGCGGATGAGCAAGGAGGTTTTAGAGTGGTAGGGGAGTGTTATAAGTGTTACATTGAAGCATTTTTTGAAAAAAATAAAATTTGATAAAGGGAGGGAAGTTTTTATTGCATTTATGGATTCAGAAAAAAGGGAATTTAAGAGTGGCAAGGGAGCAATAGGCGATGTTGCAAGATATAGAAAAGGGATGTCAAATGCTGTAAAGGGTTTTTTTTAGGGTAGTGGGCTTAGGTTGGGGGTGTAAAAGAGAGGAAGACTACTTTCCCGGAAGAGTAGGTAAAAGACAGGGATTGTAATGCATCATGGGTTTAATATATTTATAGATGGGGTTGTAAAAAAAATAAAAGCAGGGGCTGGGGGGAGGGTGGGATTAAATTTTTGGGGGAACAATAAAAAGGGGGTTTACACAGTTTTTTTTTGCTGATGAAACTTGGGTTATGGGGGTTTTAAATAAAAGTTGCAAGGTTAGTGGACGAGTTTTGGGAGGGGTGTAAAGGTAGAAAGTTAAAGTGAACATAGATAAAAGTAAAATGATGAGGTTCAAATGATTTAAAAAAAGGAAAATTTGGATATAACATTGGGGAGGGGAGAAGGGAAGAAGTGGAGGGTTTTTCAGATTTTTGGAGTTGACGTGTAGCAGGGGGGTTTTAAAAAGGAGGGGTTAAACCAAGAATTGTGGGGGGAAAAAAAGGTAGGGGTGCATTGAGGAATGTGGAAAAAAAAAAAAACGTTATCTAGGGGAGGCAAAAAAAGGGGAATGTATAAAATATAGGTCCCAACATCCTTTAGGATGGAGCTTGGGGTTTTAATGCTGCAGCGGGAGGGAGTTGGAAGTCCCGCTAAGGGGAATGGTTACCTAGGGTTTTCCTGGAGGTTATTTCCGGGGGGTCAACGCCCCCCCGGCCCGGTCCATGCCAGGCCTCCCGAGGATCAGGGCCGATCAAATAGGCTTTACTGCTGGCCGCACGCAGTCCGACGTACGAGCACAGCCCCCTGATCCGGACTGACTTTAGGTATCTGTCCAGCTCTCTCTTGAAGGCAGCCAGGGGTTTATTGGCAATTCCCCTAATGCTTGATGGGAGGCTGTTGAACATTTTTGGGCCCCGGACACTTATTGTGTTTTCTCTTAGTGTACCAATGGCGCCCCTACTTTTTTATTGGCGGCATTTTGCATCGCCTGCCCAGTCTTTTACTTTCGTAGGGAGTGATTTCTGTGTGCAGATTTGGGACCATTCCTTCCAAGATTTTCCAAGTGTAGATTATGATATATCTCTCCCTCCTGCGTTCCAACGAGTACAAGTCAAGTGCTTCCAAGCGTTCCCAGTAGTTAAGGTGCTTGACAGAACTTATACGTGCAGTAAAGGATCTCTGTACACTCTCTAGATCTGCGATTTCACCTGCTTTGTATGGAGATGTTAATGTACAGCAGTATTCCAGCCTAGAGAGAACAAGTGATTTGAAAAGGATCATCATGGGCTTGGCATCTCTAGTTTTGAAAGTTCTCATTATCCATCCTATCATTTTCTTTGCACGTGCGATCGTGGCACTGTTGTGATCCTTGAAAGTGAGATCCTCAGACATTACTACTCCCAGGTCCCTTACATTATTTTTCCGCTCTATTGTATGGCCGGAGTCAGTAGTATACTCTGTTCTAGTTATTATCTCCTCCAGTTTTCCATAACGGAGTAGTTGGAATTTGTCCTCATTGAACATCATATTGTTTACCGTTGCCCACTGGATAACTTTGTTTATATCTTCTTGGAGGTTAACCGCGTCCTCAGCAGATGACAGCCTCATGCTGATCCTAGTATCATCCGCAAAGGATGATACGGTGCTGTGGTGTATATCTCTGTTTATGTCTGATATGAGGATAAGGAATAAGATGGGGGCGAGTACTGTGCCTTGTGGAACAGAGCTCTTCACTATGGCAGCCTCCCATTAAACTCTGTTGACCACTACTCTTTGTGTTCGATTGGTTAGGAAGTTGAAGATCCATCTCCCCACTTTCCCAGTTATTCCTTTAGCACGTATTTTATGGGCTATTACGCCATGATCGCATTTGTCAAATGCTTTTGCAAAGTCTGTGTATATTACATCTGCATTCTGATTTTCTTCCAGTGCATCCAAGGCCATGTCATAGTGATCCAGTAGTTGTGAGAGGCAGGAGCGACCTGCCCTGAACCCATGTTGCCCTGGATTGTGCAGATTTTGGGAATCCAGGTGATTTGCAATCCTGCTTCTTAGCACTCTTTCAAAGATTTTTATGATGTGGGATGTCAGAGCTATTGGTCTATAGTTCTTAGCTAATGCTTTGCTGCCACCTTTATGGAGTGGGGCTATATCCGTTGTTTTAAGTGACTGTGGAATTTCACCCATGTCCAAGCTCCTCCTCCATAGTGTACTTAGGGCACGCGAGAGGGGTTTCTTGCAGTTCTTAATGAAAACAGAGTTCCACGAGTCTGGGCCCGGGGCTGAGTGCATAGGCATGTTGTCAATGGCTTTTTCGAAATCTATCGGAGTTAGGGTAATGTCGGAAATCTGGCATACATTTATGGAGTTTTGAGGCTCATTCATGAAGAAATCATTTGGGTCGTCGATCCTCAGACCGATTAGTGGTTCACTAAACACAGAGTCGTACTGGGATTTCAATATTTCACTCATTTCCTTGTTGTCGTCTGTGTAAGTCCCATCCTGTCTGAGTAAGGGTGGTGTAAATATTATGCAGAAAATTCGGAGTGTGGAAATTAGGAGGTGTAGAGTTAATAAAAGTATTAGTCAGAGGGCTGAAGAGGGGTTGAGGTGGTTTGGTCACTCAGAGAGAATGGATCAAAGTAGAATGACATGGAGAGAGTATAAATCTGTAGGGGAAGGAAGGCGGGGTAGGGGTCGTCCTCAAAAAGGTTGGAAGAAGGGGCATGGACTTCCAAGCAAGCGTGCGTGAGCGTGTTAGATAGGAGTGAAAGGAGACGAATGGTTTTTGGGACCTGACGAGCTGTTGGAGCGTGAGCAGGGTAATATTTAGTGAAGGGATTCAGGGAGGGATTCACTCCGAACTTCTACCCAATCACACAATGTCTTAAATGCTACAAAGTCGGCCATGACAAAAGCACATGCACATCCACACAAGTCTGCTCCAGATGTTCAGCAACTGGCCACTTCTGGAATACTTGCAACTTCCCCCTTAAATGTTCTAACTGCAGCGGGTCACACACTGCAGTTGCAAATTACTGCCCTTCTAGAAAACACATTCTCTCCTCCCTCAGAGCAAGCCAACCTCCCTCCCTCCCCAACCCCTTCCCTGCACTTCCCTCCCCTACCAAACTGCCCTTCCCCACCCCCAATGCCTGGGCCTCTCAAGCTTACCAATCAGACTACTCACATGTCCTTAACCTAATCTTGTCTGTTAACAATCTTGCCTTTCTAATCATCCCACCTTCTTGCTTCTCTTCTAAACCCCCTACAACTTTTCCCACTCCCCCTCTTCCTACACCCTCCAGTTCTCCTCCTCCCCTACCCTTCTTCACTCCCACCAACACCCACACCCCTACCCCTCTTCACATCTACCCCTCCTACCAACACCCCTCCTCCCCTACCCCTATTAACTACTTCCACTACTCCCCCCACCTCTTTACCCACTTCTTCCTCCATTACCAAAGCTTCCACTTCCTCTGCATCCACCATTGCCCACTCCTCCACCACATCCAAGACTTCATCCAGGTCCAACTCCTCCTCCAAACGAAATCCGCTCAACCCTAATCCTTCCCCAACTTCTGATATACAGACCAAAGAACTCTTCCTCCCCCTCCAGGAAACGGGTCCGTAACACCTACAAACACACATCCACCGATGGCATCACTATCACGGGCTTTAATATAAACTCTCCCGACACTAACTTTGGTATGACGAAACCATTAAATCATGTTTTAGATGATTCAGTTCAACGTACGTTCTTACTTTACAATTAGATACCTACTGGCTGAGCTCCTTTAAGGAGAGAGGCCAGATATTGTTTTGCTAAACAGTACCTGCCTCAAAGCCCCTCAACATATCCGCCATTATGGTTATACTGCACTACAGTCCCCCTATGATCCCCACGATGGGGTTGCCATCCTTGTCAAATCCAAAATAAAACATGAATTTCTCCCAATCCCTTTTATTCACTAACACTGTCTTGCAGTCAGAATACACACCCACCTTGGTCCCTTTATATTTTTCACCACCTATGCTCGCCCAAACACTATTCTTAACATATGCGATCTTTCCTTAGTCTTCAACTACACCAACACACCAACATACCTACTAGCTGATATGACTGCCAAACAGACCACCTTTCATCACACCACTAACAACCAACTTGGTCACCAATTACTCAACTTCACAAACCACAAACACCTAGTTCACCTCGGCCCAGACTTCAACACTTTCTACAACCACACTGGCCAAGGCAAACCCGACATCATTCTGGCAAACCGAGCCAGCTCTCTCTTTCAGCATTACATATCACCTGGCCCTATTACAGGCTCTGATCAAATTCCTATCATCTTACACATCTCCAACCCTATCCTCATCCCGGCCACACCTTCCTTCTCCTACAAGTACGCTGACTGGGATGCTTTCAAACAACACATAGATAATACTAACCTCACCTATGACTACAACAACAAACCCATCTCTGACATTGACACTCAACTTGCTCTCATCCAGGACGCCATTACACAAGCAGCTAACACCGCAATACCAAAGAAAACCCACACCATTCGTTATTCCTCAAACCCTCAATCAGAACAAGAAGGCTAATTATCTGCTACCACAACCGCTTCCTCTACAACATACACAGATTTAATCAAGTCTGATTAGATCTCACTTACCTCAGAAACAACATTCTACACAGTCTAGACCAAGACCACAACAATCACTGGTCACGACTAATACAACAAGCGAACAGGCAGCGTATTAAAAACACCAAAGCCTTCTGGAACTTTATAAAAAAAATCAGAGACACCACTCCCACCAACAAATTCAAATACATCACCCACAACAACACACACATCTCAGACCCACAGGCTGCTACGAACATCTTCAAACATATCTGGGAGAACATCTTCCACCCTCACCCATCCCACCCTAACGCTATCCAACACATTCAGAACATAGAACACTGGAACACTACACACACACACACACACACACACACACACACACACACACACACACACACACACACACACACACGAAACAACGCCAGACAGCCACATCCATCTGGACTCTTACCTCCTCCCAAGAATTTGACACTCCTTTCACCAACACAGACATTAAAACTCTCCTCAGACATCTTCCTCCCAAGGCTCCTGGTGCCTCTGGCCTAAACCATATTATCCTGAAACACCTTCCTGACTCTATCATTACTGCCTACACAAACCTCCTCAATGCCTTCCTTGCCTCTGGATACTTCCCTTCCCTCTTCAAAGCTGCTACTGTTATCCTCCTTCCTAAACCCAAAAAAAGACCACTCTGACCCTAGAAACTATCGCCCTATCAGCCTCCTCGAAACTTTAGGAAAACTCTTTGAAAAACTCATCAATCATCGCCTTCGCAGATACCTGGAACTCAACTCTCTACTTTCTGATGGTCAATTTGGCTTCAGAACTCACAGATTCACGCAGGATGCCGTTAACATCATTCTCAACTACATCCACATAAACACAAAACAAAGAAACAAGACAGCCCTGGTTGCAAAAGAGACGCTGAAAAAGCTTTTGACACTCTGGCATGAAGGGCTCAAACACAAACTCTGCACTAACTTTAACCTGCCTCTCACTACTCGTAAATTCCTCTGCAACTTCCTAGACGGCCGCACTATGAGAATCAAATTCCAAGGCTGTTACTCTGACTACTTCACACTAAATGCTGGAGTACCCCAGGGATCTGTCCTCTCCCCTACCCTCTACATTTTATACACTAACGACATTCCAACACCTGTATACCACAACTCCATCACACTAGCCTATGCAGACGACATTACACAACTTATCACCCACGCCAATATAGATACACTCACACACAAAACACAAAATGAGGTCGACAGGATAGCCATCTGGGAACAAAAATGGAGGATCAAATCCAATGCAGCTAAATCCAGCATTACATATTTTAACTATAGGAAACGTGATCCTCCATTACCTGTCGAGCTCAGAACTGCTGACACCCGCACTTACATCCCCATCACACAATCTGTCACTGTCCTTGGCGTTTATCTTGGCTACCTTCTTCGCTTACATGGACACATTCACTCAAGGCATGTAATAGCTAGTAAGGCCCTTGCGGGCCTTTACAAGCTGCAACATGCCTCCCAACGCACCAAATTGCACCTCTACAAATCCCTAATACATCCTCTTATAACTCTCCTCTAGCTCTCTCTCTTGCAGCTAAAACGAACTTACTTAAACTGCAGCGTGTCCAGAACAAGGCGCTGCGCTGAGTGCTTTATGTCAGATGGGAAGACTTTGCCACAAGCGAGCCTCTCCATGCCCAATTAGACATCCCTGCGCTGAATCTGTACTGGAAGACGCTCAGTGACACAGACAGACAAACTTGAGACACGACATGACTACTGGACCTCCCTCCTTGACGAAGACATTCGCAGACCCACAAACACCTTTTCTACTCCTTGTATAATCCTGCTCCTAACCCTATTTACAAACCTTGGATTATCTGACAGGTACCTTGCGCTGTTCATTCTCTGACCCACGTTCGCCTTAGCTTTTGGATTAAGACATAGCTCATTCTACACTCCACTCTAGCCCTAATCTTCGCCTGTCCCGTCCTCCCCGCTCAACCCACCGGAGTTCCAACAGAAGAGCCTGAATTTCTGTTCTCAATATGTGTCCCACGATCGCCTTAGCTGCTGGGTTAAGCCCTGGCTCTATTTCCACTACTAAGAACACTCTTCTCCAGTGCTATTCTCCGACTGTCCCGTCTTCCCCGCTCATCCCATCTGGGATCTTACCTGAACTTGTTCGATCGTTCGTTTGGGAAACCGGTTATTTTTATATAGCCGGACTTAAGTACTGGAAATGGGAAGCACAATACCTGCACTTTGAAGGAGGAGTTTGGGATATTGGCAGTTTGGAGGGATATGTTATATATCTTTATATATGCATCTAGACTGTTGTATCTGGGCGCCTCTACAAAGACAGTGATTATGTGTGAGTGAGGTGAAAGTGTTGAATGATAATGAAATTTTCTTTTTGGGGAGGGGGATTTTCTTTGTTTTTGGGTCACCCTGCCTTGGTGGGAGACAGCCGACTTGTTAAATATATATAAATATATATAAATATATATATATATATATATATATATATATATATATATATATATATATATATATATATATATATATATATATATATATATAATGTGGTACCGAATAGATAAAACTGGTCAATTAGCAAGAACTCATTTAAAATTAAGCCCTTTCTAAAATTTTCTCTTATATTTTTAAAGATATATTTTTTTCATTTATATTTATGTAAAAATTAGTAATTCTGTACCAAAAGACCCTTAGAAACCATACCTAACCTTATAACAAGCTCAATTTAATTAAGCCCAGTCAAACTAAATATATTTTAGATAAGTTTACAATAATTTAATAATAAACAACACAATGAAATATATTTTTTTCCGTTAGGTTTAGAATGATTTTTGGGAAATTATTGCATACACAAATTTTAGCTTGCCTTATTCGGCATGAAGAGCATCACTATTTTATATATATATATATATAATATATATATATATATATATATATATATATATATATATATATATATATATATATATATTACATACATATTGTTTTAGTGCCCAGGCCAGCATCCTCTACCAGTCCCACTACGTCTTCTTCTTCGGGAACTCGGTCCTCATCAGTCTGTTTTTTAAGGAATCATTCTTCATCCAAGCCAGCATTGGTGGTCTGTCAGGAAAGAATTCCCACCAGGATGCCTTTTGGAATTCCTTGTTCGCCCAGTCCCAAAGCTGTGTCAGTTCTTCTCTTATATTACTCGCCCAGTCCTGGCTGTACATCGTCGTCAGGATCGATCTGCTGTCCCCATGTCTCGTCTTTGGTTCTGCTAGTTGAAGTCTTTCTGTCGTCCTCAGCTTCTCCTTGGCCTGTAGTAAGCAGTTCTCTGGGTATCCCCTCTGTTTGAAAAAGTTCCACATGTCCTGTAGGGCTGTCACAAAATGCTTTTCCTCACTACAGATGCGTCGGATCCTAAGTGCTAAAAAGAAAGGGAGAGAACGTTTCAATGTTGTTGGGTGAGATGAAGACTAATGAAGGTATTGGTGGGAGTTTCCTGGTTTATAATATATTTTGCTGTGTAGAAAGCGCTCGTCGTTGAGGTAAACCAGGGTGTCCAGGAAAGGCAATTCCTTGTCATTAAATTCCGAAGTGAATCTGAGTGAAGGGTGAGCCCTATTGGCCCAGTCCACTAATCTTTCTATGCTTTCGTCTCCTCCCTCGATGAGTACAAAAATGTCATCAATATACCTCTTGTAAAGTAGTGTAGGTGGGCTGGAGTCTGGCCGGTTTCGTTCTAACTTACAGTGTACAAATATTTCGGCAACTGCTACACTAACAGACGCCCCTATTACTGTGCCCGTCTTTTGTCAGTACACCACATTATCAAACTTTAGAATTGTGTCTTGCTTTATATGTAGAAGGGTTTCTCTCACTAGGTTTTTGTTAGGTGGTCTTCGTATTCCCAATTCCTTAAGTTCTGTTCTGATCTTTTCCAGGTTTTCGGCATAGAAGTCTGCCACTGTTACTGCTGCTTCCTCCTGGGGTATAGATGGATATAGCGACTATGTCGAGTGAGACCAGTCACAGGTTGTCTGGGGCTTTTCCTATCTTCTTCCTCGCGTCTTCTAGGATTTTCAGGAAATGTGTCGTATTTTTCAATCTGTCAGAGAGAAGCTTTAAAAGTGGCATTAATAGCACTGTCATCATTTTATCTAGTGGCCTGGTTGCTGCTGCACACCCTGAAAGTACCGGTCTGGTTTTAAAGGTGCCCAGTTCCGTGTCCATATCTTTGAGTTTTAGGCAAGAAATACATGCTAGGGATTTTTTATTTAAATGTTAAAAGCGAATCCCTAAGAGCCACATTCATAAACCCCTTTGGGCTTCATTGTTATAGAGTTTTAGTACTAATTCATTGCTTCTATTCTTGATTTCTTGCCATGTCTGTTCCGGGTTATCCAGTCTTAAATAGGTTTCCTTATTATCCAAATGTTTTAACCCCGATCTTCTATAGTTTTCTGCTTTGAACACTACAATCTCCGACCCTTTATTGGCGTTAGAAAATACAAGATCCTCCCTCAGTTCCAGGTTCCTAAGACAAATTCTTTCTTTCTTTTTGAGGTTCGGTCTGTAGTGTTTCTTTGCCTTATTCTTCCTCAATTTTTCTGTAAGTTCCCATATCTTCTTGTTTAATCCTGGCATTTTTCGCAGCGGCTCCGTTAGAGGTCTGGGGGCTTTCATATATTTTTCCGTAGTACTCAAGACTCTCCCCATCTTCTCCCAGTCCTGTCTGCCTGTCATGTCCCTGTTAAATGCTCTGTCAAAATCCTGAGGCGTCTGAAAAGTGTGGGGCTACAGTTATTATGCAGGATGGTGTATCGTGCCATACCGCCAGATCTGCAGTTCAGTGGCTTAAGGACTGTGAAGTGAGGTTCTTTAATAACTGGCCAGGCAATTCCCCAGACCTAAACCCTATTGAAAGCCTCTGGCCAATAGTGAAACCAAGTTTACTATACAAGAATATCAGTTCCATCCCACGGCTGGAGGCTGCTCTGCATGAGGCAAGGAATAACATATCTCCACAAACCCTCAAGAATTTGTGCGAGACGTTTTCTACACGGCTGAGGGACGTGATTAAGCATAAAGGTCGCAGCACCAAATATTAAAACCTCAGTAAGTCTGCAAATATATAAATTATAATCGTTCGTGGTATAAGAACATAAAAGAGGAGGAAAACTGCAGAAAAAATTTGTGTATGCATATATATATATATATATATATATTATATATATATATATATATATATATATATATATATATATATATATATATATATAATATATATTATATATTATTCCCTTCCCGGGGTAATTTAAATCCTCTTTAATATTTATAAAATTACACAACCCAATTAAATATTTGGTTTGATGTCCGCACCTGGATCTAATTAGAGGAGGGAGTGATGACTGTGTTTTGCAATACTGATTTTATAGCTGAGGCCACACTAATATAGCTGGGGTCACACTAGCATTATAGCTGGGTCACACTAGCATTATAGCTGGGCCACAAAAGCATTATACATGGGAAATACTAGCATTATAGTTGGCGTCACTAACATAGCTGGAGTCACACTAACATAGCTGGGGTTACAATAACATAGCTGGGGTTACACAGTAAAGGTCACACTAACGTAGTTGGGGTCATATTATAGCTCGGGTCACTCCAACATAGCTGGGAACACACTATCATTATAACCGGGGTCACACTAACATTATAGCTTTGTCACACTAGGGTTATAGATGGGGTTAGTAACACAGCAAGTCACACACAAACATTATAACAAGAGTCACACTAGCATTATAACAAGAGTCACACTAACATTATAACAAGAGTCTCACACTAACATTATAACAAGAGTCACACTAACATTATAACAAGAGTCACACTAACATTATAACAAGAGTCACACTAACATTATAACAAGAGTCACACTGACATGATAACAAGAGTCTCACACAAACATTATAACAAGAGTCACACTAACATTATAACAAGGGTCAAACTAACATTATAACAAGAGTCACACACTAACATTATAACAAGAGTCACACTAACATTATAACAAGAGTCACACTAACATTATAACAAGGGTCAAACTAACATTATAACAAGAGTCACACACTAACATTATAACAAGAGTCACACTAACATTATAACAAGAGTCACACTAACATTATAACAAGGGTCAAACTAACATTATAACAAGAGTAACACACTAACATTATAACAAGAGTCACACTAACATTATAACAAGAGTCACACTAACATTATAACAAGGGTCAAACTAACATTATAACAAGAGTAACACACTAACATTATAACAAGAGTCACACTAACATTATAACAAGAGTCACACTAACATTATAACAAGGGTCAAACTAACATTATAACAAGAGTCTCACACTAACATTATAACAAGAGTCACACTAACATTATAACAAGGGTCAAACTAACATTATAACAAGAGTCACACTAACATTATAACAAGGGTCACACTAACATTATAACAAGAGTCACACTAACATTATAACAAGAGTCACACTAACATTATAACAAGAGTCACACTAACATTATAACAAGGGTCACACTAACATTATAACAAGAGTCACACTAACATTATAACAAGAGTCACACTAACATTATAACAAGAGTCACACTAACATTATAACAAGAGTCACACTAACATTATAACAAAAGTCACACACTAACACACACTAGTGGTTGAACAATAAAATTGAAGATATCCTCTATACCAGAACTATTGTGTGTGTGTGTGTGTGTGTGTGTGTGTGTGTGTGTGTGTGTACGTACTCACCTAGTTGAGGTTGCAGGGGTCGAGTCCTAGCTCCTGGTCCCGTCTCTTCACTGGTCGCTACTAGGTCACTCTCCCTGAACCGTGAGCTCTGTCATACCTCTGCATAAAGCTATGTATGGATCCTGCCTCCACTACATCGCTTCCCAAACTATTCCACTTCCTGACTACTCTGTGGCTGAAGAAATACTTCCTAACATCCCTGTGATTCATCTGTGTCTTCAACTTCCAACTGTGTCCCCTTGTTACTGTGTCCAATCTCTGGAACATCCTGTCTTTGTCCACTTTGTCAGTTCCTCTCAGTAATTTGTATATCGTTATCATGTCCCCCCTATCTATCCTGTCCTCCAGTGTCGCCAGGTCGATTTTCCTTAACCTCTCCTCGTAGGACATACCTTTTAGCTCTGGGACTAGTCGTGTTGCAAACCTTTGAACTTTCTCTAGTTTCTTTACGTGCTTGGCTAGGAGTGAGTTCCAAACTGGTGCCGCATACTCCAATATGGGCCTAAAGTACACGGTGTACAGGGTCCTGAACGATTCCTTATTAAGATGTCGGAATGTTGTTCTGAGGTTTGCTAGGCGCCCATATGCTGCAGCAGTTATTTGGTTGATGTGCGCTTCAGGAGATGTGCCTGGTGTTATACTCACCCCAAGATATTTTTCCTTGAGTGAGGTTTGTAGTCTCTGGCTCCCTAGACTGTGCTCCGTCTGCGGTCTTCTTTGCCCTTCCCCAATCTTCATGACTTTGCACTTGGTGGGGTTGAACTCCAGGAGCCAATTGCTGGACTAGGTCTGCAGCCTGTCCAGATCCCTTTGTAGTTCTGCTTGGTCTTCGATCGAATGAATTCTTCTCATCAACTTCACGTCATCTGCAAACAGGGACACATCCTTCCGTCATGTCGTTCACAAATACCAGAAACAGCGCTGGTCCTAGGACTGACCCCTGTGGGATCCCGCTGGTCACAGGCGCCCACTCTGACACCTCGCCACGTACCATGACTCGCTGCTGTCTTCCTGACAAGTATTCCCTGATCCATTGTAGTGCGTTCCCTGTTATCCCTGCTTGGTCCTCCAGTTTTTGCACTAATCTCTTGTGTGGGACTGTGTCAAGCGCCTTCTTGCAGTCCAAGAAAATGCAATCCACCCACCCCTCTCTCTCTTGTCTTACTGCTGTCACCATGTCATAGAACTCCAGTAGGTTTGTGACACAAGCTTCCCCGTCCTTGAAACCATGTTGGCTGCTGTTGATGAGATCATTCCTTTCTAGGTGTTCCACCACTCTTCTCCTGATAATCTTCTCCATGACTTTGGAGAAGATTATCAGGATCTAATGTGTGTGTGAGTGAGTATTGTATTGAATTAATAAAAAGATACCTGTCTGACACCACAGCAACACCACTGTATCTTGGACACCACAGCAACACCACTGTATCTTGGACACCACAGCAACACCACTGTATCTTGGACACCACAGCAACACCACTGTATCTTGGACACCACAGCATCACCACTGTATCTTGGACACCACAGCAACACCACTATCTTGGACATCACAGCAACACCACTGTATCTTGGACACCACAGCAACACCACTGTATCTTGGTACAGTGGACATTAAATTTACTGACCTAATACTAGTTATGAGGGAGAAATTTTTGAGGACCAGGCTAGCATGGGCCAGCAGACGTGCTGCCGTCAGGGATCCTTAATTCTTACTAGTAGGCCCCCGATTCGGGGGTCAACGCCCCCGCGGCCCGGTCTGAGAAAAGGCTTCAGCTTCATTATGATCTAGGTTATGAGCCTGAGCACTTATCAAGGCTGAGAGACTGACCGCCTCGACATTACTTCAAGACTGAAGGACTGACCTCCTCAAGACTGAGGGAGTTTTCACCTTATTTTTTACCTCTCCACTACTACTACAGTCTCCAATAATTAATTTATTTACCTCTGTATTCGACTGAAGAAACCTGTTAAGCAGGCGAAACGTTTCGACACAGATAAACTCTTTCATGTATAACGTTCATCTCCACTGTTAATATTAGAGCACCTTGCAGTAGGCACCTCACACACGAACAGCATAGCAAGAAACTTGTGCAAATGTTTAACACCTGTTTCTAGCACAATAGATCTGCTTCTAACATTACTGATCTGCTTCTAACATTGCTGACCTGGTTCTAACATTGCTGACCTGGTTCTAGCATTGCTGTCCTGGTTCTAACATTGCTGTCCTGGTTCTAACATTGCTGTCCTGGTTCTAACATTGGTGACCTGGTTCTAACATTGCTGACCTGGTTCTAACATTGCTGACCTGGTTCTAACATTGCTGACCTGGTTCTAACATTGCTGACCTGGTTCTAACATTGCTGACCTGGTTCTAGCATTGCTGACCTGGTTCTAACATTGCTGACCTGGTTCTAACATTGCTGACCTGGTTCTAACATTGCTGACCTGCTCTAACATTGGTGACCTGGTTGAAACATTGTTGACCTGGTTTTAACATTGCTGACCTGGTTCTAACATTGCTGACCTGGTTCTAACATTGCTGACCTGATTCTAAATTTGCTGACCTGCTCTAACATTGGTGACCTGGTTGTAACATTGTTGACCTGGTTTTAACATTGCTGACCTGGTTCTAACATTGCTGACCTGGTTCTAACATTGCTGACCTGCTCTAACATTGGTGACCTGGTTGAAACATTGTTGACCTGGTTTTAACATTGCTGACCTGGTTCTAACATTGCTGACCTGGTTCTAACATTGCTGACCTGATTCTAAATTTGCTGACCTGCTCTAACATTGGTGACCTGGTTCTAACATTGTTGACCTGGTTTTAACATTGCTGACCTGGTTCTAACATTGCTGACCTGGTTCTAACATTGCTGACCTGGTTCTAACATTGCTGACCTGGTTCTAACATTGCTGACCTGGTTCTAACATTGCTGACCTGGTTCTAACATTGGTGACCTGGTTCTAACATTGTTGACCTGGCTTTAACATTGCTGACCTGGTTCTAACATTGCTCACCAGGTTCTAACATTGCTGTCCTGGTTCTAACATTGCTGTCCTGGTTCTAACACTGCTGACCTGGTTCTAACATTGCTGACCTGGTTCTAACATTGCTGACCTGGTTCTAACAATGATCACCAGGTTCTAGCATTGCTGACCTGGTTCTAACATTGCTGACCTGGTTCTAACATTGCTGACCTGGTTCTAACATTGCTGACCTGGTTCTAACAATGCTCACCAGGTTCTAGCATTGCTGTCCTGGTTCTAACATTGCTGTCCTGGTTCTAACATTGCTGACCTGGTTCTGACATTGCTGAACTGGTTCTAGCATTGCTGTCCTGGTTCTAACATTGCTGTCCTGGTTCTAACATTGCTGTCCTGGTTCTAACATTGCTGTCCTGGTTCTAACATTGCTGTCCTGGTTCTAACAGATATAATTCCAAAACTACAGATGTGGTTCTGAGATTATAGATTTGGTGCTATTACTATGGGTCTGATTCTAATATGGATTTGATTCTTGTGAGACCCCAGGCAACACCTGTGTGACCCCAGGTAGCACCTGTGTGACCCCAGGTAACACCTGTATGACCCCAGGTAACACCTGTGTGACCCCAGGTAACACCTGTGTGATCCCAGGTAGCACCTGTGTGACCCCAGGTAACACCTGTGTGACCCCAGGTAACACCTGTGTGACCCCAGGTAACACCTGTGTGATCCCAGGTAGCACCTGTGTGACCCCAGGTAACACCTGTGTGACCCCAGGTAACACCTGTGTGACCCCAGGTAACACCTGTGTGATCCCAGGTAACACCTGTGTGACCCCAGGTAGCACCTGTGTGACCCCAGGTAGCACCTGTGTGACCCCAGGTAACACCTGTGTGACCCCAGGTAACACCTGTGTGACCCCAGGTAGCACCTGTGTGACCCCAGGTAGCACCTGTGTGACCCCAGGTAGCACCTGTGTGACCCCAGGTAACACCTGTGTGACCCCAGGTAACACGGTAGCTCAACAGGTTAATCTTTCATTCATACAACAATTTACAATTTACTCATCAAATAACATGATTTAATAAGACATACATTTTGTATTAGTGAAACTCCCCCACACTGACTCCCCCCACACTGACTCCCCCCACACTGACTCCCCCCACACTGACTCCCCCCACACTGACTCCCCCCACACTGACTCCCCCCACACTGACTCCCCCCACACTGACTCCCCCCACACTGACTCCCCCCACACTGACTCCCCCCACACTGACTCCCCCCACACTGACTCCCCCCACACTGACTCCCCCCACACTGACTCCCCCACACTGACTCCCCCCACACTGACTCCCCCACACTGACTCCCCCCACACTCACTCCCCCACACTCACTCTCCCCACACTCACTCCCCCCACACTCACTCCCCCACACTCACTCCCCCCACACTCACTCCCCCCACACTCACTCCCCCCACACTCACTCCCCCCACACTCACTCCCACGACACTCATTCCCCCACACTCACTCCCCTTACACTCACTCCCCCCACACTCACTCCCCCACACTCACTCCCCCACACTCACTCCCCCCACACTCACTCCCCCCACACTCACTCCCCCACAGACTCCCCACCGCACTGACTACCCCCACACTGACTACCCCCACACTGACTACCGCCACACTGACTACCGCCACACTCACTCCCACACTGTCTCCTCCCCACACTGACTTCCCCCACTGACTCCTACACTGACTCCCCCAAGCCTCACATTCTGTAGTTCAAAGATCTCACAGAAATCAGAAGATCTCTCTAGTAATCAGATCTCTCTAGTAATCAGAAGATCTCTCTAGTAATCAGAAGATCTCTCTAGTAATCAGAAGATCTCTCTAGGAATCAGAAGATCTCTCTAGGAATCAGAAGATCTCTCTAGGAATCAGAAGATCTCTCTAGTAATCAGAAGATCTCTCTAGGAATCAGAAGATCTCTCTAGGAATCAGAAGATCTCTCTAGTAATCAGAAGATCTCTCTAGTAATCAGAAGGTTTCTCTAGGAATCAGAAGATCTCTCTAGGAATCAGAAGATCTCTCTAGGAATCAGAAGATCTCTCTAGGAATCAGAAGATCTCTCTAGGAATCAGAAGATCTATCTAGTAATCAGAAGATATCTCTAGGAATCAGATCTCTCTAGGAATCAGAAGATCTCTCTAGGAGTCAGATGATCTCCCAGCAACCAGAGGATCTCCCAGCAACCAGATGATTTCAAAGCAACCAGAAGATCTCCCAGCAACCAGAAGATCTCCCAGCAACCAGAAGATCTCCCAGCAACCAGAAGATCTCCCAGCAACCAGAAGATCTCCCAGCAACCAGATGATCTTCCAGCAACCAGATGATCTCCCAGCAACCAGATGATCTCCCAGCAACCAGAAGATCTCCCAGCAACCAGATGATTTCCCAGCAAGCAGAGGATCTCCCAGCAATCAGAGACTAGCCTCCAGCACTTGCCGAGGGTGATTACTCATCTGGGACTTCATCTGGTATCCCGTGAAGAGTGCAGTAGTGAGAGAGGCGATGCATAAGTTATATCTTAGCCTGGAGCTTCTCAAGCTGGATCCTGCACTTTTATGTACGACTTGAGTGCCAAGTTTGATGCCTTCCTGTTTAAATATTGTACCAGGAGAGTGTGGCACTAGCCGCAGGCACTCCCTGAGGCTTGTTTGGTTATGTAAGCCGAGAGGAGACTTGGCCGGGGAAGTGAGGTAGTAGTGAAGGATGAGAAGTGCAAGAATTCTTTGAGATTAGTGAAGTGTGCGTCATGAAGGAGAGAAGAAGGAAGTGATCTGTGAGGTGAAGGAGAGTGAAGGTGGTCCAGAATGTGTTAGGGGATGTGGTCCAGGGTGTGGCAGGGGTTGTGGTCCAGGGTATGGCAGGGTTTGTGGTCCAGGGTGTGGCAGGGGTTGTGGTCCAGGGTGTGGCAGGGGTTGTGGTCCAGGGTATGGCAGGGAAGATGATTCAGAGTGTGGTCTACGGTGTGATAGGGAGAATGGGCCAGGGTGTGGTCCAGGGAGGGTGGTTCAGAGTGTGGTCCAGAGTCTGGTCCAAGGTGTGGTCTAGAGGGTGGTCCAGAGTGTGGTCCAGAGTGTGGTCCAGAGTGTAATTCAGAGTGTGGTCCAGAGTGTGGTTCAGAGTGTGGTCCAGAGTGTGGTCCAGAGTGTGGTCCAGAATGTGGTTCAGAGTGTGGTCCAGAGTGTGGTCCAGAGTGTGGTCCAGAGTGTGGTCCAGAGTGTGGTCCAGAGTGTGGTCCAGAGTGTGGTCCAGAGTGTGGTCCAGAGTGTGGTCCAGAGTGTGGTCCAGAGTGTGGTCCAGAGTGTGGTCCAGAGTGTGGTCCAGTGTGTGGTCCAGTGTGGTCCAGTGTGGTCCAGTGTGGTCCAGTGTGGTCCAGTGTGGTCCAGTGTGGTCCAGTGTGGTTCAATTAACAACGAGATAGGAATCAGAGTGTGAGACTAATTTTCAGAGTGTTGACCTTTACAATGGAAAAGTGAAGCAGCAAGAGAGAGCTTCAAGGCCTTCACAAACATTTAGTTTGGCTGAGTCCCTCGTTGAGCATGTGTGGGTGAATGACCCTTGCTGCGTGCAAGGCTTGGCATACTCTTGCCCTGGCCACTTCTCTCCCTTGACCTCTCACAGACATCTCCCCTTCTTCCCTAGAGACGAGGGGAAGGAGAGGGATGGTTGGGGGGGGCCGCTAGAGAGGGTAAGAAAGAGGTACCAGGGGAGGTTAAGGAAGGGAGGTAAAGGGAACAGAAGATACTTTTCCTATCATCTCTGTCGATGCATTTGAATATCTTTTATGTCGTAATCACGTCTCCTCGGAGTCTTTCTTGTTTCACAGTCAAGAAGTTCATTGCCTTGCTCTAACCTCCCCTACTAGTTAGCTTTTTCACGATGACTGACTGTCAGCTCCTCGCTGTCATCTCCACCATGACCGTGCGTCAGCTCCACCATGACCGTGCGTCAGCTCCACCATGACCATGTGTCAGCTCCACAATGGCTGTGTGTCAGCTCCACCATGACTGTGTGTCAGCTCCACCATGACTGTGTGTCAGCTCCACCATGACTGTGTGTCAGCTCCACGATTACCGTGTGTCAGTTCCACGATGACTGTGTGTCAGCTCCACGATGACTGTGTGTCAGCTCCACGATGACTGTGTGTCAGCTCCACGATGACCGTGTGTCAGCTCCACGATGACCGTGTGTCAGCTCCACGATAACCGTGTGTCAGCTCCACGATAACCGTGTGTCAGCTCCACGATGACTGTGTCAGCTCCACGATGACTGTGTGTCAGCTCCACGATGACTGTGTGTCAGCTCCACGATGACTGTGTGTCAGCTCCACGATAACTGTGCGACATTGGCTCGACGACTGTGTGTCAGTTGCATGATGACTGTGTCAGTTCCACGATGACTGTCAGCTCCAAGATGACTGTCAGTTGCACGATGACTGTGTCAGTTGCACGATGCTCTCAGCTCTATCATGCCTGTCAGTTGCACGATGACTGTGTATCAGTTGCACGATGACGGTGTGTTAGTTGCATGATGACTGTGTCAGGGCACGATGACTGTGTCAGCTACACGATGATTGTGTCAGTTGCACGATGACTGTCAGTTGCACGATGACTGTCAGTTGCACGATGACTGTCAGTTGCACGATGACTGTCAGTTGCACGATGACTGTCAGTTGCACGATGACTGTCAGTTGCACGATGACTGTGTGTCAGTTGCACGATGATTGTGTGCCAGTTGCATGATGACTGTCAGTTGCACGATGACTGTGTCAGTTGCACCATGACTGTGTCAGTGCACTGTCAGCTTCCTACTGATCGATTATTCTGTGCAACAAGTTTAAATATACTTTTAATTATACATAGAATTTAAATGAAATTATAATCCTAATTACAGAAATTAATTTTGCATATTAATTACACATTTCATTTTTTATTTATATATTCCATTATTTACATTTTTTTTTTCAAATAATTATGACCGCCAAAAATGCTTTTAGATGCTTCCACACTGATTGATAATTTTGCAAGAGAGATATTTTGACGTTATAAACTTTATAGACAGAAACTACGGAACGGGTTGCGATCGAACTCACGGCAAGCGAGTCGTGAAACTCCAGGCCAGTGCGTAAGCCACTGGGCCAGCTGGCTACAATAAAATTTATCTAGGTAGGCATACTTATACATCATAGGTAGGTTAGCATGGGCAACACTGTTGGACCCATGCTAACCTTCACATGTAAATATGCCTAGTAGGATCATTCATATTAGATCCAGCTGGCCCAGTAGTTAACGCATTGGTCTGTGAGTTTTAGGAATCACCTGCCATGGGTTCAAACCCCCAACCGTTCCGTGACTGATTTAAACTGCACTGATGGGAGGTAAGTGAAAACTTCAGAATGTCCTGCTTAGACTGTGTTTTGGTGATAATAAAGCTGACTGCTCCTCTGTATGACAGAGAGGACAGATGGTCAGTAATATGTCAGTTCAGAATAACCTGTCAAACTAATTCTACGAAGAATGAGACACTTGTGCAATATTTGGAAATCTTCAAGGAAACGTTTCGCCATCCAGTGTCTTCTTCATTCCAATACAGAGACGAACGGTGGAAGATGAGGAAGAGAATGATGTAATCAGTCCCTCAGTCTGGAAGTAGAAGTGTTCAGTCCATCAATCTTGAGAAAAGTACAACATATGCTCGTAGTGACTAATATACTGCAGTCAGGTAAGTAGAAGCAGGAGGAGTCGAAGTCACCATTGGACAAATTCAGTGGTGTAAGTAGGTCATGCCTGAAGAATTCCCTTTATCAAAAACCCCAGATATTGCAGCCCCTAACCTACAGTTACGACCTACCTACACCATGGAATTTGTCCAATAGTGACTCCTCTTCCTCCTGACTGCAGTATTTAAGTCACTTCTCCGAGCATATGCTGCACTTCTCTCAAGATTGATGGACTGAACACACATACTCCAGACTTAGGGACTGATTACCTCATTCTTCTCCTCATCTTCCACCGTTTCTCTCTGTACCGGACTGAAGAAGCCACTTACTGGCACAAGAGTCTCATTCGTCATCTAGTCGGTTTTCTAAACGAAATGTTCATAACAACGCAGCAGCCAGGTGAAGGGAGGAAGCTATTATATGTGGCCACTTCATCGCTTTGATTTCAGACTGACCCAATGGACACGAGATGAAATCTTGATAGTGTTTTTTTGTAACGCGGATACACAGGTTGACCTTCCTTTGTAGCTCTTAAAATGTGAGAGTGTGTAGCACTAAGTTTGATACTGAGTAGCACTTACAGTGTGACACAGCTTAGCGCTTACACCATTATACAGCTTAGTACTTACAGTGTTATACAGTGAAGTGCTTTTAGTGTTATACAGTGAAATATTTAGTGTTATGCAGTGAAGTGCTTACAGTGTTATACAGTTAAGTACTTACAGTGCTATACAGTTAAGTACTTACAGTGTTATACAGTGAAGTACTTACAGTGTTACACAGTGAAGTACTTACAGTGTTATACAGTGAAGTACTTACAGCGTTATACAGTGAAGTACTTAGTGTTATACAGTGAAGTACTTACAGTGTTATACAGGGAAGTACTTACAGTGTTATACAGGGAAGTACTTACAGTGTTACACAGTGAAGTACTTACAGTGTTATACAGGGAAGTACTTACAGTGTTATACAGGGAAGTACTTACAGTGTTATACAGTGAAGTACTTACAGTGTTATACAGCGAAGTACTTACAGTGTTACAGTGAAGTACTTACAGTGTTACACAGTGAAGTACTTACAGTGTTATACAGTGAAGTACTTACAGTGTTATACAGTGAAGTACTTACAGTGTTATACAGCGAAGTACTTACAGTGTTATACAGGTACTTACAGTGTTATACAGCTAAGTACAGTGTTACGCAGTGAAGTACTTACAGTGTTATACAGTGAAGTACTTACAGTGTTATACTGTGAAGTACTTACAGTGTTATACAGTGAAGTACTTAGTGTTATACAGGTACTTACAGTGTTAAACAGCTAAGTACAGTGTTATACAGTGAAGTACTTACAAGGTTATACAGTGAAGTACTTACAGTGTTATACAGGGAAGTACTTACAGTGTTATACAGGGAAGTACTTACAGTGTTATACAGGGAAGTACTTACAGTGTTATACAGGAAAGTACTTACAGTGTTATACAGGAAAGTACTTACAGTGTTATACAGGAAAGTACTTACAGTGTTATATAGTGAAGTACTTACAGAATTATACAGGGAAGTACTTACAGTGTTATACAGGGAAGTACTTACAGTATTATACAGGGAAGTACTTACAGTGTTATACAGTGAAGTACTTACAGTGTTAAACAAGGAAGTACTTACAGTGCTATACAGGTACTTACAGTGTTATACAGTGAAGTACTTAGTGTTATACAGGTACTTACAGTGTTAAACAGCTAAGTACAGTGTTATATAGTGGAGTACTTATAGTATTATACAGGGAAGTACTTACAGTGTTATACAGGGAAGTACTTACAGTGTTATACAGGGAAGTACTTACAGTGTTATACAGGGAAGTACTTACAGTGTTATACAGGAAAGTACTTACAGTGTTATACAGGAAAGTACTTACAGTGTTATACAGGAAAGTACTTACAGTGTTATATAGTGAAGTACTTACAGAATTATACAGGGAAGTACTTACAGTGTTATACAGGGAAGTACTTACAGTATTATACAGGGAAGTACTTACAGTGTTATACAGTGAAGTACTTACAGTGTTAAACAAGGAAGTACTTACAGTGCTATACAGGTACTTACAGTGTTATACAGTGAAGTACTTACAGTGTTATACAGTCAAGTACTTAGAGTTATACAGTGAAGTACTTACAGTGTTATACAGTGAAGTACTTAGTGTTACACAGGGAAGTACTTACAGTGTTATACAGGGAATTACTTACAGTGTTTTACAGGGAAGTATTTGCAGTGTTATACAGGGAAGTACTTACAGTGTTATACAGGGAAGTACTTACAGTGTTTTACAGGGAAGTATTTACAGCGTTATACAGGGAAGTACTTACAGTGTTGTACAGGAAAGCACTTACAGTGTTATACAGGGAAGCACTTACAGTGTTATAGAGTGAAGTACTTACAGTGTTATACAGGGAAGTACTTACAGTGTTTTACAGGGAAGTACTTACAGTGTTATACAGGGAAGTACTTACAGTGTTATACAGGGAAGTACTTACAGTGTTATACAGGGAAGTACTTACAGTGTTATACAGGGAAGTACTTAAAGTGTTATACAGGGAAGTATTTACAGTGTTATACACGGAAGTACTTACAGTGTTATACAGGGAAGTACTTACAGTGTTATACAGGGAAGTACTTACAGTGTTATACTGTTATACGGTGTCTCAGGTGTGTCTGCTGTCTCTCATGTGTGCCTGCTGTCTCTCATGTGTGCCTGCTGTGTCTCATGTGTGTCTGCTGTGTCTCATGTGTATCTGCTGTGTCTCATGTGTGTCTGCTGTCTCATGTGTGTCTGCTGTGTCTCATGTGTGTCTGCTGTGTCTCATGTGTGTCTGCTGTGTTGTGTGTGTCTGCTGTGTTGTGTGTGTCTGCTGTGTTGTGTGTGTCTGCTGTGTCTCATGTGTGTCTGCTGTGTTGTGTGTGTCTGCTGTGTCTCATGTGTGTCTGCTGTGTCTCATGTGTGTCTGCTGTGTTGTGTGTGTCTGCTGTGTGTCATGTGTGTCTGCTGTCTCATGTGTGTCTGCTGTGTCATGTGTGTCTCATGTGTGCCATGTGTGTCTGCTGTGTCTCATGTGTGTCTGCTGTGTGTCATGTGTCTGCTGTGTGTCATGTGTCTGCTGTGTCATGTGTCTGCTGTGTCATGTGTCTGCTGTGTCATGTGTCTGCTGTGTCTCATGTGTGTAATTTTGCAGCCTCAGGTCGTTTGAGCTTTCTCTATATTGGGAATGTTAACCAATGTCTCCAAGTTACCTATGAACCTGTCCATTTCAACCTTCCTCCCACTTCTTCTTTCCTCCTTCCATCTACCCCCCCCCCCTTCTCTCTCTCTCTCTCTCTCTCTCTCTCTCTCTCTCTCTCTCTCTCTCTCTCGACTATAACACTGTCTATACCTCTGAATACTTTTTGTAGGTAAATGTCCTCTTCCTTCCATCCTCCCACAGCATTTCCCTTTATATCTCATGATCCGATTTAAGCATCTCCAATGCTGCTTTCCTTAATATTTCCTGGATCTCTCCATGGTCTGATAATGCCTCAGCAGGGGACCTGTCTCCTTCCTTTCCTTTAGTTCCCTCTCTGTCTGCTGTTCCTGTACCCAATGGCTTGCCACTTTCACTCCTCTATTTTTCCTGGGCCTCCCAGTGGTATGATAGTTCCTCTGCATATAACTTCTCATTTCCTTCCTTTGGTCCCCTGGCTGGTTGCTGATGTTCCTGTTCCTGATGCCATGAATGTTCTGCAATTGGGTTCTTTAACCCATTTCAGCATTTTCAGTTCCTCCTGTAAGCTCCAAATCCTAGCCTCGGCAGGTGCGGCATGTAGCTGCCACTTCTTAGTTTCTGCAGTCATACTCTCCTCCATACAGTAAGAACTTTGGAAACGGTAGATCCCATCTGACTAAAGCCACTCGTAAAACTCTCTCTTTATCAGCCTCAAACGCTAAGCACTGCTGTGTCTAAATTCCAAGTGTTTTTTTTTTATCAAATTTGAGTTGTGTAGGAATCAATTTGCCAATATTACAGATTTTTTTCAGTCTGGATTGTGTAGGAATCAGTTTGCCAATTCTATAGAATTTATTTTTCGATTTGGATTTTCTGTAAAGAATGAAACATTTTACGTATACTTATCGAGATTTTTCAATACAAAATAACTGTGGAAAGAAAACTGAAAAAAAATCTGAAAACTCTCCTTATTTCAGTGTCTAAATTTCATGAGGTCAGTGATCCCTTTTAAATATATTACATTTTTTTAACCAATGTATTTCAGAGTCGACACAATCTTACGCACTGCCTTCTCGTTTTTCACTAACTTCCACCATAGCTTATAACTTAACGTCTTGTCCGATCGGTTTGAAATTTTCATTCCTGATAAACTATAACAAGAGAAGGATCATGGAACAATTTACGTTTGCAATTATGTCTGTAGTCAATTTATTTATAGACCATTCCCGATTTTGGTGTTCGTTATTGATACTGACTGTTAACAGGGTTCCTTGATAGTGAGTGTTATTGGATCTGTTTGTTAAGAGAGTTTCTTGATAGTGATTGTTATTAGACTGGGCAGGTAACAGTTCCCTGGTGGTGATTGCTGCTGGACCTGGCAGGTAACAGAGTTCCTTAAGTCATTTAAGGAACCCTGCCACCCACCCACCCTGCCAGAGTCACTCACCCTGCCAATGCCACCTATCCAACCTGCCACCCACTAACCCTGCCTCCTACCCACCCAGCCACTAACTAACCCTGACACCCACCCACCCTGCCGAAAACCCACTCACCTTGCCACCCACTGCTGCCAACATTAAGTGTAGAGAAGAGGGGAAATATAATGAGGAAATATCATAAGAAGAATATAAGAAAGAAGGAACACTGCAGCAGGCCTACTGGCCCATGCGAGGCAGGTCCAAGTCTCCTACCGGCTTAAGCCAATGCCCCAACCTAGTCAGGTCAGGTCACATTCACCCAAGGAACACTGCAACTGACCTAGTAGTACAAGCTAATCAGGTCCAACTCACACCCACTCATGTATTTATCTAACCTATTTTTTAAACTACACAACGTTTTAGCCTCTATAACTGTACTTGGGAGTTTGTTCCACTCATCCACAACTCTATTACCAAACCAGTGCTTTCCTATATCCTTCCTGAATCTGAATTTATCCAACTTAAAACCATTGCTACGAGTCCTGTCTAGGCTAGATATTTTCAGCACGTTATTTACATCCCCTTTATTTATTTCTGTCTTCCATTTATACACCTCAATCATATCCCCCATGGTTCTACGCCTTTCTAGAGAGTGCAGATTCAGATCCCTCAGTCTATCCTCATAAGGAAGATTTCTGATACATGAGATCAACTTTGTCATCCTCCTTTGTATGTTTTCCAGAGCATTTATATCCATTCTGTAATACGGTGACCAAAACTGTGCAGCATAATCTAAATGAGGTCTAACCAAGGATATATAGAGTTGAACAACCTGAGGACTCCTATTATTTATGCTTCTTGATATGAAGCCAAGGATTCTGTTAGCTTTATTGCGAACACTTATGCACTATTGTCTTGGTTTCAGATTACTGCTAACCAGAACTCCTAAATCTTTTTCGCAATCCGTAATATTAAGATCTACATTTAGTTTAAATGTGGCATGGTTATTTTCCTGTCCAACATTTAGCACTTTGCATTTGTCTATATTAAACTGCATCTGCCACTTCTCCGGCCACTGCATCAGTCTATTCAAATCATCCTGGAGTGCTCTAATGTCCTCGTCAGAATGAATTCGACGGCCTATTTTGGTGTCATCGGCAAACTTGCTTATGTCGCTCTTTATGCCCTCATCAATGTCGTTTATGTAGATTGTGAACAACAGAGGGCCCAACACTGACCCCTGTGGAGCGCCGCTCGTGACGCTTCCCCACTCTGATTTCTCCCCATTTATGCAAACTCTCTGCTGCCTATTTGTCAACCATGCCTCTATCCAGGAAAAAATTTCTCCTATTCCATGTGCCTTAATTTTCCTCAATAGTCTCTGATGTGTGACCCTGTCAAAAGCCTTACTGAAGTCCATACAAACAATATCATATTCATTACCATGATCAACCTCCTCAAACACATTAGTGAAAAAAGTTAACAAATTCGTAAGGCAGGAACGCCCCTTTGTAAAACCATGTGATGAATGGTTTGAAAAACCGACAAGTTGAAGATTGAGACACTTATGCAGCATACGTTTCCTGAATAAAGATTCCCATATGCTGCATAAGTGTCTCAATCTTCAACTTGTCGGTTTTTCAAACCATTCATCACAACTGTCAGACACTGCAGCATCATGGGATCTTGTTACAAAGAATTCTTCAACACTTGTTCAATCTTTGGACGAAGATCTACTTCGACTAGTGGATGGTACCACTATGACCCCGCCTCCGCCTGCTTCACCTCACCTCACTACAGTATATAAGCCACGTCTACGGCCCTATGCTGTACATTCTACAAGATTGATGGACTGAACACATCGACTCCAGGCTGAGGGACTGATTACCTCATACTCCTCTCCTTACGCCTTCCTCTTTGTATTGGACTGATGAAGCCACTGTGTGGCGAAACGTTTCCTGAATAAAGATTCCCATATGCTGCATAAGTGTCTCAATCTTGTAAAACCATGCTGAGAATCGTTGATTAATTCATGCTTTTCAAGGTGGCAACGAACTGTCTCGGCAATTATTGATTCCATAAATTTTCCCACTATAGAGGTTAGGCTTATTGGTCTATAGTTCGAAGCTAAGGACCTGTCACCTGCTTTGAAAATAGGCATCACATTTGCCATTTTCCACTTATCTGGCACCATGCCAGTCTGTAGTGATATGTTGAAAAGATTAGCCAGATATTTGCTAAGTTCCTCTTTACATTCCTTTAGAACCCTTGCATACAGTTCATCAGGGTCTGGGAATTTGTTAGGTTTTAATTTATCTATTTGCCTAAGGACCATGTCACTTGTGACCCTAATCGTGCATAGTTTATCATCATCCTGTTGTACATAGTTTATTATTTCTGGAATATCGCTAGTATCTTCTTATGTAAAAACTGAGAGGAAGTATGTGTTAAAAATTCTACACATTTCCTTGTCACTGTACGTGAGCTGATCCGAGTAACTTTTGAGTGGGCCTATCTTGTCCCTGATCTTACTTCTGTATACCTGAAAGAATCCTTTTGAATTAGTCTTCGATTCTCTTGCAACTTTAACCTCATAATCTCTTTTTGCTTTTCTTATTCCTTTTTTTATTTTTCTCTTTAACTGAATATATTGATTTCTTAATTGCACCTCTCCTCTTCTGATTTGCCTATGTATGCCTCTCTTTTGACGAATGAGATGTTTTAATCTATTGTTCATCCATTTAGGATCATTTTTGCTTGATCTGATTTCCCTATTTGGAAAACGTTATATTGGCAATCATCACCACCTACCTGACCCATAGTCAGGTCATTCCAGTTCAGCCCACCCAAGTAATTTTTCAGTCCTATGAAATCAGCCAAGCAGAAGTCAGGGACAGAGACTTGATTGCCATTATTAGGGGAATTCCATGATGTATGAAAACTGAGTGATTTGTGATCACTTTCCCCAAGCTCATTATTAACCTCAAGATTATTAATTAGCGTTTCCCTGCTGGCAAGAACCAAGTCAAGCAGGTTATTTTCTCTAGTTGGCTGTCACAAACTATTTTAAAAAACAATCCAGAATCGTATCAAGAATGTCACTCGATTCTAAATTTCCTGTCAAATTGCTCCAGTCAATCTGTCTATAGTTGAAATCTCCCATTATCACATTTTCGTATGTAGATACCTTACGAATTTCATCCCATAAAAGTTTACCGCATTCCCTATCAAGATTTGGGCCCTGTAAATGACACCTAAAATTAGTTTTTCACAGCCCTTGAGAAGGTGTGACCAAATAGATTTAGTAGCTGATGCTTCTAATTTTATATCTTGTCTAACACAACAATTTAAATCGTCTCTGACGTACATTGCTACTCCACCACCCTTCCTGTTGACCCTGTTAGTGTAGAATAATTTATAGCCTTGTATGTGACATTCAGAAGGCATCTCTTTCAGAGTGAGCCAGGTCTCTGTTATAGCAATGATATCTATGTTTCCTGCACTTGTAATTAATCTTAGCTCATCTATCTTATTTCTCACACTCCTGCTATTAGTATAGTAGACCATAAGGGAGCTAGTCCTTTGCTGTCCTCTGCTGTCTCCTTTTGTTTGCTGACCTGATCTATTATCTTTATTTATAACTTCATGATGAATGTCTTTTATACATTTACTGTTTTCAACCCTAGTGTTGCAATCTGACTGTTTCCCACATACACCCATACCTCTATCTTCTATCAGTTTAAAATCCTAGGCGTTTCAGCAATAGCCCTCTCGACTGAGTCTGCAAGTGCTACCACCCCAGCCCCAGAGAGATGTACCCCATCCCTTGCGTAAATATCATGTTTGCAATAAAATTTGTCCCAGTTGTCAATGAATGGAATTGTAAGTTCCTTGCAGTATCTGTCTAGTCAGCAATTTACACCAATTGCCCTAGATAACCATTCATTGCCCACTCCCCTTCTAGGCAAGATGCTACATATGATTGGGACCCCTCCCTTAGACTTAATTAAATCTATAGCTGACCTGTATTTATCTAGCAGCTCTTCTCTCCTACCCTTCCCAATATCATTTCCACCAGCACTGAGACAGATAATAGGCTTGTTACCATTACCTGTTGACTATGTCACTATCACCAGCTCCAGGGAAGCACACACTATCTCTTACCTTCTTATTCCTATTACAGAAAGCACGGTCCATATATCTTACCTGTGAGTCACCAACCACAAGTATGCGCTTACCTCTATTTGCAGGGGAAATAGTACCTTTACCTTCACTGGCCACTGAAGTACACTCATCCTGAAGAACAGAGAAGCGATTTCCTACCTTCAAATCTTCTCTCTTAACTTTCCTTAATTTTATGCTCTTCCCATTACTGGGAACCACTTGCCACTTGTAGCAGGTGCTGGACTGCACCTCGCTGCTTGTAGCCTCTTTCCCCTCCACCATTCCAGCCACCTCACACTCGCTCCCAAACCCACTGAGGTGAAACTTCAGCCTCCTAATTTCCTCCTGGAGAAGCAAGACTTCCCCCTTCAACTCTCCAACGTCTATTTTTAAAACACTGCAAAAGCAAGCCATGGCTTTGTAACCGTCCACACTAATCCCCAAAGCAGATCAGGGCCTGTGACCTCACGTGACGACTGACTACAAGTATAAAATATATTCGAGGAATACTCCTTATAATTCATTAATAAATATTGCCTCACAGTTAATGCTTAATAATTATAAATTAAATGAGCAGGCACGTCGTAAGTATATATCATGACTTCATGCCGTCATTAAAAATGTCAAGAAACAGTAATACAGTTATGATGATATACAAGACGAGGATACAAGTGTCCTGTTGCTAGGGTGGTAGCACCCTCAGCTTACACATTGAGTGCCAGTGTTTCGATCCCCGGTACGGGTGGCAACACTGGGCTGCTGTCCCTGTTCACCTAGCACTAAGGAGGTACCTAGGGGTTAGTTGACTGGTGTGGGTCGCATCCTGGGGACAAAATTAACCTAGGTTGCCCGATATGTTCTACATGTCAAGGAGCTTTCTATATAGTATGTCAATGATGTTAGCTATGGTCTGTATAAGTTGTATCATGTACTTGTAGAAATAAAGATTATTATATTATCACTGAAGACTACAATGACAGGACTCTCTTAAGAGAGTGAAAAATTAACACAAGGTACGCAATGCTATACCAATCTACCCACACTGGACTATTGTCCAGTGTGGGTAGATTGGTGGCCCGGTGGCCTGGTGGCTAAAGCTCCCGCTTCACACACGGAGGACCCGGGTTCGATTCCCGGCGGGTGGAAACATTTCGACACGTTTCCTTACACCTGTTGCCCTGTTCACCTAGCAGCAAATAGGTACCTGGGTGTTAGTCGACTGGTGTGGGTCGCATCCTGGGGGACATGATTAAGGACCCCAATGGAAATAAGTTAGACAGTCCTCGATGACGCACTGACTTTCTTGGGTTATCCTGGGTGGCTAACCCTCCGGGGTTAAAAATCCGAACGAAATCTTATCTTATCTTATTGGTATAGCATTGCGTACCTTGTTCCGAGGTTCGTAGGTTCGAGTCTCCTTCAGCCAGAGATCAGTGTTTGTGTATATTTCACCCGCTCTTGCGAATTCCTTGCATATATATATATATATATATATATATATATATATATATATATATATATATATATATATATATATATATATATATATATATATATATATATATATATTCCCAACAAGTCGGTCGTCTCCCACCGAGGCAGGGTGACCCAAAAAGAAGAAAATCCCCAAAAAGAAAATACTTTCATCATTCAACACTTTCACCACACTCACACATAATCACTGTTTTTGCAGAAGTGCTCAGAACACAACAGTTTAGAAGCATATACGTATAAAGATACACAACATATCCCTCCAAACTGCCAATATCCCAAACCCCTCCTTTAAAGTGCAGGCATTGTACTTCCCATTTCCAGGACTCAAGTCCGGCTATATAAAAATAACCTGAATCCCTTCACTAAATATTACCCTGCTCACACTCCAACAGCTCGTCAGGATGGATATATATATATATATATATATATATATATATATATATACAGATAGATAGGCAGTGGAACCTCGGTTGTCGTATGCTCTAGTTCGTATTTAAAACTATAGTTATTCTCTATAAATTGTATTTTTTTGTTAATATTTCCCATAAGAAATAATGAAAATCCAATTAATCCGTTCCAGACACCCAAAAATATTTACAAAAAAGTACATTTTATATATACATATACTATGGAAGACAAGCCACGGGGGACGACTTGTCTTGCATTGTTAACATCGCCTGTCTGCGATGGTATTGCATATATATGCTATGTCATTCCGTACAGTTGAAATTGGTCAGTTAGCATGAACTTGTCTAATATTAAGTCCATTCTAAAATTTTCTCTTATACATTTAAAGATATATTTTTTTTCATTTATGTTAATGAAAAAATTAATAATTTTGTACCAAAAGAACCTTAGAAAAATTACCCAATATTATTATAAGAAACGCAATTTAATTTAGCCTAATCCAACTAAATATGTTTTAGATGAGTTTACAATAATTTAATAATAAACAATGAAATAATTTTTTTTCTTTAGTTTCAGAATGATTTTCGCGAAACTTATGTATACACAAATTCTCGCTTGCCTTATTCGGCAAGAAGAGCGTTGCTATTTCGGCCAAAATCGCAAGTTTTACCTATTCGGAACAACATATATATACACGTATATATAAGAAACTAATAATGAGAGGAAACTTAATTGGTCTTGACATAACCTTAAGTCAATATTTAAGATTTTCAGCAACACTCTACACTAACGATAAGACTTGGATACTTCCTCCTGTACTAACCTAACTTACATCATAAATATAAACAGTGGGGGAGATGGGGCTAACACTGGTAAGCTAGACAAGTGATAACACTGGTAAGCTAGACAAGTGATAACACTGGTAAACTAGACAAGTGATAACACTGGTAAGCTAGACAAGTGATAACACTGGTAAACTAGACAAGTGATAAGTCACATGGTAAGCTAGACAAGTGATAACACTGGTAAGCTAGACAAGTGACAACACTGGTAAGCTAGACAAGTGATAGCACTGGTAAGCAAAACAAGTGATACACTGGTAAGCTAGACAAGTGATAACACTGGTAAGCTAGACAAGTGATAACACTGGTAAGCTAGACAAGTGATAACACTGGTAAGCTAGACAAGTGATAACACTGGTAAGCTAGACAAGTGATAACATTGGTAAGCTAGACAAGTGATAACACTGGTAAGCTAGACAAGTGATAACACTGGTAAGCTAGACAAGTGATAACACTGGTAAGCTAGACAAGTGATAACACTGGTAAACTAGACAAGTGATAACACTGGTAAGCTAGACAAGTGATAACACTGGTAAGCTAGACAAGTGATAACACTGGTAAGCTAGACAAGTGATAGCACTGGTAAGCTAGACAAGTGATAACACTGGTAAGCTAGACAAGTGATAACACTGGTAAGCTAGACAAGTGATAACACTGGTAAGCTAGACAAGTGATAACACTGGTAAGCTAAACAAATGATAACACTGGTAAGCTAGACAAGTGATAACACTGGTAAGCTAGACAAGTGATAACACTGGTAAGCTAGACAAGTGATAACACTGGTAACCTAGACAAGTGATAACATTGGTAAACTAGACACTGGTAAGCTAGACAAGTGATAACACTGGTAAGCTAGACAAGTGATAACACTGGTAAGCTAGACAAGTGATAACACTGGTAAGCTAGACAAGTGATAACACTGGTAAACTAGACAAGTGATAACACTGGTAAACTAGACAAGTGATAACTCTAGTAAGCTAGACAAGTGATAACACTGGTAAACTAGACAAGTGATAACTCTAGTAAGCTAGACAAGTGATAACACTGGTAAACTAGACAAGTGATAACACTGGTAAGCTAGACAAGTGATAACATTGGTAAACTAGACAAGTGATAACACTGGTAAGCTAGACAAGTGATAACACTGGTAAACTAGACAAGTGATAACACTGGTATGCTTGACAAGTACTAGCACCTCTCTCTTTCCTATACAATTTGCTCCATACACTACTTAATAATCTTTACTACCAGAAGTCTTCTACCATTTGCAGTGTGTAAATTCTTCTCCAGACTGCTCCATTTAGGTCAGGGAGCACAGGGACTGCCAGAGCTCAACAACAGTTCATCAGCCATATTAACTATGTTGCCTAAATCACAGCAGAAGCAACTACGTCCCTCCTTCCCTCTTGTGGTTGACTATCACTGCCTCCCTGCAACACCTGCCCTTACTCTCTT
Organism: Cherax quadricarinatus; assembly: GCF_026875155.1. NCBI lineage: Eukaryota > Metazoa > Arthropoda > Malacostraca > Decapoda > Parastacidae > Cherax > Cherax quadricarinatus. The sequence continues at coordinate 32,434,173 of NC_069421.1, read as the reverse complement.
TCACTTACCTCTTCAGTCTAAATGTTAAAAAAATCTTAAATAACATTGAAAAATAAATAGTTTTCCTAACTACTGCCAATAGCATCCGGATAATTTGATAAAATATATAAAATAGTAGGTTGGTGTGAAACACAAGCCTGTAATTTGTTTTGCATGATGGTAGGATTGCTGGTGTCTTTTTCTGTCTCATAAACATGCACGATTTCAGGTACGTCTTGCTACTTCTACTTACACTTAAGTCACACTATACATGCATGAACCCTCTGGGTTCTCTTCTATTTTCTTCCTAGTTCTTGTTCTTATTTATTTATCTCCATGGGGAAGTGGAACAGAATTCTTCCTCCGTTAGCTATGCGTGTCGTAGGAGGCGACTATAATGCCGGGAGTAATGGGCTAGTAGCCTCTTCTGTATAAACTACTAAAAACAAGGAAAATAAAAACTTTATAAAATTGGGATGTCTGAATGTGTGTGGGTGTAGTCCGAATGATAAGAAAGAAATGATTGCTAATGTTATAAATGAAAAAATCTTGGATGTCCTGGCCCTAAGCGAAACAAAGCTGAAGGGGGTAGGAGAGTTTCAGTGTGGAGAAATAAATGGGAGAAATAAATGAGAGAGGTAGAAAACTAAGGAAGGGGTAGCAATAATGTTGAAGGATCAGTTATGGAACGAGAAGAGGGAATATAAATGTATAAATTCAAGGATTATGTAGATTAAAATAAGGGTCGGATGTGAAAAGTGGGTCATAATAAGTGTGTGCGCACCTGGAGAAGCGTGTAGAGGATAGAGATTTTGGGAGATGTTCAGTGAGTGTGTAGGAACTTTTGAGCCAAGTGAGAGAGCAATTGTGGTAGGGGACCTAAACGTTAAAGTAGGAGAAACATTTAGAGAGGGTATGGTAGGTAAGTTTGGGGTGCCAGGTGTAAATGATAATGGGGGTGCTTTGATTGAACTTTGTATAGAAAGGGGTTTGGCTATAAGTAACACATATTTTAAGAAAAAGAGGATAGATAAGTATACAATAAATGATATAGGGCGTAATGGCAGTTGTTTGTTGGACTACGTATTGGGTTGACTTCAGGATGTACATGTTTATAGAGGAGCCACAGATATATCAGATCACTTTTTAGTTATTTCTACAGTGAGAGCAAAAGGTAGGTGGGATACAAGGAAAATAGAAGCAGCAAGTAAAAGAAAGGTGAAGGTTTTAAACTAAAGGAGGAGGCAGTTAGGGTAAGATATAAACAACTGTTGGAGGACAGATGGGCTAGTGAGAGTACTGGCAATGGGGTAGAAGATGTATGAGGTAAGTTTAGGGATATAGTGTTAGAGTGTTCAGCAGAAGTTTGTGGTTACAGGAAAGTGGATGTGGGAGGGAAGAAGAGCGATTGGTGGAATGATGATGTAAAGAAAGTAGTAAGAGAGAAAAAGTTAGCATATGACAGGTTTTTACAAAGTTGAAGTGAGACAAGGAGGGAGGAGTATAAGGAGAGAAAAAGAGAGGTTAAGAGAGTGGTGAAATGTAAAAACAGAACAAATGAGAGAGTGGGTGAGATGTTATCAACAAATTTTGTTGAGAATAAGAAAAAGTGAGTTAAGAAAGCCTAGGGAACGAATGGATATGTTAGTTAAAAATAGGAGAGGAGAGTTATTAAACAGAGAGTTAGAGATATCAAGAAGATGGAGGAAATATTTTGAGGAATTGTTAAATATTGATGAAGATAGGGAATCTGTGATTTCGTGTATAGGGCAAGGAGGAATAACATCTTACAGGAATGTGGAAGAACCAGTTGTGAGTGTGGGGGACAGTGGGTAGAATGAAAGGGGGTAAAGCAGGTGGAATTGATGGGATAAAGATTGAAATGTTAAAAGCAGGTGGGGATATAGTTTTGGAGTGGTTAGTGTTTTTATTTAATAAATGTATGGGAGAGGGTAAGGCACATAGGGATTGGCAGAGAGCTTGCATAGTTCCTTTGTATAAAGGCAGAAGGGACAAAAAGAGTGTAAAAATTATAGGGGAATAAATCTGTTGATTATACCGGGTAAGATAGAGAGCAGGATAACAGATGAACAAGGAGGCTTTAGGAAGGGTAAAGGGTGTGTAGACCAAGTGTTTGCAGTGAAACAAACAGGTGAACAGTATTTAGATAAGGGTAAAGAGGTTTTTGTGGCATTTATGAATTTGGACAAGGCATATAATAGGGTGGATAAGGGGAGCAATGTGGCAGATGTTGCAAATGTATGGAATAGGAAAGTAGTGAAGAGTCTTTAAGAGGATACTGTGGTTCAGGTTAGACTATGTAGGAGAGAGGGAGATTTCCCAGTAAAAGTAGGCTTCAGACAGGGATGTGTGATGTCACCATGGTTTTTCTATATATTTATAGACGGAGTTGTAAGAGAAGTGAATGCTCGGGTGATGGCAAGAGGTGTGGGGTTAAAAGATAAAGAATCTATTACAGAGTGGGACTTGTCATAGTTGCTCTTTGCTGATGACAATGGAGAGATTCTGAAGAGAAGTTGCAAAGGATGGTTGATGAGTTTGGTAGGGTTTGTAAAAGAAGGAAATTAAAAGTGAATATAGGAAAGAGTAAGGTGATGAGGATAACAAAAAAAATTAGGTAATGGAAGACTGGATATCAGATTGGAAGGAGAGAGTATGGAGGAGGTGAATGTATTCAGATATTTGGGAGTGGACATGTCAGCAGATGGGTCTATGAAAAATGAGATGAATCATAGAAATGACGAAGGGATAAAGGTGAGTGTTGCACTGAGGAGTCTGTGGAGACAAAGAACTTTATCCATGAAAGCAAAGAAGGGAATGTATGAGAGTATAGTTATACCAATGCTCTTGTATGGGTGTAAAGCATGGGTGGTGAATGTTGCAACAAGGAGAAAGCTGGAGGCAGTGAGGATGTCATGTCTGAGGGTGATGTGTGGTGTGAATATCATGCAGAGTCCGTACTTTGGAGATTAGGAGGAAATGTGGGATTACCAAAACTATTATGCAGAGGGTTGAGGAGGGGTTACTGAGATGACTTCGAGAGTGCATAAATCTGTAGTGGAGGGAAGGTGGAGTAGGAATCGGCCTAGGAAAGGTTAGAGGGAGGGGATAAAGGTTTTGTGTGCGAGGGGCTTCGACTTCCAGCAAGCGTGCGTGAGCGTGTTAGATAGGAGCAAATGGAGACTATGGTTTTTAAGCCTAACATGTTGTTGGAGTGTAAGCAATGTAGCATTTATGAAGGGATTTAGGGAAACCGCAGGCCGGACTTGACTCCTGGAGATGGGAATTACAGTGTCTGCACTCTGAAGGAGGGGTGTTAATGTTGCAGTTTTATAACTGTAGTGTAAGCACGCCTCTGGCAAGACGGTAATGGAGTCAATGATGATGGAAGTTTTTCTTTTTCGGGCCACCCTGCCTTGGTGGGAAACAAACTGTGTGTGAAAAAAATATAAAAATAACATTCAACTCTTTTAAACTAACCTAATTATAGGCTCGGCTGTTAAAACTGTGCAAAACGCTTTTATACCTTAAATATTTCACTGCCTTTATATAATTTTGATCCTAGACTGTTCTGCAATGATCAGAAACTCCTGCAAGTATGCATTTACTTATCTAAAACAAATACTAATCATAAATTTAATAAAGAATGTAGATAAATGATTCAGAGATCCGACGTGTTCTAATTTAATGTTTCTTTCTCCCTGATAAGTCTGTAGCAGTGCAGATGAGGTTCTCTGCTTGGTTAATTCCGTCGGTATGCAGTGACAATAACCACTTCTGACTTGTTAATCCTGTGGTGTTGCAATGCTTTTGGTTCTTCCTGGATGGGTAATGCGAAACTTCGATGATTGGTTGCTCACGTTAAGACATAACACCGTTCTACCTCCCCGGAGACTTCCTAGTTTGTTCTGCCCAGTTCCGGATAAATGAGGCTGCTGGTGCTAGCTGCAAAAAATCCAGGAACCTATACACTACAGTCCGGCTCATCAGGAACTGACTTGAGGAACTTCTCAAGTTTTCTCTTGAAGACAGCCAGAATCTGTTGGTAATTCCCCTTATGTATGAAGGGAGGGTGTTGAAAAAGTCTTGGTGCCTTCATACTTTTTGAGTTTTCCCTTAGCCTACTTACTGGTCTCCTGTTCTTCACTGGGGGAAAATTTTTCATAGTTTACCTAGTCTCTTACTTTCATAGGGAATAATTTGTATGTGCAGATTTGGGACCATATAGTGTAGCTTTCTCGCCTACTAATTTAGATGCTTGGCTGAATTTATGTGAGAAGTGAATGCTCTCTGAACATTCTAGAGGTCTGCATTGAACGGAGCTGAAGAATAAGACACATTTGCAACACTGGTTGTCTTCATTGTTTAAACTCCTCGCCTGTATCACAGACTATCAGTTTGGCGAAACGTTTTGCCTATACAGAAGGCTTTTTCAGTACTGAAGATATCTGTTGTCTTATTCATCAATATTATGACAATTAAACGGAGCTGTTAGAGTACAGTAGCGCCCCTGCCTGGATAGAATAAGTGTCTTAAAGATTAATCAACGGCTTACCTGGAGTATTTCTGGGGAGAGTATTTCTTACACAAATAACCCACACTTAGAAGAGAGGAGCTTACGACGACGTTTCGGTCCGACTTGGACTATTTACAAAGTCACGCTAACAGAAAGGAGACAAGGAAGGAGTATACATAGGCCAGCAGACATTGACGGGAGCAAGAGAGGTAGTGGTGGTGGTGGTAGTTGTAGTTGTGGAGTCAATCAAATACTAAGAAAGAGGAGCACTGCAAAGGAGCTAGGGGCCCACAGAGGGTAGGAGCAAGAACACAGGGGAAAAATAATAAAAGAACCTTGAGTATTTGTTCTTTTATTTTTTATTATTTCTGTTATTATTTCCCCCCTCCCCTCTTGTTCCTACCCTCTGTGGGCCCCTAGCTCCTTTGCAGTGCTCCTCTTTCTTAGTATTTGACTCCACTGCTACAACTACTACCACCACCACTACCTCTCTTGCTCCCGTCAATGTCTGCTGGCCTATGTATACTCCCTCCTTGTCTCCTTTCTGTTAGCGTAACTTTGTAAATAGTCCAAGTCGGACCGAAACGTCGTCGTAAGCTCCTCTGTTTTATGTGTGGGTTATTTGTGTATTGTTCCAGTCACTGTATTGTACCTTTTGTTATTTTTTGGTATTTCTTGCTTTGAAGGATCTTGTTATGCAGTCTACCATTTTCCTTGTGGTCGTGATAGTGACACGTGTGATTCTTGAAGGTGACATCCTCTGACAGTCACTCCAAAGTCTCTCGCGTTAGTCTTTCGCTCAGTTATGTGATTCGAGTTTGTTTTATACTTCAATCTTTTCGTAATGGAGTAAATGAAACTTGTCTTCATGGAGCATCATGCTGTTGAAAGTAGATCACTGGAATGCTTCGTTTATATAAGCTTGGACGCTTTGTGTGTCCTTAATAGTTGTCATTTACACGTAGTGCAGTATCCTCTGAAAAGGACAGTGTGATGCTATGATTTATGTCTGTATGTCGGGTATGAGAATAAGAAAAAAAACACGCGTTTTTGCGGTCATCATTTCTGCAAGCATTTTTGTGTTCTGCGATCCTAATGTCCAGAGATCTGGCTGTTTCCCCTACATATACTTTGTCACACTCCCCACATAGTATAGTGTAAATTCCTGCACTTGTGCCAGAATCATGCTTGGGTTTTTGTATCAGGTTCCTAATAGTAGTTGAAGAGCTGGTAGATATTTTAGCCAGTTTTCTGTCAAACGTTTTTGAAACAGTGGCAACGTTGCTGACCGGTAAAACAATGTAACTTGGAGGCTTTTCTTCAGCTTGACTGGTGTTGGTCTTGCTGAGGATACGTGTCGCACGTTTCCTGCAGTCACGTATGAAGTGTAGGGGAAAGTGTAGTGAACTAAAAGAGTTGGTGATGTATGTGCATTCTTCTTCGAGGAACTGCGGACTGGAAATTCTGTAGGCTCTCAGAAAGAAGCCAATAACTACCCCTCTTTTAGTTCTTGTGTCATGGTGAGAGAAGAAATGTAGAAGATCGTTCTTGTAGATATGTTTCCGGTAGACTTTAAAAGAAAGTCTGTTTTTCCCTGTGCGTAGGAGAACGTCGAGAAAAGGTAACTGGTTGTCCTTCTCCTCCTCTACAGCCATTGGTGGGTGTACTACAGCCACTGGTGGGTGTACTATTAAATTTACACTAGAGGAGGAGAAGGACAACCAATTGCCTTTTCTCGACGTTCTCTTACGCACAGGGAAAAACAGACTTTCTTTTAAAGTCTACCGGAAACCTATCTACAAGAACGATCTTCTACATTTCTTCTCTCACCATGACACAAGAACTAAAAGAGGGGTAGTTATTGGCTTCTTTCTGAGAGCCTACAGAATTTCCAGTCCGCAGTTCCTCGAAGAAGAATGCACATACATCACCAACTCTTTTAGTTCACTACACTTTCCCCTACACTTCATACGTGACTGCAGGAAACGTGCGACACGTATCCTCAGCAAGACCAACACCAGTCAAGTTGAAGAAAAGCCTCCAAGTTACATTGTTTTACCGGTCAGCAACGTTGCCACTGTTTCAAAAACGTTTGACAGAAAACTGGCTAAAATATCTACCAGCTCTTCAACTACTATTAGGAACCTGATACAAAAACCCAAGCATGATTCTGGCACAAGTGCAGGAATTTACACTATACCATGTGGGGAGTGTGACAAAGTATATGTAGGGGAAACAGCCAGATCCCTGGACATTAGGATCGCAGAACACAAAAATGCTTGCAGAAATGATGACCGCAAAAACGCGTGTGTTCAACGTAGGGACGATGCTGGACACCTCATGAAATTCAATAAAGCTAAACTAGTGATTAAAGAAGACGACTTAAGACGGAGAAAATGCATTGAAGCTGCACTAGTCACTGTCAGTAACACTATAAAGCAAAAATCCGGTAGTTACAGTATCTCAGAATTGCTAATCACAGGATATTACCCATCCTGGGAACTGCTGTTACATGATGTCAGCAGGTCCCCCTCTAGCCATCCGTCTCACCTCCTTAGTTCCACTACTACTACCACCTCCACCCACGCGTCACTTCACCTGACTCCTGCCACTATATATATGCGTATTAGGACCGAAGAAGCCACTCGTGACGAATGTTTCCTTTAATAAATATCCTTAACTGTTTATAAGCGTCTTTTTCCACATCTTGTCGGTATCACCATACCATTTCCTCAGGTCTTGGATGCTCTAGAGGACAGACAAAATGCAGATGTAGTGTAGACAGACTTTGCAAAAGCCTTAGACGAGTGCGGCCACGGTGTAATGTGCACAAAATGCGTGATAAAGGAATAACGATAAAAGTTGGTAAAAGCATCTATAGCTTCCTAATAAATAGAACACAAAGAGTAATAGTAAACAGAGTAAAGTCTGAGGCAGCCATAGTGAAAACTTCTGTTCCACAAGGTGCAGTACTCGCCCCCATCCTGGTCCCTATCCTCATGTTTAACAGAGATGTCAAGATGTCAAGAGGACATCAACCAAATTCTTAAATGGGCCGCGGAAAATGATATGAAGTTCAATGAAGAGAAATTTCAGTTACACCTATTTGGAAAACTCGAAGAAATTAAAACTATATCGAAGTATAAAATACACCCCAACCACACAATAGAGCGAAAAACTAATGTGAAGGACCAGGATATGATAATCTCAGAGGATCTCACTTTGAAAGGCCACAACAATGTATCTATCACCTCTGCGAGAAAAATGATTGGATGGATATTGAGAACCTTCAAAACTAGGGATACCAAGGCCATGATGATTCTCTTCAATTCGCTTCTTTCTAGGCTGAAATATTGCTGTACACTAACGGCCCCTGTCAAGGCTGGTGAAATTGCTGACTGGAGAAATGACTGAGAACCTTCACGTCACACAAAAGTACGATAAAACACCTAAATTACTGGGAACGGTTGAAGTTTTTTGACTTGTATTCCTTGGAATGCAGGTGAGATACATGATGATATACATCTGAAAAATTCTAGAGGGATTAATACCGAATCTGCGCACGAAAATCACTCCCTACTCGGCAGGCGGTGCAGCATTCCCCCACTGAGACAACACAAGAAGTGCCAGGGGCCCAAGACTGTTCAACTGCCTCCCAGCATACATACGGGAGATTACCGATAGACCCCTGGCTGTCTTCAAGAAGGCACTAGACAGGCACCTAAAGTCAGTACCTGACCAGCCGTGCTGTGCTTCGTACGCCAATTTACGTGCGGCCAACAGTAACAGCCCGGTTGTTCAGGTCATGATCCACAGCAAGGCCTGGTCACAGACCGGGCTCCTGGGGCATTGACCCCTGAAACCCTCTCCAGGTATACTCCAGTGACTGAATCCACACCAGTGACTGTATACACACCAGTGACTGTATACACACCTGCGACTGTATACACACCTTTGACTGTATACACACCTGTGATTGTATACACACCTGTGATTGTATACACACCTGTGATTGTATACACACCTGTGATTGTATACACACCTGTGACATGTATACACACCAGTGACTGTATACACACCAGTGACTGTATACACACCAGTGACTGTATACACACCAGTGACTGTATACACACCAGTGACTGTATACACACCAGTGACTGTATACACACCAGTGACTGGCTGTATTTTGCTGCTTAAGAGAAGTGTGTATGAAGGTATTTTCTCCTCTGATAGGTTCCTCAGTCTGTTAGTTTAAGACGAACTTATTACCATCTTAATAGTTCGATTGTATCTGAGTGTTCGTCTGTACTGGTTTATGGGATTTTTCTCTCCAATTATAGTTTGTGCTACATACTTCCATTTTAGACATCATAAATTGCAGTCACTAAGCAATAAGATAATTGGGGCCAGATCCGAAAGATAGTCGAGACAATATTCGATTTTCAGTAGTTGGTCTTTGAACTGCTGTGAAGCTGGATCTTGCGATTTATAAAGAAGTACAATAACTAGAATCTGACTTTCGATTTGTACTGATAAACCTTCGACTACATCATTTGTGGTGTTAAGTAACTCAGCGCAAATGAACGATTAAAAAACCGACCAATACCCGTATTGTCTTCTTTTTTTATAGCATCTGAAAAGATTGAATCCAAAGTTCATATTTTATAGTCAAAGTCGTGTTTTATGTGGGTCTCTGCGGAAGTCGCAAACAATGAATCTGAGTAGTACATAAACGTTATTTTTCTGATGTTACTTGTTTTAAGACCTTGTATGGTGGAAAAAATAAATGTTTTATTAGTCGATTGTTGTGTTGGTAGGTTTTTTTGTTTTTGTTTTTGGTTTCATATCCGTGGCTTTTATGTGCAAGCCACTGGCTTTATTTCCTGTCCAGTATGGCTCCAAGGTGGCAGTACATTCTTATTGTTCTTTGCCATTCTTTTTCTCTCCCTGGCATTAAAAAAAATTGCTGCTCTGTGAAGTTCAACGATGAGAAATTTCAATTACTCAGATATGGTAAACATGAGGAAATTAAATCTTCATCAGAGTACAAAACAAATTCTGGCCACAAAATAGAGCGAAACACCAACGTCAAAGACCTGGGAGTGATCATGTCGGAGGATCTCACCTTCAAGGACCATAACATTGTATCAATCGCATCTGCTAGAAAAATGACAGGATGGATAATGAGAACCTTCAAAACTAGGGAGGCCAAGCCCATGATGACACTCTTCAGGTCACTTGTTCTATCTAGGCTGGAATATTGCTGCACACTAACAGCACCTTTCAAGGCAGGTGAAATTGCCGACCTAGAAAATGTACAGAGAACTTTCACGGCGCGCATAACGGAGATAAAACACCTCAATTATTGGGAGCGCTTGAGGTTCCTAAACCTGTATTCCCTGGAACGCAGGAGGGAGAGATACATGATTATATACACCTGGAAAATCCTAGAGGGACTAGTACCGAACTTGCACACGAAAATCACTCACTACGAAAGCAAAAGACTTGGCAGACGATGCACCATCCCCCCAATGAAAAGCAGGGGTGTCACTAGCACGTTAAGAGACCATACAATAAGTGTCAGGGGCCCGAGACTGTTCAACTGCCTCCCAGCACACATAAGGGGGATTACCAACAGACCCCTGGCAGTCTTCAAGCTGGCACTGGACAAGCACCTAAAGTCAGTTCCGGATCAGCCGGGCTGTGGCTCGTATGTTGGTTTGCGTGCAGCCAGCAGCAACAGCCTGGTTGATCAGGCTCTGATCCACCAGGAGGCCTGGTCTCAGACCGGGCCGCGGGGGCGTTGACCCCCGGAACTCTCTCCAGGTAAACTCCAGGTATAATTGTCATACGCAGCGGCTGGCTACGAGGTCTTACCTCATTATTGCCACTGTTTTCTACTCATTGAACTATAGCATATTTTTTGGACGGAATTATTTTCAACCGTTTATTTAGGATAGTGCGGCATCTCTTCGGAGGGTAGTATTGACATCTTCCATTTCTTGTGCCAGTTGGTCCTACAAACACGCCACGCACAGTGCCAACACACGTGGATGTTCAGTTGACCGTGACCAGCTGGTTCTACATTAGCGATTATCTCATATAATTTAAAATGAACTAATTCGGTTCATTGTTACCCACGTACTTGGTGATGTGTATCTTCCACTGTGTCCCGTAAAAAACGCTCCTGCCGTGTGGGAAATACTTTTAAATTCGTGGTTTTCGACTTCTGT
>NC_069421.1:32393424-32418424 GCF_026875155.1 Cherax quadricarinatus | reverse complement strand
CAAATCTCTGTCCCAGATTTTCGCTTGGCCGACTTCATGGGACTGAAAAATTACCTGGGTGGGCTAAATTGGGATGACCTGACTATGGGTCAGGTACGTGATCTTGGTTGCCAATATGACATTTTTCAGAACATAGTTCTAGCTGCCCAGACAACTTTTGTTCCGAGTAGGGAAATTAGATCTAACAAAAATGATCCCAAATGGATGAACAATACACTAAAACATCTCATTGGTCAAAAGAGCGGCATATATAGGCGTATCGAAAGAGGGGATGGGCAGTTAAGAAATCAATATATTCATTTAAAGACAGAAATAAAAAAAGGGAATAAGAAAAGCAAAAAGGGATTATGATGTTATGGTCGCAAGGGATTCGAAGACTAACCCAAAAGGATTCTTTCAGGTACACAGAAGTAAGATTAGGGACAAGATAGGCCCACTTAAGGACAGACTGAGGGCCCTGAATCTGCACTCACTAGAAAGGCGTAGAATTAGGGGGGATATGACTGAGGTGTATAAATGGAAAACAGGAATAAATAAAGGGGATGTAAATAGCGTGCTGAAAATTTCCAGCCAAGACAGGACTCGCAGCAATGGTTTCAAGCTGGAAAAAAGCAGATTCAGGAAGGATATAGGAAAGCACTGGTTTGGTAATAGAGTTGTGGATGAGTGGAACAAACTCCCGAGTACAGTTATAGAGGCTAAAGCGTTGTGTAGTTTTAAAAATAAGTTAGATTAATACATGAGTGGGTGTGGTTGGGTGTGAGTTGGATCTGATTAGCTTGTGCTACTAGGTTTGATGCCGCGCTCCTTCCTTAAGTGGAAGTGACCTGACTAGGTGGGTCATTGGGCTAATCTGGGGGGTCGTGGACCTGCTTCGCATGGGTTAGTAGGCCTGTTGCAGTGTTCCTTTTTTCTTATGTTCTTATTTAACAATGTAATGAGAAAGGAAAGCATCTTCGTCAACAAAGCCAGGACTAAGATTCACATTAAGAACGACTCACGAAACCTTAATAACACAACTGCAAACAAACCAGGGTACAGGTGGGGTTAGAACTCATGGCAAGCGAGTCTTAAAACTCCAAGATATTGCGTGTATAAATGGTGTATAAATATACCTGGATGGATGAATCTTATGGTATCAGCTGGCCCAGTGACATATACATTGACCTGGAGTTTTCCGACTCAGTCGCCATGGCATCAGTGAAGGCATGAAGAATGGTAGACAGTTTTGGCAGAGGACCAGTTAACAGGATGACTGTTGACAGAGCTCCTGGAGAGTGAAACCGTTGCCACAATAAATGATCACATTAGTTGCATCTGTGTCCATCTCTCTAACATTATTACTACTCCAGGTCACGCCCCGTTCTCGTATACATATTCTGGCACCCTTCCCTTCGTGCTTCGGTGTGGCTAGTTGATGTTCCAAGTCGGACCCAAACGTCGTCGTAAGTCTCACATTATGTGGGGGATTTTTGTGTATAGTTCCAGTTTATTCATTAGATTACACTGAAACAGCCTTAGTATAGTCCTGATATCTTGATATAGTCTTAATACAGTCTTGATACGAGTCTGGTACAATATTCAAGCGAAGGTGATACAGAAAAGACAGGCTTGACGCAGAGTTGATATAGGCGAGACACATGGAACAATAGTGATACATTTGTGATGAATGGTTTGAAAAAACGACAAGTTGAAGATTGAGACACTTATGCAGCATATGGGAATCTTTATTCAGGAAACGTTTCGCCACACAGTGGCTTCATCAGTACAAAGAATTCTTCAACACTTGTTCAACCTTTGGACGAAGACCTACTTCGACTAGTGGATGGTACCACTATGACCCCGCCTCCGCCTGCTTCACCTCACCTCACTACAGTATATAAGCCACGTCTACGGCCCTATGCTGTACATTCTACAAGATTGATGGACTGAACACATCGACTCCAGGCTGAGGGACTGATTACCTCATACTCCTCCTCTCCTTACGCCTTCCTCTTTGTATTGGACTGATGAAGCCACTGTGTGGCGAAACGTTTCCTGAATAAAGATTCCCATATGCTGCATAAGTGTCTCAATCTTCAACTTGTCGGTTTTTCAAACCATTCATCACAACTTTCAGACACTGCAGCATCATGGGATCTTGTTACAAAGAATTCTTCAACACTTGTTCAACCTTTGGACGAAGACCTACTTCGACTAGTGGATGGTACCACTATGACCCCGCCTCCGCCTGCTTCACCTCACCTCACTACAGTATATAAGCCACGTCTACGGCCCTATGCTGTACATTCTACAAGATTGATGGACTGAACACATCGACTCCAGGCTGAGGGACTGATTACCTCATACTCCTCCTCTCCTTACGCCTTCCTCTTTGTATTGGACTGATGAAGCCACTGTGTGGCGAAACGTTTCCTGAATAAGGATTCCCATATGCTGCATAAGTGTCTCAATCATCAATAGTGATACAGGCGTGACACAAGTAAAGTGTGATACTGGCGTGACGCAAATAACAGTGACACAGGCGTGACACAAGGAATAGCAGAGATACAGGCGTGACACAAGGAACAGTGGTACAGGCGTGACACAAGGAACAGTGGTACAAGCGTGACGCAAGGAACAGTGATGTGTACGAATGGTATATAATACCGACAAGATGAGATTAAGACACATGTGCAACATCTGGGTATCTTTATTGTAGACGTTTCGCCATCCAGTGGCTTTATCAATACAAATTCTAGGACATAACTTGAAGACAGTAGAACTATGTACAGAAGATGAGGTAATCAGTCCCTCAACCTAGCAGTAGGTGCGAAGAGCACCATAGTCGTGGTGCTCTTCGCACCTACTCCTAGGTTGAGGGACTGATTACCTCATCTTCTGTACATAGTTCTACTGTCTTCAAGTTATGTCCTAGAATTTGTATTGATAAAGCCACTGGATGGCGATACGTCTACAATAAAGATACCCAGATGTTGCACATGTATCTTAATCTCATCAAGGAACAGTGATACAAGCGTGACACAAGGAACAGTGATACAAGCGTGACACAAGGAACAGTGATACAAGCGTGACACAAGGAACAGTGATACAAGCGTGACACAAGGAACAGTGATACAGGTGTGACACAAGGAACAGTGATACAGGCGTGACATAAGTAACAATGATACAAGCATGACACAAGGAACAGTGATACAAGCGTGACAAGGAACAGTGATACAAGCGTGACACAAGGAACAGTGATACAAGCGTGACACAAGGAACAGTGATACAGGCGTGACACAAGGAACAGTGATGCAGGCGTGACACAAGGAACAGTGATACAGGCGTGACACAAGGAACAGTGATACAAGCGTGACACAAGGAACCGTGATACAGGCGTGACACAAGGAACCGTGATACAAGCGTGACACAAGGAACAGTGATACAAGCGTGACACAAGGAACAGTGATACAAGCGTGACACAAGGAACAGTGATACAGGCGTGACACAAGGAACAGTGATGCAGGCGTGACACAAGGAACAGTGATGCAGGCGTGACACAAGGAACAGTGATACAAGCGTGACACAAGGAACAGTGATACAAGCGTGACGCAAGGAACAGTGATACCAGCGTGACGCAAGGAACAGTGATACAAGCGTGACACAAGGAACAGTGATACAAGCGTGACACAAGGAACAGTGATACAAGCGTGACACAAGGAACAGTGATACAAGCGTGACACAAGGAACAGTGATACAAGCGTGACACAAGGAACAGTGATACAAGCGTGACACAAGGAACAGTGATACAAGCGTGACACAAGGAACAGTGATACAAGCGTGACACAAGGAACAGTGATACAAGCGTGACACAAGGAACAGTGATACAAGCGTGACACAAGGAACAGTGATACAAGCGTGACACAAGGAACAGTGATACAGGTGTGACACAAGGAACAGTGATACAGGTGTGACACAAGGAACAGTGATACAGGTGTGACACAAGGAACAGTGATACAGGCGTGACACAAGGAACAGTGATACATGTGACACAAGGAACAGTGATACAGGTGTGACACAAGGAACAGTGATACAGGCGTGACACAAGGAACAGTGATACAGGCGTGACACAAGGAACAGTGATACATGTGTGACACAAGGAACAGTGATACAGGTGTGACACAAGGAACAGTGATACATGTGTGACACAAGGAACAGTGATACAGGCGTGACACAAGGAACAGTGATACAGGCGTGACACAAGGAACAGTGATACAGGCGTGACACAAGGAACAGTGATACATGTGTGACACAAGGAACAGTGATACAAGCGTGACACAAGGAACAGTGATACATGTGTGACACAAGGAACAGTGATACAGGCGTGACACAAGGAACAGTGATACATGTGTGACACAAGGAACAGTGATACAAGCGTGACACAAGGAACAGTGATACAGGCGTGACACAAGGAACAGTGATACAGGCGTGACACAAGGAACAGTGATACATGTGTGACACAAGGAACAGTGATACAGGTGTGACACAAGGAACAGTGATACAGGCGTGACACAAGGAACAGTGATACAGGCGTGACACAAGGAACAGTGATACAGGCGTGACACAAGGAACAGTGATACAGGCGTGACACAAGGAACAGTGATACAGGTGTGACACAAGGAACAGTGATACAGGCGTAACACAAGGAACAGTGATACAGGCGTGACACAAGGAACAGTGATACAGGCGTGACACAAGGAACAGTGATACAGGCGTGACACAAGGAACAGTGATACAGGCGTGACACAAGGAACAGACACATAATGGCATAAAGCTTCAGTTGAGTGTTTATGTATATGCTGATGCACACTAATGATGTAGCAGCACGTAGTAAAACCGTTCCCAGACTGTTTAACACACCGTCACTGCCAGTGTAGACCTGTGGTCTTATCAGTAAAGCAGGGCACTCGACACTGGCTGACTTTCACGGCTGTTGCTGAGGTCATCGTCACTGTGCTAACTTGTGGCACTAACGGAACCAGGGCACTCGGCACTGTGGCACTAACAGTGAACCAGGGCATACGGCACTGTGTGGCACTGACAGTGAACCAGGGCACTCGGCACTGTGTGGCACTAACAGTGAGCCAGGGCACTCGGCACTGTGTGGCATTATCAGTGAACCAGGGCACTCGGCACTGGCTTACTTCGTCAGTCTTGATCTAGCCACTGATAGCGCTCTCATTGCTCTGAGTAATAATAACAGACACTTAAGTGGAATTTATGCTTTATTCAAGTGGCTACTCCAGTGCCACTCCCACACTCCTCCACAGTTTCACTCCCACTCCGTTACTCCTACACACTCCCACAGGTTTTTTCCCCTGCCTTGGTTCCTAATTAAGGTCATGACAGCAGGCACTGGAGGAAGCACTGCAGCAGTGTGGGCGTGACCACCTGGGTCCTGCACCAGTCTGGCCTTGCACGGCTCTTGTAGTTAGTGAGAGTTTATCAGTGCAGATGTCGGTATCTGTGAGTGTTCGTGTCCTCGGGGATTGCTAACTTCATTGGTGTCATTTAAAAACACACCCGAACTGATTATTTCAAATTACAGTGAAGCCGCAGTCGCCCAAAAGGAGAGGACAGGACTCACGACAATGGGCTCAAGTTGGAAATTTTTTTATTTCGATACAGGAAAGTACTGGTTTGGTAACAGAGTTGTGGATGAGTGGAACAAACTCTCGAGTAGAGTCATTGATGCTAAAACCTTGTATAGCTTAAAAAGTAATAGGTTAAACATGAGTGGCTGTGGGTGAATCTGCCTAGCATGGGCCAGTAGGCCTGCTGCAGTGTTCCTGCATTCTTATAAGAACATAAGAAAGGAGGATCACTGCAGCAGGCCTGTTGGCCCATACTAGGCAGTTCAATGTAGATAAATGCAAGGTTCTGAAGCTCGGGAGTGTCCATAACCCTAGCACTTATAAGTTAAATAATGTAGAACTTAGCCATACAGATTGCGAAAAGGACTTGGGGGTTATGGTAAGCAGCAAACTTAAACCAAGACAGCAATGCCTAAGCGTACGTAATAAGGCAAATAGATTACTGGGATTTATATCAAGAAGTGTAAGCAACAGAAGTCCAGAGGTCATATTGCAGCTTTATACATCATTAGTAAGGCCTCACCTAGATTATGCAGCTCAATTCTGGTCTCCATATAAGAACATAAGAAAGGAGGAACACTGCAGCAGGCCTGTTGGCCCAAACTAGGCAGATCCTTTACAATTCATCCCACTAACAAACGTTTGACCAACCCAATTTTCAATGCCACCCTAGAAACAAGCCCCGATGTGCAAGTCCCACTCAAATCCAACCCCTCCCACTCATGTACTTATCCAACCTAAATTTGAAACTACCCAAAGTCCTAGCCTCAATAAGAACATAAGAACATAAGAACATAAGAATGTAGGAACACTGCAGAAGGCCTACTGGCCCATACGAGGCAGGTCCTTATCTAAACGACATCTACCTAAAGCTACTCAAGAAATAACTCCTGTACCCCTTGACACCAATCAAACCCAGCCCCTCCCACTCATATATTTGTCCAGTCTCTTCTTAAAGCTACCCAAGGTCCTAGCCTCTATCACCCCACTGGGAAGACTGTTCCACGCATCTACAACTCTGTTAGAAAACCAGTACTTACCTATGTCCTTTCTAAATCTAAATTTATCCAACTTAAATCCATTATGTGTGTGATGAATGGTTTGAAAAACCGACAAGTTGAAGATTGAGACACTTATGCAGCATATGGGAATCTTTATTCAGGAAACGTTTCGCCACACAGTGGCTTCATCAGTCCAATACAAAGAGGAAGAACATTAAAATGGTATAAAGAGGAAGGCGTAAGGAGAGGAGGAGTATGAGGTAATCAGTCCCTCAGCCTGGAGTCGATGTGTTCAGTCCATCAATCCATCAATTCTACAAGATTGATGGACTGAACACATCGACTCCAGGCTGAGGGACTGATTACCTCATACTCCTGAATGAACATTAAAATGGTATAAAATACCGACAGATTGTTAGGTAAGACACATATGCAACAGTTAGGTATCTTTATTTCGAAACGTTTCGCCTACACAGTAGGCTTCTTCACTCGAGTACAGAAAAGTTGATAGAAGCAGAAGATACTTGAAGACGATGTAATCAGTCCATCACCCTTAAAGTTTTGAGGTGGTCAGTCCCTCAGTCTGGAGAAGAGCATTGTTCCGTTGTCTGAAACAATATGAAGTTGAAGTGACAGAATGGGGCTTTATATAGTGCCAGGAGGTGAGACGTAGGTTGATTTGGGAGGGCAGGTCCTTCTCAAACCCAGCCGTTCTCACTAGTAGAGGTTGTTGAAGTTGATGGTCTGTACCAAGATACCCTTGTGTTGCAGTGTCTGACAGAATGAACATTAAAATGGTATAAAATACCGACAGATTGTTAGGTAAGACACATATGCAACAGTTAGGTATCTTTATTTCGAAACGTTTCGCCTACACAGTAGGCTTCTTCAGTCGAGTACAGAAAAGTTGATAGAAGCAGAAGATACTTGAAGACGATGTAATCAGTCCATCACCCTTAAAGTTTTGAGGTGGTCAGTCCCTCAGTCTGGAGAAGAGCATTGTTCCGTTGTCTGAAACAATATGAAGTTGAAGTGACAGAATGGGGCTTTATATAGTGCCAGGAGGTGAGACGTAGGTTGATTTGGGAGGGCAGGTCCTTCTCAAACCCAGCCGTTCTCACTAGTAGAGGTTGTTGAAGTTGATGGTCTGTACCAAGATACCCTTGTGTTGCAGTGTCTGACAGAATGAACATTAAAATGGTATAAAATACCGACAGATTGTTAGGTAAGACACATATGCAACAGTTAGGTATCTTAACGTTTCGCCTACACAGTAGGCTTCTTCAGTCGAGTACAGAAAAGTTGATAGAAGCAGAAGATACTTGAAGACGATGTAATCAGTCCATCACCCTTAAAGTTTTGAGGTGGTCAGTCCCTCAGTCTGGAGAAGAGCATTGTTCCGTTGTCTGAAACAATATGAAGTTGAAGTGACAGAATGGGGCTTTATATAGTGCCAGGAGGTGAGACGTAGGTTGATTTGGGAGGGCAGGTCCTTCTCAAACCCAGCCGTTCTCACTAGTAGAGGTTGTTGAAGTTGATGGTCTGTACCAAGATACCCTTGTGTTGCAGTGTCTGACAGAATGAACATTAAAATGGTATAAAATACCGACAGATTGTTAGGTAAGACACATATGCAACAGTTAGGTATCTTTATTTCGAAACGTTTCGCCTACATTTTAATGTTCATTCTGTCAGACACTGCAACACAAGGGTATCTTGGTACAGACCATCAACTTCAACAACCTCTACTAGTGAGAACGGCTGGGTTTGAGAAGGACCTGCCCTCCCAAATCAACCTACGTCTCACCTCCTGGCACTATATAAAGCCCCATTCTGTCACTTCAACTTCATATTGTTTCAGACAACGGAACAATGCTCTTCTCCAGACTGAGGGACTGACCACCTCAAAACTTTAAGGGTGATGGACTGATTACATCGTCTTCAAGTATCTTCTGCTTCTATCAACTTTTCTGTACTCGACTGAAGAAGCCTACTGTGTAGGCGAAACGTTGTTAGGTAAGACACATATGCAACAGTTAGGTATCTTTATTATGAAACGTTTCGCCTACACAGTAGGCTTCTTCAGTCAAGTACAGAAAAGTTGATAGAAGATACTTGAAGACGATGTAATCAGTCCATCACCCTTAAAGTTTTGAGGTGGTCAGTCCCTCAGTCTGGAGAAGAGCATTGTTCCATAGTATGAAACAATATGGAGAAGAAGTGACAGGATGGAGCTTTTATAGCGCCAGGAGGTGAGACGTAGGCCACTAGGAGAGGTAAGAACTCAGATGTTGAAAGGTTAGGTCCCTCTCAAACCCAGCCCCTCTCACTAGTGGAAGTTGTCGAAGTTGATTGCAGGTCTGTACCAAGATACCCTTGTGTTGCAGTGTCTGACAGATTGAACATTAAAATGGTATAAAATACCGACAGGTTGTTAGGTAAGACACAATTAGGTATCTTTATTATGAAACGTTTCGCCTACACAGTAGGCTTCTTCAGTCAAGTACAGAAAAGTTGATAGAAGATACTTGAAGACGATGTAATCAGTCCATCACCCTTAACTGTTGCATATGTGTCTTACCTAACAACCTGTCGGTATTTTATACCATTTTAATGTTCAATCTGTCAGACACTGCAACACAAGGGTATCTTGGTACAGACCTGCAATCAACTTCGACAACTTCCACTAGTGAGAGGGGCTGGGTTTGAGAGGGACCTAACCTTTCAACATCTGAGTTCTTACCTCTCCTAGTGGCCTACGTCTCACCTCCTGGCGCTATAAAATCTCCATCCTGTCACTTCTTCTCCATATTGTTTCATACTATGGAACAATGCTCTTCTCCAGACTGAGGGACTGACCACCTCAAAACTTTAAGGGTGATGGACTGATTACATCGTCTTCAAGTATCTTCTATCAACTTTTCTGTACTTGACTGAAGAAGCCTACTGTGTAGGCGAAACGTTTCATAATAAAGATACCTAACTGTTGCATATGTGTCTTACCTAACAACCTGTCGGTATTTTATACCATTTTAATGCTCATTCAGGCGAAACGTTTCGAAATAAAGATACCTAACTGTTGCATATGTGTCTTACCTAACAATCTGTCGGTATTTTATACCATTTTAATGTTCATTCTGTCAGACACTGCAACACAAGGGTATCTTGGTACAGACCATCAACTTCAACAACCTCTACTAGTGAGAACGGCTGGGTTTGAGAAGGACCTGCCCTCCCAAATCAACCTACGTCTCACCTCCTGGCACTATATAAAGCCCCATTCTGTCACTTCAACTTCATATTGTAATAAAGTTGGTAGAATTACCGACAATATGTAAAGTAAAAGGACACAAGTGCAACTAATGTGACATTTATTGTAGCAACGTTTCGCTCTCCAGGAGCTTTACCAAGCCATTACAAACAATACATGGACACAGAGGGTATATAAAGGCTCAGAGTGAGGTGAATACTAGTGAGGTACCATTTCGATGTTCACTAGTGGTAGTAGTAGTAGTAGTAGTGGTAGTGACAAAAGCAATTAATTCGTACATGAGTAAAACGATATAAAAGCTATTACTTGGGTAACATAAAAATAGGTTGGACAAATATAAACTGGAATGAGGCAGGTTGTTTCAGTGTTCACTCTCTGTGCTTTGTGTAGTATAACAGGAGAGACTATGTGATGGCAGGGTTTACTGTTTTCAGGAGGATTCTTGCTAAGACTTCGGAGATGGTGAAGCTGCCGTTGTTTTGTTTAATTGTATTCGAAACAGCGATCAGTGCTGATTCAAGGCACTTGCGTGTGCGGAAATTAGTTTCTTTTATCACTAATTGGGCGTCTCTGAATTTCATAAGATGATTGGTGGAATTTCGGTGTTGTACACAGGCGTTGTTTAAGTTGTCGTTCCTACATGCGTATATGTGTTCATTGAGGCGGGTGTCGAGGTTTCTTGCTGTTTCACCTACGTATATCTTGTCAGAGCCTCCACAGGGTATAGTGTAAACTCCTGCATTGACTGGTTCGTGGTGCTTGGGTTTTGTCCTGGTTAGATCCTTTATTGAAGTGGTAGAAGCGATGGCGACTCTGGTGTTAGCTTGTGAAAGTACTTTTGAGACGTTTAGTGCAACCTGGCTGTTGGGAAGAATTATAACTTTGTTGGGAGTGGTGTTGATGCGTGGAGAATTGATGATCTGAAGAGCTCTTTTCTTGCAGTCTTTGATGAAAAAAGAAGGAAATTGTAACTCAGTGAATGTTTGGTGAATGTAAGTACATTCCTCGTCAAGAAACTCAGGACTACAAATTCGGTATGCTCTTAGGAAAAACCCGCTCCTGGAGAGCGAAACGTTGCTACAATAAATGTCACATTAGTTGCACTTGTGTCCTTTTACTTTACAACTTCATATTGTTTCAGACAACGGAACAATGCTCTTCTCCAGACTGAGGGACTGACCACCTCAAAACTTTAAGGGTGATGGACTGATTACATCGTCTTCAAGTATCTTCTGCTTCTATCAACTTTTCTGTACTCGACTGAAGAAGCCTACTGTGTAGGCGAAACGTTTCGAAATAAAGATACCTAACTGTTGCATATGTGTCTTACCTAACAATCTGTCGGTATTTTATACCATTTTAATGTTCATTCTGTCAGACACTGCAACACAAGGGTATCTTGGTACAGACCATCAACTTCAACAACCTCTACTAGTGAGAACGGCTGGGTTTGAGAAGGACCTGCCCTCCCAAATCAACCTACGTCTCACCTCCTGGCACTATATAAAGCCCCATTCTGTCACTTCAACTTCATATTGTTTCAGACAACGGAACAATGCTCTTCTCCAGACTGAGGGACTGACCACCTCAAAACTTTAAGGGTGATGGACTGATTACATCGTCTTCAAGTATCTTCTGCTTCTATCAACTTTTCTGTACTCGACTGAAGAAGCCTACTGTGTAGGCGAAACGTTTCGAAATAAAGATACCTAACTGTTGCATATGTGTCTTACCTAACAATCTGTCGGTATTTTATACCATTTTAATGTTCATTCTGTCAGACACTGCAACACAAGGGTATCTTGGTACAGACCATCAACTTCAACAACCTCTACTAGTGAGAACGGCTGGGTTTGAGAAGGACCTGCCCTCCCAAATCAACCTACGTCTCACCTCCTGGCACTATATAAAGCCCCATTCTGTCACTTCAACTTCATATTGTTTCAGACAACGGAACAATGCTCTTCTCCAGACTGAGGGACTGACCACCTCAAAACTTTAAGGGTGATGGACTGATTACATCGTCTTCAAGTATCTTCTGCTTCTATCAACTTTTCTGTACTCGACTGAAGAAGCCTACTGTGTAGGCGAAACGTTTCGAAATAAAGATACCTAACTGTTGCATATGTGTCTTACCTAACCACCTCATACTCCTCCTCTCCTTACGCCTTCCTCTTTGTATTGGACTGATGAAGCCACTGTGTGGCGAAACGTTTCCTGAATAAAGATTCCCATATGCTGCATAAGTGTCTCAATCTTAAATCCATTATTCCTGGTTCTTACCTGGTTCGACATCCTCAGTACTTTATTAATGTCTCCTTTGTTTATGCCCGTCATCCACTTATACACTTCAATGATATCTCCCCTCATTCCACGCCTCTCCAGAGAGTGGAGATTTAAGGCTTTAAGTCTATCCTCATACGGGAGGTTCCTTACACAGTAAATCATTTTAGTCATTCTTCTCTGTATGTTCTCTAATGAGTCTATGTCCATCCTGTAGTAAGGGGACCAAAACTGAGCAGCATAATCTAAATGAGGCCTCACTAGTGATTTTATAGAGCTGTAAAAAAAAACTTTTGGACTTCTTTTTACTTATACTTCTTGAGATAAATCCAAGTAATCTGTTGGCCTTGTTGCGCACATTAAGGCACTGCCTGTCTTGGCTTTAGATTTCTGCTTCCCATGACCCCCAAGTCTTTTTCACATTCTGTTGACCAAGCTCTACTTCATCTAGATTATAGCTTCGATGGTTTTTTTCCCATTACCAAGGGGAAGTACCTTACACTTATCCACATTAAACTTCATCTGCCATTTTTCAGACCAAGACATTAATTTGTTCAAATCGTCCTGGAGTTCATTGATATCCTCCTAGAGTGAATTATACGGCCTATCTTTGTATCATCAGCAAACTTATCATGTCACTAGTAATCCCTTCATCAAGGTCATTAATGTAAATTATGAACAGTAGAGGCCCTAAAACTGATCCTTGTGGAACGCCACTAGTGACTAATCCCCATTCAGATTTCACTCCATTAATGGTAACTCTCTGCTTTCTATGGTAAGTCATGCCTCAATCCATGCTAGAACTTTACCTCCTATAACTTTAGCTGCCACTTTTCTTAAGAGTCTCTTGTGAGGTACTCTGTCCGAAGGCTTTACTAAAATCCAAATAAACAATATCATATTCCTTATCACTGTCAACTGCCCCAAATGTTCTATTGAAGAACGTCAGTAAGTTTGTCAGGCAGGAACGACCTCTCATGAATCCATGCTGAGATTCATTTATCAAGTTATGCTCTTCAAGGTGACTTCTGATAATGTCAGCTATAATTGATTCTAATAACTTGCCCACTATAGATGTCAGGCTTATTGGACGGTAATTTGAAGGAGTGGACTTATCCCCCGATTTGAATATAGGAACCACATTACTATCTTCCCCATCTCTGGCACAACACTGGTAAAGGGTGGACGCATTGAAAAAACACTCGTTAATGGCTGACTAAGCTCCATCTTGCATTCCTTAAGTACCCTTGAAAACAACTCATCGGGTCCAGGGGACTTATTTTGTTTCAGTTTGTCTATCTGTTTTAAAAACCCTGTCCCCCGTGACAGTAATATTAGTTAACTTAATTCATCAGGAACTAAATAATTGTTAATTACTGGAATCTCATTTACATTTTTCCTGTGTAAAAACTGACAAAAAATAGTCATTAAATAAGGAACACATTTCTAGTTCATTATCCGTCAGCTGTCCATTCCCAGATTTCACGAGTCCTATTTTTCCTTCACCCTTCGTCCGATACACTTGAAAGAACCCTTTGGATGTCTTTGAATCATTAGCAACTCTAATTTAATAGTTCATGTTTAAGCCTTTCTAATCGCCCTTTTTTACTTCTCTTGTATGTGAACATATTTGGTCAGTAAGGTTAACCTCTCTCTTCTGATGGCCTATAATTCCCTTTTCTCTCCATAATAGATGCTTTGCCTCCTGTTTATCCCATTTGGGATCGTTATTATTAGACTAATTTCTCTCTGGGGAATGTATATACTTGGGCACTGTGTACACTTATTAAGAAACAATCATTAAAGGCAAGATCCATTCATATTCATAAGTATGATTATCGTAATAAATATCAGTTAGGCTAGATAAACCCCCTTCAGATTAGACAGATTGTTCCCTAAGTCCATTATAATCGGCAGAACGAAAATCGGGGATTTTTTCTACTGTATTATCATTATTCTTGCATTTCCCTAATAATGCTAAAGGTGATGGATTGTGATCACTTGTGCAAGCTCTTCAGTGATCTCCAGAGTTTTCACGAGTGTTTCCTTATTTGACAAAGACTAGCGTCTAGCAAATTATTTACCCCTGGGTAGGCTCAGTTACACTCTGTTTTCAGGAGAATAACAGTCCTGAAACAGGTTTCATGAAGTCATGGACTCTAGATACTGTGAAAGATTCCAGTCAATTTGGCCTAAGTTAAAGTCCCTACTATGACTACGTTACTGTGTCCAGAAGCCCTAACAATTTAGTCCCAAGAAGTCTCCTCTATCGTGATCAAGCGTGGAGGTCGGTATATTTACCATCCTAGAATTAGTTTTTATGACCCTCCACGAATTACCCCCCCACCAAGACTTGTTACTGCTCATCTATTTAATAACCTGTTTTTATGCAACAATTAATTTTTTCTCGAACATACATATGCAATCTCCTCCCCCTTCCCATTACATCTATCCACATTGAATATTAAATTCCTGAATATTACACTCAGCAGTCATATCCCCGACTCTTTAAATCAATAACACGTTTCAGTTAATGCTATGATATCAAAATTCCAGCAATGCTACCATACGTAGTTCATTAATTTTATTTCTTGCACCTTCGACTGTTAGCATAAAATACCATCATATGTTTTTGCTTTGCACATTTTTCTATTCATCTTTGTTTTTACACAATTTCTGAAATTATCATTACCAGAGTTACTCCATGACAGTTATATTAAGATTCTTAATTCAGAGCATAAGTCAATATACCATATCATTATTAATATTTCTAAACCCTACCTCTAACAATCCTAGTTAAAGCCCTAAAAACCCCCCAACTGAGTTAGAAAGAAAACCAACCTGCCTGGATAAGTGAACCACCCCTGGTTTTCATGTCTTTTTGGGCCATAGAGTTTGCCCCAGTTGTCAATAAATGGTACTGATTATCTTACAGTGTTTATCCACCCAACAATTAATAAAAATTGTCTGGACAACCATTCATTACCAACCCTTTTTGGCAAAATGCCACTTAAAAGGGCGCCCCCCCCTTCCAAATCATGTTATAGCTGCCTAAATTTTCAAAATAATCCTCACTTCTACCTTCCCACATCATTGCCTCCAGCCTGGGCAAAATAGGATTGATCATTACCGTTCATGATGTTGAAGCGGTAACAATGTCCCACCCCACCCCCAGGAAAGATCCCCCTTTGTCTCCTACTCCGTCCTTCAAGCAGAATGCCCTTTATGTATCAAACCTGGCTTCCCAACAACAAAAATTCTTCCCTTTTGTTGTTTCGTCGGGCGATCCCAGTAGTCGCTCACATTCGTCGGGTGCACGAGAATGGTTGGGGGTTTTCCCCAGGGGGTTTTCCAAGCGTCTCTTTTTCTTCATCGTTTTGGCTTTCCTTTTCGTTTCTTGATCGTAACTTCGTCGCCCCCTGCTGTCCATATGCCACGCCCCCCTTCTTGACCTGAGGACTCGAAACAGGAGGATTTACTAGATCCTCTTGTTTTCCCGGTCAATCGCCGTATCTCCGTCTTCGCTGCCCCTCAGTTTTCCTTGTTGTGGAAAAAGTTGCTCGATGGGGGCATTTTTGGTTTCAGTCCACGGGAGCAAACAAGACATTTCTTCACAGATTTAAAGTACAGGTCCCCATCAAGAGACACAAACGGGTCTTCACAGAGAAAAAACGGTCTTCATAGGTAAGTTCCATCATCAATCCCCTATTTAAAACCCAATACTTTCCTTTTCCCTTTTAAATCTAAATTATCAAAATTTAAAATCCATTACAGCGGTTCTCTCTTGGAGGATATCCTCAGCCTTGTTAATATCCCTTTTTTAATACCTATCTTCACTTATACACTTCGATCAGGTCTCCCCTCATTCTTCGTTAACAAGTGAATGAAAATTAAGAGTCTTAATCTTTCTCATAAGGATGATTTTAAATTATGTATTAATTTAGTCATCCTACGCGAGTTTTCAACGTTTAGCCCATTTTAATATGGAGCCCAGATTGAGCGTTAATCTAGGTGGGCCTTTATGTGATGTTTAAAAAGCTGCGTATGACCTCTGGACTTCTGTTGCTTTACTTCTTGATATAAACCCCAGTAATCTATTTGCTTTTTACGTCCTTAGGCATTGCTGTTTGGGTTTAAGGTTTGTTTACCATAACCCCCAAGCCTTTTCGCAATTGTATGGCTAAGTTTACATTATTTAACTTATAAGTGCTAGGGTTATGGACATCTCGAGCTTCAAAACCCTTGCATTTTCTAATTGAACTGCATCTCCCATTTTCTGCCCAAGGTAGAGTTTGTCTAAATCCCTAAAGTTCCTAACATTTTTTTGAATCAATTATCCTATTTTCTACCCTTCTGTTCATCGGCAAATTTTGTTCATATCACTAGAAATTCCTTCATCAGATCATTGATATATTTATAAAAAAAAACGGGCCAAGACTGACCCCTGTGGAACGCCCTTGTTATGATCCCCACTCGGATTTTAACCCATTTTGGGGGCACTCTCTGTTCCTTTTTGTGGCCTGAATCGATCACGAGAGCACCCTTCCCCCTGCCCTAGCTGCTACTTTCTTTAACAGTCTTTGATGCGGTCTCTATCAAATGCCTTTCTAAATCTAAGTAAAAATATAAAATTCTTTTTCGTGGGCAACAGCCTCAAAAGCTTTACTGAAGAAAAATTTAAAAAATTTTGTTAGACAAGACCGGCTCGTGTGAAACCATGCTGAGTTCATTATCAAAAAAAAACTATGCTTACGAGATGGCTTTTTTAATCTAGCTATAATTTACTTAGTAATTTGTTACAATTTAGGTCAGG
This sequence comes from Cherax quadricarinatus, assembly GCF_026875155.1. NCBI lineage: Eukaryota > Metazoa > Arthropoda > Malacostraca > Decapoda > Parastacidae > Cherax > Cherax quadricarinatus. The sequence continues at coordinate 32,401,420 of NC_069421.1, read as the reverse complement.
CTTATTGGGCGGTAATTTGACGGTAACGACTTGTCCTGGTTTTTTTAAAAAAGGGAAATTTTATTAGCCCTCTTCCACTATCGCATCACCTGTTTGAAGAGATAAATTTAAAATATTAGTTAATGGTTCTCAGATTCCATTTTTTTTCCTTAAGAACCTTGAAAAAACCTACAGGAGCCGGGACTTATTTTGCTTCATCGGTCTAAATGTTCACAACCATTTCACTAGGACTGTGATGTTACATAATTTATCTTCTTCTGATCCCCTAAAAAATTAATTACCGGAATTTATTTGTGTTTTGTGAAAAAACCGAGGAAAATAATTATTTAAAATCGAGCACATTTTTCTCTTTGTCAGTAAGATGTCCTGTTATTTTTAAGGGGACCTATCTTATCTTGACTTTTGTTTTTTATACCTGGGAAAAAAATTTTTGGGTGGTTTTGAATCCCCACAACTTTAAATTTTTAGTCCCCTTTTTGCTTTTTTTATTTCCCCTTTTTTAAAAATTTCCCCCTTTTAAGTCAATTTTAATGATTTTTAAGTGCCCTCACTCTTTTGATACGCCTTAAATTCCTTTTTATGCCTAGTAGATATTTCAGCCTATTATTATCCCTTTTGGGTCTTTTAATTTTATCTAAAATTTCCCTTTTAAGGGATAAATTTCTTTGAGCGCTGTATTTTGGTTCGAAAAACGTCATTTTGAAGCTCTCTTCGTTACCCCCGTAACGATGTGGTTTTCCCAAGCCCATCGTAATCTGCAAGCGAAATCTGGGACTGTTTTGAGTTATCCCCATTTCAATTCCATTCAAATTTTAAAAAGTAATTTGATTTGTGGTCGCTAGCACCCCGTTCCCCTGAAATTCTAAAAATTTTAAAAGGGATTCATTGTTTGCCAGAACTAAATCAAACGGTTATTTCCCCTTGTAGGTTCTGTCCAAACTGCTTCAAAAAACAAAACTGAACTATTTAAGAAATCGTATGATTCTAAATTCCCAGTCAAGAAATTCAATCAATATGACTAAAATTTGAGAATGGTTTTAAAAACCGACAAGTTGAAGATTTAGACACTTATGCGCCCTATGGGAAACTTTTTTCAGGAAACGTTTGCCACACAGTGGCTTCATCAGTCCAACAAAAAGGAAGGCGAAAGGGAGGGGAGGAAATGAGGAAATCACCCCTAAACCTGGAGTCGATGTGTGGCGAAAAACGTTTCGAAAAAAATTTCCCCAATGCTGATAAGTGTCTCAATCTTAAACTTGTGGGTTTTTAAAACCATTCATCACAACTGTCAGACACTGCAGCTCATGGGATCTTGTTACAAAGAATTCTTCAACACTTGTTCAACCTTTGGACGAAGACCTACTTGACTAGTGGATGGTCCCACTATGACCCATCACCTCACTACAGTATATAAGCCACGTCTACGGCCCTATGCTGTACATTCTACAAGATTGATGGACTGAACACATCGACTCCAGGTTGAGGGACTGATTCCCTCATTCTCCTCCTTTTTTTTACGCCTTCCTCTTTGTATTGGACTGATGAAGCCACTGTGTGGCGAAACGTTTCCTGAATTAAAGATTCCCATATGTTGCATAAGTGTCTCAATCTTCAACTTGTTGGTTTTTCAAACCATTCATCACCAACTGTCAGACACTGCAGCATCATGGGATCTTGTTACAAAGAATTCTTCAATACTTGTTCAACCTTTTTGGACGAAGACCTACTTCGACTAGTGGATGGTACCACTATGACCCCGCCTCCGCCTGCTTCACATTACCTAAATACAGTATATAAGCCACGTCTACGGCCTATGCTGTACATTCTACAAGATTGATGAACTGAACACATCGACTCCAGGTTGAGGGACTGATTACCTCATTCTCCTCCTCTCCTTACGCCTTCCTCTTTGTATTGGACTGATGAAGCCACTGTGTGGCGAAACGTTTCCTGAATAAAGATTCCCATATGCTGCATAAGTGTCTCAATCATGACTAAAGTTAAAGTCTCTTAGAATTACTACAATTATCGTGCCTTGTGGCCCTAACAATTTCCTCCCATAGTAGTCTCCCCTGGTCCCTATCTAAATTTGGGGGACGGTAAATCACACCTAAAATTAATTTTTCATGCCCCTCTGAAAATTCTATCCAAACAGACTTTGTATGTGTTACTTCAGACTTAATACCCGTTTTTATGCAAGAGTTTCAAGCGATCTCGGACATGCAATGCCCCCACCCCCCTTCCCGATACTTTATCTACTTGGAACAATTTTAAAACCCTGAATGTGACATTCTGCAGGCATGTCCCGACTTTTTGATTAAAAACCCCGTCTCAGTAATGGCAAATACATCTATGTTACCTGCACAGCAACTAGTCTCAACTCGTCCATCTTATTCCCAGCACTGCGACTATTTGTGTAATAAATTTTAATGACCCTCCTCTCTTTTCCCCTTCCTGTCCTTTCTGTTATTCCACTAAACCTATTACTGTCCTTGTGAATTAGTGCCACTGGCTTTCCAATATCCACCTCATTTTGCCTATTACTAGTTTTTCTAGTACTCATGTTACTACCCTGCGACATCACAGTTTTCCCCCCAAAACCCATACCACTAACTATTCCTAGTTTAAAACCTAACAGCTCCCTCCACTGCGTTGGCCAGTGCTCCCACCCCACACCCAGATAAGTGAACCCCATCCCTGGCATACATGTCATTTCTGCCCTAGAAGAGGTCCAGTTGTCAATGAATGTTACCGCATTTTCCTTACAGTATTTGTCCCGCCCGCAAATTTACCCAATTGCTTGGGAAACCCCTTATTTCCCAATCTTCCCTTTGGCAAAAATGCCACATAGGGAAATTTTCCCACCCTTTCCCCCTAATTTATCTCTATTTTGCCTTCCCCGCTAATCGGTCCTCATCTACATCTGCCAACATCGTTGCCTCCCGCCTGAGACAGATAATGGATTGCTCCCCTTCCCCTCATGATGTCTTTCCGCGGTAACAATGTCCCTTTATCCAGCCCCGGAAAAAACACTCTTGCCCCCTAAACCATCCTTCAAACAGATGCCCATCCAGTATAATTGGCTATCCCCAACAACAACAATGTTTTTCCCTTCCTTGGCGTCGTCCGTCGTGATGCTCCGAGTAGTCGACTCACATTCGCCAGGTAGCATTACACCACTTGTAGAATTCGTCAAGACGTTCTCGATGGTGTTCGTTGTGGTTTCTAGGGATGTCTTACTCACGTCTGCCAATGCTTCTTGGTGCTCGTTGTGGCCATTCCCAGTAGAACACTCACATTCGTCAGGTAGCACGAGAATGAGTTGGAAGTTTCACGGTAGTCTTCTGGTTTCTCGTTGTTTCTGCCTCTCCAACCGTTTTCTTGATCTTCAGCTTGGTTCCATGTTGCCCGGCCACTGACCAAGCTCCCCTCTTAACCTGGGGACTCACAACCGAAGGATTACTACGAATCCTCTTGTTCTCCTCCGTTAATCGCCGTATCTCCATCTTAGCAACTCTGAGCTCTTCTCTCAGCTGCTGGTAAAGTTGCTCAAGAGAGGGCATCCTGGTACAGATTCACAGAGAGCACACAAACAGGTCTTCACAGAGCTAAGTACACGTCACCACTGAGCAACTTTACCAGCAACTTAAGGAAGAATTGAGGGCAGCGAAGATAGAGATACGGCGATTGACCGAGGAAAACAAGACGATTCGTAGTAGTCCTCCTGTTTCGAGTCCTCAGGTCAAGAAGGGATCGTGGTCAGTGGCTGGACAGCAGGGGACGACGAAGTTGACGATCAAGAAGACGAATGGAAAGCCAGAAACGATGAAGAAGAAAGAGACTGCTGTGGAAACTCCCGTGGAAACCTCCAACGCATTCTCGGTGCTATCCGACGAATGTGAGTCTACTACTGGGATCGTCACGACGAACGACAACAAGGAAGGTAAGAATATTGTTGTTGTTGGGGATAGCCAGGTTAGATACATGGATAGGGCATTCTGCTTGAAGGTCAGGAGTAGGAGACAAAGGGTATGCTTTCCTGGGGCTGGGATGGAGGACATTGTTAGCCGGCTTGACAACATCATGAACGGTAATGGGATCAATCCTATTATTTGCCTCAGTGCTGGAGGCAATGATGTAGGCAAGCGTAGAAGTGAGGATTTAGTTAGAAAGTTCAGGACAGCTATAGACATGATTAGGAAGAAACGGGGGGCGCCCTGTTATATGTGGCATTTTGCCAAGAAGAGGTGTTGGTAATGAATGGTTGTCCAGAGCAATTGGTATTAATTGTTGGCTGGATAAACACTGTAAGAATAATGCAGTACCATTCATTGACAACTGGGACAACTTCTATGGCCGAAATGACATGTATGCAGGGATGGGGTTCACTTTATCCAGGGCAGGTGTGGGTTTTCTTGCTAACTCAGTTGAGGGGGTTGTTAGGACTTTAAACTAGGATTAGTAGAGGTATGGGTTTAGAAATGATTAATAATGAGTATGGATATATTGATTATGCTCTGATATTAAGAATCTTAATAGTAACTGTCATGGAGTAACTCGGGTAATGATAATTCAGAAATTGTGTAAAAAACAAAGATGAATAGGAAAAATGTGCAGAAGAAAAAACATATGATGGTATTTTATGCTAACAGTCGAAGTGCAAGAAATAAAATTAATGAACTACGTTTGGTAGCATGTGCTGGGAACTTTGATATCATTGCATTAACTGAAACGTGGTATGATTTAAAGAGTCGGGATATGACTGATGAGTGTAATATTCAGGGATTTAAGTTGTTCAATGTGGATAGATGTAATGGGAAGGGGGGAGGAGTTGCATTGTACGTTCGAGAAAATATTAATTGTTGCATAAAAACAGGTATAAAAATAGATGGAGCAGTAACAGAGTCTGTTTGGGTAGAGTTCGTGGAGGGTCAAGAAAAACTAATTCTAGGTGTAATATACCGACCTCCAGGCTTGGATCACGATAGAGGGAGACTTCTTTGGGACGAAATTGTTAGGGCTTCTGGACACAGTAACATAGTCATAGAAGGGGACTTTAACTTTAGCCAAATTGACTGGAATTCATTGACAGGTAATCTAGAGTCCAGTGACTTCATGGAAACAGTTCAGGACTGTTTTCTGAAACAGAGTGTAACTGAGCCTACCAGGGGTAATAATTTGCTAGACCTAGTCTTGTCAAATAAGGAAACACTCGTGAATAATCTGGAGATCACCGAAGAGCTTGGCGCAAGTGATCACAAATCCATCACTTTTAGCATTAATTGGGAATGCAAGAATAATGATAATACAGTAAAAATCCCTGATTTTCGTTCTGCCGATTATAATCGACTTAGGGAACATCTGTCTAATCTTGATTGGGGTTATCTAGCTAATGATTTTATTGACGATAATCATACTTATGAATATGAAGGGATCTGCTTTTATGATTGTTTTCTTAATAATGTACACAGTGCCCAGAGTATATACATTCCCCAGAGAGAAATTAGGTCTAATAATAACGATCCCAAATGAGTTAACAGGAGGCTAAAGCATCTATTTGGGGAGAAAAAGGGGAATTTATAGGCGCATCAGAAGAGGAGAGGTTTAATCTTACTGACCAATATGTTCAGCTTAAAAGAGAAGTAAAAAAGGCGATTAGAAAGGCTAACGTGGCTATGAAATTAGAGTTGCTAATGAATCAAAGACTAATCAAAGGGGTTCTTTCAAGTGTATAGGACGAAGGTGAAGGAAAAATTTAGGACCTCTGAAATCTGCGAATGGACAGCTGACGGATAATGAACTGGAAATGTGTTCCTTATTTAATGACTATTTTTTTTTCAGTTTTTACACAGGAAGATGTAAATGAGATTCCAGTAATTAACAATTATTTAGTTCCTGATTAATTTAAGTTAACTAATATTACTGTCACGAGGGACATGGTTATTAACAGATAGACAAACTGAAACAAAATAAGTCCCCCGGGGCCCGACGAGTTGTTTTCAAGGGTACTTAAGGAATGCAAGATGGAGCTTTTGTCAGCCATTAACGAGTGTATTCAATGCGTCCATCCTTACCAGTGTTGTGCCAGAGTTGTGGAAGATGGCTAATGTGGTTCCTATATTCAAATCAGGGGATAAGTCCACTCCTTCAAATTACCGTCCAATAAGCCTGACATCTATAGTGGGCAAGTTATTAGAATCAATTATAGCTGACATTATCAGAAGTCACCTCGAAGAGCATAGCTTGATAAATGAATCTCAGCATGGATTCACGAGAGGTCGTTCCTGCCTGACAAACTTACTGACGTTCTTCAATAGAACATTTGAGACAGTTGACAGTGATAAGGAATATTATATTGTTTATTTGGATTTTAGTAAAGCCTTCGACAGAGTGCCTCACAAGAGACTCTTAAGAAAAGTGGCAGCTCATGGTATAGAAGGTAAAGTTCTAGCATGGATTGAGGCATGGCTTCCCAAATAGAAAGCAGAGAGTTACCATTAATGGAGTGAAATCTGAATGGGGATTAGTCACTAGTGGCTTTCCCACAAGGATCAGTTTTAGGCCCTCTCCTGTTCATAATTTACATTAATGACCTTGATGAAGGGATTATAGTGACACGAGTAAGTTTGCTGATGATACAAAGATAGGCCGTATAATTCACTCTGAGGAGGATATCAATGAACTCCAGGACGATTTGAACAAATTAATGTCTTGGTCTGAGAAATGGCAAATGAAGTTTAATGTGGATAAGTGTAAGGTACTTGCCCTTGGTAATGAAAATAACCCTCGAAGCTATAATCTAGGTGAAGTAGAGCTTGGTCATACAGAATGTGAAAAAAGACTTGGGAGTCATGGCAAGCAGAAATCTAAAGCCAAGACAGCAGTGCCTTAGTGTGCGCAACAAGGCCAACAGATTACTTGGATTTATCTCAAGAAGTATAAGTAACAGAAGTCCAAAAGTTATTTTACAGCTCTATACATCACTAGTGAGGCCTCATTTAGATTATGCTGCTCAGTTTTGGTCCCCTTACTACAGGATGGACATAGACTCATTAGAGAACATACAGAGAAGAATGTAATAAAGTTGGTAGAATTACCGACAATATGTAAAGTAAAAGGACACAAGTGCAACTAATGTGACATTTATTGTGGCAACGTTTCGCTCTCCAGGAGCTTTATCAAGCCATTACAAACAATACATGGACACAGAGGGTATATAAAGGCTCTTGAGTGAGGTGCAATACTAGTGAGGTACCATTTCGATGTTCACTAGTGGTAGTATTAGTAGTAGTAGTAACAAAAATAATACAATATGGAAGAGCAAATAATTCGTACATGAGTAAAAGGATATAAAAGCTATTACTTGGGTAACAGCTATCGCAACAGACACAACTTCCTACAAGATTGCCTGGCAGAGAAGGTGATCCCTAAGTCTACTCCTGCACAACTCTCCAACTCCAAGCACCCCTTCTCTCCAGCTACCCAAGCTTACTTAACTGAATGTGCCGAAGAACTTTCTAACATCGCTAAGGAAACCTTTGAAACTGCAAGGAATATGAGGGCCAATCTTCAGATTGACCAACACACTGCTGAGCATATTCTCAGCACAGTCACCACAGCTAACCTCCAACAGAAGATCAAACTCAATCGCAAACTTCAGTACCTCTGCACTAACAGTCGATGGAAGGAAATGGGACGCGAATCCCTGATTTAAAAAACTTATCGTCACGCACCTTAACCGACTACGAGAAACAAGCACTGAGTCTGGGACTCAAATTTACCACCAACATACGCAAACCTAACTATCAAACTCAATCTGTTACCAGGAACCATAGACACAGTGACAGCAACTTCCAGAAGGGTTATATACAGGGCCTTCTCACTGCAGCTTTATGTGAACCTTCTTCTTCTAATCTTCCTAGAAGATACATCACTGTCTTAAGGGCTCGCCCAAAGACCCCAACATTATGCACCACCGCCGACAAAGGGTGGGGGG
>NC_069421.1:32378172-32392924 GCF_026875155.1 Cherax quadricarinatus | reverse complement strand
CCCCCCTTTGTACGCCTATAAATTCCTTTCTTATGCACCTAGTAGATATTTCAGCCTATTATTCATCCATTTTGGGTCATTCTATTTGATCTAATTTCTTTATAAGGGATAAATGTTCTTTGAGCAGCATGTATTGTGTTCAGAAAACTGTCATATTGATAGTCTCTTCGTTACCCCAGTCAACAGATGATAAGTGTTCTCTAAGCCCATCGTAATCTGCTAAGCGAAAATCTGGGACTGTTACTGAGTTATCCCTACTATCATACTTCCATTCAATTCTAAATGTAATTGATTTGTGGTCGCTAGCACCCAGTTCTTCTGAAACTTCTAAATTATTAACAAGGGATTCATTGTTTGCCAGAACTAAGTCAAGCAGGTTATTACCCCTTGTAGGTTCTGTCACAAACTGCTTCAGAAAACAATCCTGAACTACTTCTAAGAAGTCGTATGATTGAGAGTAAGACACATGTGCAACATCTGGGTATCTTTATTGTAGACGTTTCGCCATCCAGTGGCTTTATCAATACAAATTCTAGGACATAACTTGAAGGCAGTAGAACTATGTACAGAAGATGAGGTAATCAGTCCCTCAACCTAGGAGTAGGTGCGAACAGCACCATAGTCGTGGAGATTCTGAAGAATCTCCACGACTATGGTGCTGTTCGCACCTACTCCTAGGTTGAGGGACTGATTACCTCATCTTCTGTACATAGTTCTACTGCCTTCAAGTTATGTCCTAGAATTTGTATTGATAAAGCCACTGGATGGCGAAACGTCTACAATAAAGATACCCAGATGTTGCACATGTGTCTTACTCTCATCTTGTCGGTATTATATACCATTCGTACACAAGTCGTATGATTCTAAATTCCCAGTCAAGAAATTCCAATCAATATAAGAACATAAGAACATAAGAAAGGAGGAACACTGCAGCAGGCCTGTTGGCCCATACTAGGCAGGTCCTTTACAATTCATCCCACTAACAAACATTTGACCAACCCAATTTTCAATGCTACCCAAGAAATAAGCTCTGATGTGCAAGTCCCACTCAAATCCAACCCCTCCCACTCATGTACTTATCCAACCTAAATTTGAAACTACCCAAAGTCCTAGCCTCAATAACCCAACTAGGTAGACTGTTCCACTCATCAACTACCCTATTTCCAAACCAATACTTTCCTATGTCCTTTCTAAATCTAAACTTATCTAATTTAAATCCATTACTGCGGGTTCTCTCTTGGAGAGATATCCTCAAGACCTTGTTAATATCCCCTTATTAATACCTATCTTCCACTTATACACTTCGATCAGGTCTCCCCTCATTCTTCGTCTAAAAAGTGAATGTAACTTAAGAGTCTTCAATCTTTCTTCATAAGGAAGATTTCTAATGCTATGTATTAATTTAGTCATCCTACGCTGAATGTTTTCTAACGAATTATGTCCATTCTGTAATATGGAGACCAAAAATTGAGCTGCATAATCTAGGTGAGGCCTTACTAATGATGTATAAAGCTGCAGTAGGGGACCTCTGGACTTCTGTTGCTTACACTTCTTGATATAAATCCCAGTAATCTATTTGCCTTACTACTACGCTTAGGCATTGCTGTCTTGGTTTAAGGTTGCTGCTTACCATAACCCCCAAGTCCTTTTCGCAATCTGTATGGTTAAGTTCTACATTTTTTAATTTATAAGTGCTAGGGTTATGGACACTCCCGAGCTTCAGAACCTTGCTTTATCTACATTGAACTGCATCTCCCACTTTTCTGACCAAGAGTAGAGTTTGTCTAAACCCTCCTGAAGTTCCCTAACATCTACGTTTAAATTTCAATTACCCCTACCTATCTTCGTGTCATCGGCGAATTTGCTCATATCACTAGTAATTCCTTCATCAAGATCATTGATATATATTATAAACAACAACGGGCCCAAGACTGACCCCTGTGGAACCCCACTTGTTACCGATCCCCACTCGGTTTAACCCCATTTATGGACACTCTTTGCTTCCTGTCTGTGAGCCATGATTCGATCCACGAGAGCACCATTCCCCCAATGCCATGAGCTGCTACTTTTTCAACAGTCTTTGGTGCGGAACTCTATCAAATGCCTTACTAAAATCTAGTAAATAATATAAAATTCTTTATCGTGGTCAACAGCCTCAAAAGCTTTACTGAAGAAAGTTAATAAATTAGTTAGCAAGCCCGGCCTCTTGTGAATCCATGCTGAGTATCATTAATCAAGCTATGCTTATCGAGATGGGTTCTTATAATTCAGCAATAATTGACTTAGTAATTTCCCTACAATTGAGGTCAGGCTTATTGGGGGGTTTAATTTTCACGGTAAGGGACTTGTCCCCTTTTTTAAAAAATAGGAATTACATTAGCCATCTTCCACATATCGGGACACTGCACCTGTTTGAAGAGATAAATTAAAAAAAATTAGGTTAATGGTTCACAGACTTCCATTTGCATTCCTTTAGAACCTTGAAAAAACCTCATCAGGACCCGGTGACTTATTTTGCTTCAGTCTGTCTATCTGCTTCACAACCATTTCACTAGTGACTGTGATGTTACATAATTTATCTTCTTCTGATCCACTATAAAAATTAATTACCGGAATATTATTAGTGTCTTCCTGTGTAAAAACCGAGAGAGAATAATTATTTAAAATCGAGCACATTTCATTCTCTTTGTCAGTAAGATGCCCATAGTTATTTTTAAGGGGACCTATCTTATTTCTGACTTTTGTTCTATAGACCTGGAAGAAAAAACTACAACTCTGTTAGAAAACCAGTACTTACCTATGTCCTTTCTAAATCTAAATTTATCCAACTTAAATCCATTATTCCTGGTTCTTACCTGGTTCGACACCCTCAGTACTTTATTAATGTCTCCCTTGTTTATGCCCGTCATCCACTTATACACTTCAATGATATCTCCCCTCATTCTACGCCTCTCCAGAGAGTGGAGATTTAAGGCTTTAAGTCTATCTTCATACGGGAGGTTCCTTACACAGTATATCATTTTAGTCATTTCTTCTCTGTATGTTCTCTAATGAGTCTATGTCCATCCTGTAGTAAGGGGACCAAAACTGAGCAGCATAATCTAAATGAGGCCTCACTAGTGACGTATAGAGCTGTAAAATAACTTTTGGACTTCTGTTACTTATACTTCTTGAGATAAATCCAATTTAATTTGTTTGCCTTGTTGCGCACACTGAGGCACTGCTGTCTTGGCTTTAGATTTCTGCTTACCATGACTCCCAAGTCTTTTTCACATTCTGTAATGACCAAGCCTTTCTTCACCTAGATTTAGCTTCGAGGGTTATTTTCATTACCATGGGCAAGTACCTTACACTTATCCACATTAAACTTCATCTGCCATTTCTCAGACCAAGACATTAATTTGTTCAAATCGTCCTGGAGTTCATTGATACCTCCTCAGAGTGAATTATACGGCCTATCTTTTTATCATCAGCAAACTTACTCATGTCACTAGTAATCCCTTCATCAAGGTCATTAATGTAAATTATGAACAAGAGAGGGCCTAAAACTGATTTCCCTTTTGGAACGCCACTAGTGACTAATCCCCCATTCAGATTTCATTCCATTAATGGTAACTCTCTGCTTTCTATTGGTAAGCCATGCCTCAACCATGCTAGAACTTTACCTCCTATACCCTGAGCTGCCACTTTTCTTAAGAGTCTCTTGTGAGGTACTCTGTCGAAGGCTTTACTAAAATCCAAAATAAACAATATCATATTCCTTATCACTGTCAACTGCCTCAAATGTTCTATTGAAGAACGTCAGTAAGTTTGTCAGGCAGGAACGACCTCTCGTGAATCCATGCTGAGATTCATTTATCAAGTTATGCTCTTCAAGGTGACTTCTGAAAAATGTCAACTATAATTGATTCTAATAACTTGCCCATATAGATGTCAGGCTTATTGGACGGTAATTTGAAGGAGTGGACTTATCCCTGATTTGAATATAGGAACCACATTAGCCTCTTCCACAAAATCTGGCACCAACACTGGTAAGGATGGACGCATTGATTACATCGTTAATGGTGACTAAGCTCCATCTTGGATTCCTTAAGTACCCTTGAAAACAACTCATCGGGTCCCGGGGACTTATTTTGTTTCAGTTTGTCTATCTGTTTAATAACCATGTCCCTCGTGACAGTAATATTTGTTAACTTAAATTCATCAGGAACTAAATAATTGTTAATTACTGGAATCTCTTTTACATCTTCCTGTGTAAAAACTGACAAAAAATAGTCATTAAATAAGGAACACATTTCCAGTTCATTATCCCTCAGCTGTCCATTCCCCGATTTCAGAGGTCCTACTTTTTCCTTCACCTTCGTCCTATACACTTGAAAGAACCCCTTTGGGTTAGTCTTTGTTTCATTTGCAACTCTAATTTCATAGTCACGTTTAGCCTTTCTAATCGCCTTTTTTTCTTCTCTTTTAAGTGAAAATATTGGTCATAAGGTTAACCTCTCCTCTTCTGATGCGCCTATAAATTCCCCTTTCCTCCCCTAATAGATGCTTTAGCCTCCTGTTAACCATTTGGGATCGTTATTATTAGACCTAATTTCTCTTGGGGAATGTATATACTCTGGGCACTGTGTACATTATTAAGAAAACAATCATAAAAGCAGATCCCTTCATATTCATAAGTATGATTATCGTCAATAAAATCATTAGCTAGATAACCCCAATCAAGATTAGACAGATGTTCCCTAAGTCCATTATAATCGGCAGAACGAAAATCGGGGATTTTTACTGTATTATCATTATTCTTGCATTCCCAATTAATGCTAAAGGTGATGGATTTGTGATCACTTGCGCCAAGCTCTTCAGTGATCTCCAGATTATTCACGAGTGTTTCCTTATTTGACAAGACTAGGTCTAGCAAATTATTACCCCTGGTAGGATCAGTTACACTCTGTTTCAGAAAACAGTCCTGAACTGTTTCCATGAAGTCACTGGACTCTAGATTACCTGTCAAAGAATTCCAGTCAATTTGGCTAAAGTTAAAGTCCCCTACTATGACTACGTTACTGTGTCCAGAAGCCTTAACAATTTCGTCCCAAAGAAGTCTCCCTCTATCGTGATCCAAGCCTGGAGGTCGGTATATTACACCTAGAATTAGTTTTTCTTGACCCTCCACGAACTCTACCCAAACAGACTCTGTTACTGCTCCATCTATTTTTATACATGTTTTTATGCAACAATTAATATTTTCTCTAACATACAGTGCAACTCCTCCCCCCCTTCGCATTACATCTATCCACATTGAATAACTTAAATCCCTGAATATTACACTCAGCAGTCATATCCCGACTCTTTAAATCATACCACGTTTCAGTTAATGCAATGATATCAAAGTTCCCAGCACATGCTACCAAACGTAGTTCAATAATTTTATTTCTTGCACTTCGACTGTTAGCATAAAATACCATCATATGTTTTTTCTTCTGCACATTTTTCCTATTCATCTTTGTTTTTACACAATTTCTGAAATTATCATTACCCAGAGTTACTCCATGACAGTTACTATTAGATTCTTAATATCAGAGCATAAGTCAATATATCCATACTCATTATTAATCATTTCTAAACCCATACCTCTAACTAATCCTAGTTTAAAGTCCTAACAATCCCCTCAACTGAGTTAGCAAGAAAACCCACACCTGCCCTGGATAAGTGAACCCCATCCCTGGCATACATGTCATTTCGGCCATAGAAGTTGTCCCAGTTGTCAATGAAGGGTACTGCATTATCCTTACAGTGTTTATCCAGCCAACAATTAATACCAATTGCTCTGGACAACCATTCATTACCAACACCTCTTCTTGGCAAAATGCCACATATAACAGGGCGCCCCCCTTCTTCCTAATCATGTCTATAGCTGTCCTGAACTTTCTAACTAAATCCTCACTTCTACGCTTGCCTACATCATTGCCTCCAGCACTGAGGCAAATATAGGATTGATCCCATTACCGTTCATGATGTTGTCAAGCCGGCTAACAATGTCCTCCATCCCAGCCCCAGGAAAGCATACCCTTTGTCTCTTACTCCTGTCCTTCAAGCAGAATGCCCTATCCATGTATCTAACCTGGCTATCCCCAACAACAACAATATTCTTACCTTCCTTGTTGTCGTTCGTCGTGACGATCCCAGTAGTAGACTCACATTCGTCGGGTAGCACCGAGAATGCGTTGGAGGTTTCCACGGGAGTTTCCACAGCAGTCTCTTTCTTCTTCATCGTTTCTGGCTTTCCATTCGTCTTCTTGATCGTCAACTTCGTCGTCCCCTGCTGTCCAGCCACTGACCACGATCCCTTCTTGACCTGAGGACTCGAAACAGGAGGACTACTACGAATCGTCTTGTTTTCCTCGGTCAATCGCCGTATCTCCATCTTCGCTGCCCTCAATTCTTCCTTAAGTTGCTGGTAAAGTTGCTCGATGGAGGGCATCTTGGTTCAGTCCACGGGAGCAAACAAGACACTTCTTCACAGAGTTAAGTACAGGTCACCACTCAAAAGTCACATTAGTTGCACTTGTGTCCTTTTACTTTACATATTGTCGGTAATTCTACCAACTTTATTGCAATGCCTAAGCGTACGTAATAAGGCAAATAGATTACTGGGATTTATATCAAGAAGTGTAAGCAACAGAAGTCCAGAGGTCATACTGCAGCTTTATATATCATTAGTAAGGCCTCACCTAGATTATGCAGCTCACTTCTGGTCTCCATATTACAGAATGGACATAAATTCGTTAGAAAACATTCAGCGTAGGATGACTAAATTAATACATTGCATTAGAAATCTTCCCTATGAAGAAAGATTGAAGACTCTTAAGTTACATTCACTTGTTAGACGAAGAATGAGGGGAGATTGAGCTAAAACCCTCTTGGATGTCACCAGTCTTGGAGTTGAAGAGTACTGTAGTCGTGAAGAGTCTGGAGCACAGGCATGAAGATTGGTGCTTATATAGCAGCTAACTCCAAGGCTGAGAGACCGATTACTTCACCTTTTGTATATAGTTCTACTGTCTTCCAATTATGTCCTTGAATTTGTATTGATGAAGCCAATGGATGGCGAAACGTCTTCAATAAAGATACCCAGATGTTACAGATGTGTCTATTCTCCATCTTGTCGGTATTTTATACCCCACATGTACATATCACCAGTAAGCCGAATCAAGACTTTCTAGTAAAATATGGCTTGCAGACGTCAAACTGCAGAGATGAGATCTATCCTCTCACCAACAACTTTCACATTCAGCTCGTCAGAGATAGCGGGTTTCCTTGAGTCCCGATCTGGCTCTGGGGATAACCAAAACTGCCACCTACTGTGGGACAGCAGCACACTTACTCAAATAAAATAAATATATCCAATAAAAATGTTAGGGAGAGAAGAAAGTACCATAATATTCCACAATGGCGTCGCTCTCCACATCCTTTCTCAAGATATAGAGAGCCAATTTCTCCATCTGAAACAGATTACAAGGTTCTCCCGCATCCTCCACAACAAAAGAACAATCCTCTGAAGCCTCCGGGCCTGAATCTCTGAACTGTAGCTTTCGAAGTTAGAAACAGAACAGCCTGAAGCAATGGTGTTGACCATATCGAGAAGGTTATTCACCACTTGCCCACGATGAAGAAGGCTGAGCAGTGGGCTCTGCCTCCCTGTGTGTTTAGGAGTTAATAACTCCTTCCACAAAAGGTCCCAGAACGTCCCCTCAACGTTTCTGCACACCTTCCTTTTGATAGCCAACACTCATTGGCATATCAGCTTACTATACAACGGGGCGACTGTAGGCCATACACACAATCTAGCAGCGCTTTTCACAATCCCAGTTCCACCAAGAAACTGGCAAAAGAAACCTCAAGCCACCGAATGAATACTAGTCTCCATCGACCCTTCAGCAACACTTACAAAGTGTTCATAAGTCCTCTGCACATAACGATAATCACTAAGGACAACAAATCTCTACCTGAGCCTCATATAATGGCCGCTCTATTTGTATTTGGCCATGGAGGGTAGACTGGAGAGAAGGATCATGCTGACTCAGGAGATGGAAACGAGCAGTACTTTGTACTTTGGAAGAACAGATCATCTGAATTTCAAAGAGGTTAATGCCAGAGAAAGCGCTCGTATGACAGGTCGCAAACACATCATTCAGGAGACTAACATTCAAAGATTCAGCAAAGACTCCTAAGAAGCCTCTCTCCTGTCTAACACAAAACATCCCACATAGGGTGGTGAGCATGAAGGTAACACAGAAAAGAGCAGGGTAGTTCACAGATTATGTCGGCAAGAGAAGAGCGGTCTAAAACCCAGTCTGAGAAGAGGTGCAAACAGCACACCATTAGATTGCCCTACAACCTCATCTGGATTGCCAGTGCCTACAAGGAGAAGTATAGACGAATCTCACTGTGATGGAAAGCAACATTGAAGAAGATACCAACAATTCCCTTGGCAAATGCGCCTTGAAGAGGCCCAGAGATATGAAAAGCAACCTGGAACCCAGGGACAACTCCACTTTCCTAGACAACCGCTTCTTAGTAACATTCAGAAATGGAAGGCTACCAAATTGCTAGTCACCCAAAGGCCCAAAGCAGATGGAGATAGGTAGGTCCCCTGGATTGAAGTCCCTGTTTGTCACAGAGGATGGGGCCACTTTAAAGCTGTGGAAATCACCTTTTAAGCGGCTGTCATATGACTTCCTGTGAGAACAGAGGGGCTGCCTGACTTTCCGTTATCATGTGGGATATCTAATACAACTACTTTACTAAAGAGAAGCGACTGGTGCTCTCCAGATTTCAGGAAAGATTTCGTCTTACTTTTACGATCCTTAGAGCTTGAGGATAACCCAGCCTCGTTGGAAGATGGAACATTCAACATGCCTCCCTGGCCAGAGGCAGAGGACCAGCATTCCTAGGTAACCTTCAACCTCTTGAGTTCTGCTTAAAGTCCTTTCCCTTCCTACAAGACACAGAAGCCCAGTGGAACCCTAGGGGCTCAAATTACCAGCTACAAGTAGTGAACTACTACTACTGCGGGCAACTAAAGCTGGCTTCTCTAACCAGGCATCCCAGAAGAGAGAGTCCCAGCAGGAGGTAGCAATGGAAGCCTCTTCTCAGGGGTGACCCTTTGGAAAAGCAGGATGCTTTCCCCTTCTCCCAGTGCTTGCACCAGGCGTCCTCCCTCACGCACCGGAAGGGGCCTTTTTCTCAGGAGAATTTCCCTCAATTTTCAGGACACACAACAATAGGGAGGGCCAGCGGTTGCCTGTAGTAGTGGTAACCGGCAAGGTGCCCAAAGACTGAACAGAATCAGTTTCTACAGGAGGGAGAACTCTTGTCCTACAGAGGATCAAGTAACGGCTGGGGGTCCTGAGGCTAGAGGCAATGGCTGCACAAGATGGGCAATGATTCAGGAGATATGTCCTCATACTGGCATCTGCAAAACCCATTTTTCTCAAACATAATTCAGTAATGCACCTTCTTCACTTGCGCCACACAGGAGTCTTGCAGTGTGTGCACCACACACACACACACACACACACACACACACACACACAACACACACACACACACACACACACACACACACAGCAAGTCTCCTGTGCACGAGTGGGCCTCTGGTGGCCAAATTTTTGGCACTTGAAGCATTGTACTGAGATGAAAACGTACGATATCAAATTCAGGTCTACCTAAATATGGTTTATGTACAGGGAAAGGTCCAGTTGGGCGAGTGTGAAAACTAATGAAGTAGTATTCACCAGAAACCCATCATCCTCTTTATCCTCCGAACTGCAACTTCTCTGGTATTCAGAAGCTGCATGTTTTCACTCTCATGCTCAAGCAATCACGGGACATTATGCCTCGACACAGGTTTAAATAATCAATGGCAAGCATATTCTCTATTGGTTCATCAGTATGTAGGAGGGTCTGAGCCTGCCTGGGACCAGAAATCCTTATCACAATAATATCCCTCAAGATCCTGCTTCTGTAAACTTATTAACTTGTAGCATGGCTTGAGCTGGACCACAACATAATGTACGTAGGCATGTGGTCCTCTCTGAATTCCCATGCAATGGTCTAATAGTAGTAGGTGAAAGATTTCTCCAGAGCACCAATGTATAGGCGCTGACCACCCATCACTGAACCACAGAATCTACTAACGCACGCACACACACACACACACACACACACACACACACACACACACACACACACACACACCAGCAAATGACTCGTCAACTAAGAAATCATAACCACAGCCAAAAATTATGCTGGAAGGAAACAACCTGTCAAACACTTCTCAGGAGAGTAATAGCGTTAAATTTCTTATCAATATTACAGAAATAGACAGCCTGATACCGGGAGATCTACTGAGTCGCTTTCCAGAACAGGTGGAGCATCAGGGTCAGGGACAGCAATAGCAATCATGTACGCAGCCAGATCTGGCCTTGGGTCATTGACGTGAATCATGCTTGTGCAGTTTCTGGAGACGAACTAAGAGGGCGCTGGGACCTCGACAGACATAAAAGCTGATAGAAAAGAGAGAGCAGAGCAGAAGGGAAAAGAAAGAAATTGATGATTACCAGATGACTAATTACAAAGTAGCCACTGCTCTGCCACTAGTTCCCAAAATTCTCTATCATAACAAGCAGTGACAACTTTCATCGTAACAAGCAGTGCCAGAGTGGCTTTAAAAAGCCACTCTGGCACTGCTTGGCAGTCCAGAGTGGCTTTCAAAAGCCACTCTGCGCTGAAATACGTAAATGAGAAGTACTTTCTTGAGCTAACTTCTGACTGCTTCTTATACTCTCTAAGACAGTTTAACAACTGCAAAATATTCTCTTCATACCTAATAGCTTGGTTGTGTTGCATCACTGACCAGAGTACACAGTGAAGCTCCCTTACTCTTCTGTCCAACACTACATGGCAAAGTTCCCTCCGTATCCTAACTTCCAACACTACATGGAGAAGTTACTTGCACAGCCTTACATTTAACACTACTTAGTGAATTCACAGAGTGCCATTGTAAGTGCCATGGAGCGTGCCATGGAGAGAGAGGGTTGGAGAAGTATTGACCAGGCACCGTAGAGAGCCATGCTCACAGAAATCATCTCTCCCTGGCTTCACACTCCCTGCCTGAGCTTGACTGAGGGACCCCCCCCTCCCCCCAGTGCAGGGTGATGGCGGTAGGGGATCAGGAAAGGATTGAGAAAGAAAAGAATGTAAAGAGAGAAAGAGGGCAAGAGGAGACGGGAAGAAGGAAAAATGAATTGAAAGAGGAGGAGTTGAGGAAAGAGAAGGGGAAAACTGAGATGGAGAGGACGAAGAGTATGGGAAGGATTGTCATAAGGAGATATGTACAAGTCCTAATATCAGTATGTGCATGAAGAATCACATTATAATTTATAGCAAAAGTAAGTAAAATACTGTAGAAACACCGAGAAAATGCAAGATTAGATTTTGCAACCGAAGTGGCTAGTTTATTGTGCACCCCATATCCATCCTGTGGACGGTAGCGCAAGAGCATATGGACACACAATAGGCCTAGGAACTAGGCTCCAAAAGGGTTAACCGGTGTACATTTGGATTTACGTCTACATATCTACAGTTCACTTATCTGTTACAAACAAATTTAGGGAATTTGCTTAGTATATCTGATACCTTATTTTCATTAATAAGTTATATACTATCTCTATAATCCTCAATAAGTGTACAATTAGGCACATAGTGTTCAAGACAGTGACTATATGCCTGACCACATAATTTGCATTTAATTTGATCATCATCTGTGTCTCCCAAACTGCCAGAAGTACTTGTAAACAAGCCTAAGCCTGGCCACTACAACATCAGTCAGTCTGTTCACATTGTAAGTTGCTCCATAAACATACTTATCTACGTTCATGTTATCATAGTGGGTTATAGATCTACTCAGGCTTCTAACTGCATTCCTATAACAATCATCTTCATTATTTACTTCTCTCCTAATATTATTCCTAACGCTAGACACAGATATACCAAATTTATGTTCTACATTCTCCTTCAGAGTGCTCTTCTTGGCGAGAAAATGCAAGTGACGGAAAATGTGTGAAAAAGTCGATACAAGTTACGAACAGTGGGTCTAAATAACGAAATGTGTCACGATGTATATCGTGATTATCGTGATGTATATTGTCAAAATGATATACATCACGAGAATAGCGTCAAAAATAACGATATATTATGACAATAGGTACTGTTAAATGGATTGTGGTACCTGAACGTCAAGATATAATACCGGCAAGGGAGGAATCAATGTAGTGGCCGAATAATGTTAAGGACAAAAGTATATGCAAAAGGTTTCTTGAATACCCAAATATTCTCGTCACCAAGAGTATTTATAATAAGTACATGAGGTTGTGACGGACACTGTGCTATAATTAGTGCAGAACTCGTACAACTCGACTCACGAAATCGTAATGACACGATTGCAAACCAACGCGACGGTCTGGAGTTTTGAGACTCTCTGATCGCGGGTTCTATCCCCGCCCGTGGTATGGTTCGTACAACTCGTAACAACTCTTACACCCATCCGAAGACCAGTAGCCAAGCATGTGTTGATCAGCTGAGAGTAGGTGAGGAACTGAATCCAAGACGAATTTTAGTTACAACGTAAACTATCCGTGGAATCTACCTCTCACTCTGGCTGGTGGTATTCCAGCGGTACTGGAAATTAGCTACCGGGCTTTTAGCTCATTACTGATAGATTGCAGGATGTGTGGCTGTGTGGTTGATGCCAAATAAAAAACAACAATACTTGTCACGATGAATGTGGAAAAATAACAATGGATATCACGTATAATGTGTCAAAATAATGCTGTCAGGAATTATCAAAATATCAGCACCTTTCAAGAATGATTTAAAATCACATTTAATACCAACATAAACTAGCACAATAAAATAAGTAAATAATTAAAAAAAATAAAAATAAAATGAAACCTAGTGGGAAACTAGAAAAGAACACACGGAATAAGCATCTCTCATTCCTTTCATGTGAAGGCACTAAGTCCAGGGGGATTCAGTCAGCATGCAGGGAATGAGAGGCAATCAGGTTTTATCTAAGGAGAAGGCAGCTCTAATTACTCTGGACAAAGAGCTTTTCAAAAGAAACAAGGTACCTCCCTACTACCTGCCTGGCAATAACCTAGAGATCACTGAAGCGAATGACTACCTGTCACACTGACGGGCCTGTATACAGTCCATAAGAGTGGAATTAAATAAAAGTATTTTACGCCATAGTGAACATGCCATAGCGAATATATATTTATGCCATAGTGAAATTAATATATAATATTATATATATATATTTTATATTATATATATATATATATATATATTATATATATATATATTTTATATATATATTATATATATAAAATATATATATTAAAATATATATATTTATATATATATAATTTTTTCTTTTTTTTCACCAAATGGCCCCGATTCCCCCCAAGGCAGGGTAATAAAAAGGGGTTATTTAGTATTCTGGTAGCGGGGAGTAAATGATATTTTCTTCGGAGGCTTCTTTGTTTTTTTGTTAAGTCGTGGTGGGTACACAGGCTTTTTGTGTTTGTGCCCATGGCTCGGGCAGGGCCATCCACGAGAAGAGCTGGGAGTACTTGTTGACTTGCTGCTAGGCCCCTTGTTGTGTGGGGCGGGGGCAAGGGCAGGGAGGCTGAAGGGAGCAAAAGCCTATAGGTGGCAGCCCCAGCATGGCGCGAAATATGAACTAAGCTGGCAGACAGCATAGGCTGTCTGTGCAGACAGTACAGGCTGTCTACATATTCTCGGCCACCTACCGCACGTCGTCCCGACGCGACGATACTGTTGGTAAAAGGAACTCTTTTCTCTCTCTCGTAGGAACAGGGCACAGAACACAAAATAAAAACATATATATACATATGAACATGGAAAAAAAAAACTTCCTACAGGGAGGGAAGAAAAAAACATGGGGTGCGCTAAACATCGTGGTCAAAGGTAGTGAGCGTCGAAGGGCATCACTGCACGCCTTCCTGCGTCTGGACAGATACTGCAACACAGGAAACATCGCTGCGGCTGAGTTTGTGACGTAACAGGGTACGGTCTCCTCTGGAACGGTGAAGCAGTCATCGTAGGAGTTGCTGCAGGTTTTCACTCAACCTGGGGCAGGGACATGCTGGTGCCCTCAGTAAAGGCGTCGCCCAAAAACTCGTCAACTGGGCAGGACTTCTGGCAAGTGACTCAGGAGGACACTTCTCGACTGGTACTGTCGCTGGGCTGTAAACTGCCGGCGAGCGTGGAGCGAGTTGTGGAGCAAAAGTCATGGCAGAGAGGGACTGGGCGAAACATTTTGGGGTCGTAGCATCATACACCAGACTGCAGTGAGAGAGCTAGCAGTCAAAGTGACATCTTCTTTGTGCGGGCCCTGCTCACTGAAGCTTGTGACACGAGGCTGACAGTGTGTCATTCTCTCAACAGTTGGAGTTATAGCAGAGGCTAGTCTAAGCGTCCCCAGACTTGTTTCTTTTACATATAACTTCATTCTGAAGGTCTGGAGGTGAAGTGAAACAAATCTCGATGGGAATCGTAGCAGGTACGATTCTGCAGAACACCCACGAGCGACGAGCATAAGAACTTTCTGTACAAATGGGGCTCATACGCTCAGAGTTTGACTGATAACTGTCAAACTCACGGG
>NC_069421.1:32328172-32373172 GCF_026875155.1 Cherax quadricarinatus | reverse complement strand
CCTGTCCTTGCTTCCACAGGTGTTACTTTATCCTGTCCAATAATAAAGCCTGGAAAGGTTAACCATAAAATAATAAAAAAGCCAATTTCTCAAACAGAGCATACAGCCGAGTTAATGCTGCATTCAATCATCGTTGCACACCGCTACGTCATCCAGATCTACATTTATCCTTTTAAGCCGTGAGTCAACTGGTACATTATTTGCTGAAAAGAAGCTGATGCATTCCTCGCACCAAAGGGATGATGGAGGTAGTTGAAGAGGCCACAGTGTATTGTGAATGCAGACTTTTCTCGTACTCAAAGGGTGAACAGCTCTAGATAGTAGATAGTACCCGCTGACATGACTTACTTTCTTAACCACTTTTAAAAGACTGAAACCTTGCTTGTGGACGTGCACCAGGTGGACGTGCACCAAGCGGACCTGCACCAGGTGGACGTGCACCAGGTGGACGTGCACCAGGTGGACGTGCACCAGGTGGACGTGCACCAGGTGGACACACCTCCACCCACTCTCTTAATCTCCAGCTTCACAAATAATTACTCTTTTCTTCCTTAGATCACGTTTTCGTTTTCATTTTTTCTCTTAAAAATGTTAGAACATCTGAGACTCCTGAGATGCTTCATGAGCTCCTACTGACTCAGTGAGCACAGAGATGAGACAACATGGCACAACCAGAAGGCAGAATTTTCACTATTTGCCTTTTATTACGACAATGTTTCACTCGAGAGCTTTCTCGTCATGGCTTGGTAAAACTGCAAAGATCGAAACGTTTTCATAACAGGATCTTGTTATGCAGCGTTCGTTTCTGACATCATATCTATCAACAGCAGACTGTTTCCTTCCTGGGGAGCAAGTGCTGCTCTTTGTTTCCTGGGGTGTCCAGTGAAGGCAAGATATAGCGTCATGGACCATACACCAGTGGACATCCAGTGAAGGCAAGATAACTTCAAGGACGATACACCAGAGGATATCCAGTGAAGGCAAGAGATAGCGTCATGGACCATACACCAGTGGACATCCAGTGAAGGCAAGATAACTTCAAGGACGATACACCAGAGGATATCCAGTGAAGGCAAGAGATAGCGTCATGGACCATACACCAGTGGACATCCAGTGAAGGCAAGATAACTTCAAGGACGATACACCAGAGGACATCCAGTGAAGGCAAGAGATAGCGTCATGGACCATACACCAGTGGACATCCAGTGAAGGCAAGATAACTTCAAGGACGATACACCAGAGGATATCCAGTGAAGGCAAGAGATAGCGTCATGGACGATACACCAGAGGATATCCAGTGAAGGCAAGAGATAGCGTCAAGGACAATACACCAGTGGACATCCAGTGAAGCCAAGAGATAGCGTCATAGACGGTACACCAGAGGACATCCAGTGAAGGCAAGAGATAGCGTCATGGACCATACACCAGTGGACATCCAGTGAAGGCAAGATAACTTCAAGGACGATACACCAGAGGATATCCAGTGAAGGCAAGAGATAGCGTCATGGACCATACACCAGTGGACATCCAGTGAAGGCAAGATAACTTCAAGGACGATACACCAGAGGATATCCAGTGAAGGCAAGAGATAGCGTCATGGACCATACACCAGTGGACATCCAGTGAAGGCAAGATAACTTCAAGGACGATACACCAGAGGATATCCAGTGAAGGCAAGAGATAGCGTCATGGACCATACACCAGTGGACATCCAGTGAAAGCAAGATAACTTCAAGGACGATACACCAGAGGACATCCAGTGAAGGCAAGAGATAGCGTCATGGATCATACACCAGTGGACATCCAGTGAAGGCAAGATAACTTCAAGGACGATACACCAGAGGATATCCAGTGAAGGCAAGAGATAGCGTCATGCACGATACACCAGAGGATATCCAGTGAAGGCAAGAGATAGCGTCAAGGACAATACACCAGTGGACATCCAGTGAAGCCAAGAGATAGCGTCATAGACGATACACCAGAGGACATCCAGTGAAGGCAAGAGATAGCGTCATGGACCATACACCAGTGGACATCCAGTGAAGGCAAGATAACTTCAAGGACGATACATCAGAGGATATCCAGTGAAGGCAAGAGATAGCGTCATGGACGATACACCAGAGGATATCCAGTGAAGGAAAGAGATAGCGTCATGGACGATACACCAGAGGATATCCAGTGAAGGCAAGAGATAGCGTCATGGACGATACACCAGAGGATATCCAGTGAAGGCAAGAGATAGCGTCATGGACGATACACCAGAGGACATCCAGTGAAGGCAAGAGATAGCGTCAAGGACAATACACCAGAGGACATCCAGTGAAGGCAAGAGATAGCGTCATAGACGATACACCAGTAGACATCCAGTGAAGGCAAGATAACTTCAAGGACGATACACCAGAGGATATCCAGTGAAGGCAAGAGATAGCGTCATGGACGATACACCAGAGGATATCCAGTGAAGGAAAGAGATAGCGTCATGGACGATACACCAGAGAATATCCAGTGAAGGCAAGAGATAGCGTCATGGACGATACACCAGAGGATATCCAGTGAAGGCAAGAGATAGCGTCATGGACGATACACCAGAGGACATCCAGTGAAGGCAAGAGATAGCGTCAAGGACAATACACCAGAGGACATCCAGTGAAGGCAAGAGATAGCGTCATAGACGATACACCAGAGGACATCCAGTGAAGGCAAGAGATAGCGTCATGGACCATACACCAGAGGACATCCAGTGAAGGCAAGAGATAGCGTCATGGACGATACACCAGAGGATATCCAGTGAAGGCAAGAGATAGCGTCATGGACGACACACCAGAGGACATCCAGTGAAGGCAAGAGATAGCGTCAAGGACAATACACCAGTGGACATCCAATGAAGGCAAGATATAGCGTCAAGGACAATACACCAGTGGACATCCAGTGAAGGCAAGAGATAGCGTCAAGGACAATACACCAGTGGACATCCAGTGAAGGCAAGAGATAGCGTCAAGGACAATACATCAGTGGACATCCAGTGAAGGCAAGAGATAGCGTCAAGGACAATACACCAGAGGACATCCAGTGAAGGCAAGATATAGCGTTAAGGACGATACACCAGAGGACATCCAGTGAAGGCAAGAGACAGCGTTAAGGACGATACACCAGAGGACATCCAGTGAAGGCAAGAGATAGCGTCATGGACGACACACCAGAGGACATCCAGTGAAGGCAAGAGATAGCGTCAAGGACAATACACCAGTGGACATCCAATGAAGGCAAGATATAGCGTCAAGGACAATACACCAGTGGACATCCAGTGAAGGCAAGATATAGCGTCAAGGACAATACACCAGTGGACATCCAGTGAAGGCAAGAGATAGCGTCAAGGACAATACACCAGTGGACATCCAGTGAAGGCAAGATATAGCGTCAAGGACAATACACCAGTGGACATCCAGTGAAGGCAAGATATAGCGTCAAGGACAATACACCAGAGGACATCCAGTGAAGGCAAGAGATAGCGTCAAGGGAAATCAAAAGTTTTGCATAGGGCTGGAAATGGTCATTAAGTTCTATGCATGAAAGAAGATTTAATTCATCACAAACTTCACACAGAGATTAGTAAGACTCACGTATAATACTTAAGTGTCTTCCTTGTGCAAAAGTTTCGCTAAACACTAGATAGCAGAACACCACAGCACAGATACCCAAGTGTTGCACATGTGGCTATTTCAACTACTTGTCGGGTTTTTATAACAACATTGCAACTAAAAACCACTCACATAAGTTTAAAAATTTAACTATAAATTATTTATCAATGGAAAAACTAAAATAATATAGTGAAAGTTTTATTCAATTTCTGGCATTAAAATGTTCCCACTGAAATATTACCAAGAGTCTCGGCAGTTACTGCCTCCCTGTCTGCCTCCCTGTCTGCCTACCCGGCCTGCCTCCCTGCCTACCTCCCTGCCTGCCTCTTCCCCTGTCTGTTTGCCTCCCTGCCTACCTCCCTGCCTGCCTCTTCCCCTGTCTGTTTGCCTCTCTGCCTACCTCCCTGCCTGCCTCTTCCCCTGTCTGTTTGCCTCCCTGCCTACCTCCCTGCCTGCCTCTTTCACTGTCTGTTTGCCTCCCTGCCTACCTCCCTGCCTGCCTCTTCCCCTATCTGTTTGCCTCCCTGCCTCCCTCCCTCCTTCCTTCCCCCCCTGCCTCCCGGTCATTATAAGCCGTGATGAAACGTAAATCACCGAAGCTATGGACATGTTACTCAGAAATATTACATATTTAGTGGTACACCACAAGTGTCACAGGGTGAACCGAACTCTCCCTGGAGCAGGTGATCCGCAAGCATATGGAAGAGAAGGGACTGTGGAAAGTAGTGGGGGAGACAGTGGGGGAGACAGTGGGGGAGACAGTGGCCCATCAAGTGACAATGTTAGAGGTGTATCACAAGGGAGAGTGAGTGTCGCTCCTTAACACAGGACTGTTCAACGATCAGAGGAACTGGATCGATCAGTAATTGTTCTATGCTCAGTAACTGTTCTATGTTCAGAAGTTCATCATTACACCTGGTGTGAAGGTGGTTGGTCACTACAAGGTGATCAGGTCATTTATGTTCACTTGCGTCAAAACTCAAGGAAAGTGTTTTTTTTTTCTTTTAGACGCTGTACGACAACCCCTAGGACGCTCCGACAATCATGCTCTCGCTTTTCCTTGCCTGCGCCTGCGTGCGCGCACACGCGCACACACAATACGACACACAACACACACACACCCAACAAACACACACACACACACACACACACACACACACACACACACACACACACACACACACACACTTATGCACGCAGAAAAGCTCTATAGTGGCTCAAGGAATACTTAAAAGGAAGAAAGGAACGCTTCATTATCCAGGTGTCTGGAAGGGCGAGTGTAACGAGTGAGGTTCCACAAGGTTGGACCAGAACTGTTGTGTTTGTCAACATCACAAAAAAAAAAAAAATAACCGAGTCAAAGTCGTCCCTGTTCACAGATGAAACAAATCTAACGAGAATACTAACAGGGGAAGACCAGTGAAGACTACAGGATTGGTCTGACAGGCAGCTATTGGAATCTAGCTCAACAAATGTAAAGCTATGATAATCAGGGAGGGGCACATAAAACCTGAAACAGTGAGTAGCCTCTGTGGACAAAGACTACAAACATTCCTGAAAGAGAAGGACGTCGCGGTGAACACAACTCCGAGCATTTCACCTGAGGCACACATCAACCGAATAAATGCCGCAGCAAACGCGAGACTGACAAATTTAAGGGTAGTTTTTCAGGAACTTCTACAAAAGAGCGATATATGTCATGTTTATCTTGGAATATGTATTACCAGTATGGAATTCGTATCCGATGAAGGACGTAAAGGAGCTGGAAAGAGTGTAAAGGTTTGTTACTAGACTAGTCCCGGAGTTCAGGGGTGTAAGCCATAAGGAGGAACTAGAGGAGCCAAACCTGCAGATACTAGAGGATAGAAGGACCAAAGGTGACATGACGGAGAAAATGTGACAAGGTGAACAGGGCTAGTCTAAGAGGCGGGTCTCAGGTACACAAGGTGAACAAGGCGAGTCTCAGGTACACAAGGATACAGATGGAAACTAGAAACACAGATGAATCACAGGAAATATTTCTGTAGATAGCGAAATAGTTGAGGCAGGATCTATACGAAGCTTTAATAGTGATTTAAAATAAGCACTCACGTCTCTTTTGAAAGAGTATTAAAAACTAGGCATATGTATAAGCTGTGAGGGGTCACTCACACCTCATCTCCAGCCTATATATGCTATTATTTTAGATGTGTTTGTGTTAGAATTGATGAAGGTTCCTAAGACAAAAGTTTTCTAATGCCTTACTGTTTATTTTAATTTTAAACCACTAAAACAGTTACCAAGGTTTATATCACAGCTTTAAAAATAGGGATGATAGGGTTCTCACAGCCAAGAGTGTGTGAACCCAGTAGCGGCTAGTGGCGATGCGGGGCCAGGAGCTAAGCCTAGACCTCTACAATCACAAATAAATATGCGAGCACGCACACAAGCACAATAACGTACACTCTCACACCAATGCAGATTCACGTACACATACACTCACACACGTACTCTCTCACACACACTTCTCACACGCACGCCTTCACACACACTTCTCACATGCACCCTTCACACACCTCTCTTCCACGCACCCTTCACACACCTCTCTTCCACGCACCCTTCACACACTTCTCCACGCACCCTTCACACACCTATCTTCCACGCACCCTTCACACACCTCTCTTCCACGCACCCTTCACACACCTCTCTCTTCCACGCACCCTTCACAGTCTTCTTAACGCACCATTCACACACCTATCTTCCACGCACACCTCCACACACTCTTCCACGCACACTTTCACACACCTCTCTCTTCCACGCACACCTTCACACACACTCTTCCACGCACACCTTCACACACACACTTCCACGCACCCTTTTTCTAGAATCAAACATTTTTTAAGCAAACTTAAAAATTATGAAAACGGATGTGGGACGGCACACAAGATGACCTGAGAGTGAGAAGCATCGTGTGAGACATGATGTTATGTAATGGTGATGAGAGGTATTAAAGTAATAAGAAGAGTACCGGAGATACTACTACTACTGCTAATAATAATAATAATAATAATAATAATAATATCTATTTCTACAAGTACATGTACAAGGTATACAGGTCTAGCTGACATCAGTGACGTACTACTATATAGAAAGCCGTTTGTTATGCAGAGGATTTCTGGTAAATTAGGTCAATTTTGCCCCAGGCTGCGACCCACATCAATTAACTAACATCCAGGTACCCATTTTTCTGATGGGGGAACAGGGATAGCAGATGTCTTTTGGAAATGTGGTCTAATGTTTCCAGCCGTACCAGGAAATTGATCCCTGGACCTCAGTGTGTGAGCTGAGTGCTGTGATGAATGGTTTTGAAAACCGACAATTTAAAGAATTGAGACACTTATGCAACACATGGGAATCTTTATTGAAGAAACGTTTCGCCACACAGTGACTTCATCAGTCCAATACAAAGTAGAAATGGGTAAGGAGAGTAGAAGTTTGAGGTAATCAGTCCCTCAACCTGGATAGGGCCAGAGAGGTGGCTTATATACGGCAGTGAGATGAGTTGAAGCAGGAGGAGGCGGGATCCCAGTGGGACCTGCCACTAGTGTAAGTGACTGATGAAGCCACTGTGTGGCGAAACGTTTCTTCAATAAAGATTCCCATGTGTTGCATAAGTGTCTCAATTCTTCAGCTTGTCGGTTTTCAAAACCATTCATCACATTTGTCAGACACTGCAACATCATGGGGTCTTGGTACAAAGACTTCAACGCTTGCCCAACCTTTGGACGACGACCTACTTACACTAGTGGCAGGTCCCACTGTGATCCCGCCTCCTCCTGCTTCATCTCATCTCACCGCAGTATATAAGCCACCTCTCTGGCCCTATGCTGCACTTCCTACAAGAGTGATGGACTGAACACATCGATTCCAGGTTGAGGGACTGATTACCTCAAACTTCTACTCTCCTTGCCCATTTCTACTTTGTATTGGACTGATGAAGCCACTTTGTGGCGAAACGTTTCTTCAATAAAGATTCCCATGTGTTGCACGAGCTGAGTGCTCTAGCGATCGAGCTACGGGACACCGTGATGTGTGAAATGAAAGAAACAAGAGATTCAGATGAGAGATAATATATGAGATGGAGGTGATGATTCTGAGAGAGATGAGGAATAAGATAATGAGATAAGAATATAAAAAAAGAGATGAGAAAGATGAGTTAAAAAGCGTGAAAATGAGATGAGTGAGGCAAGTGGTGTGAAAATGAGGTGTGCGAATAAGATACATGGCGAAAGTGAGCGAAAATGAAGTATGATAACACCTGGTGGTGAACAACTGAGTCACACCGCCTACCATGCCGTCAGCTGACTGCCACGTGCTTATGTTTACATTTGTAGACCGCCTATCTTGCCATCAGCTGACTGCCACGTGCCCGTGTTTACATTTGAAAACCACCTGCCACGTGCTCTTGTTTACATATGTAGACCACTGACCTTACCATCAGCTGACTGTCATGTGCCAGTGTTTACATTTGTACACCACCTGCCTAACCATCAGCTGGTTGCCATGTTCTCTTGATCACATTTGCAGATCACTGACCTTGTCACCAGCTGGCTACCACGTACCCGTGTTTACATTTGTAAATCATCTAATCACTGACTGCCATCGGGCTGGGTGTCACGTACATGTGTTTACATAATCACTTTGTCGTCCTTGTCATTGTTTACTGTCATGCGTTCATGATTAATTTGGCTGTAGTGTCTGACTTTCGCCATAATTTGTTTTTCTAGCTTTCTGAACAGTTATCCCAAGATATACATTTGTTGCTATATGGCTTTTACACAAAAGGAAATTTTCAGTAATAATAGCATAAGCGAAATTCCGAGATGGCTTCCAAATTGTGAGAAAGGAGAGGAAAACAAAAGATGTAGCAGTGACTGCAAGAAACCACTTTAGATTTAGGCTTCTAGGAAACCTAAAAACAAGGGATTTCAGGGATTATATATCAGTACTGTAATGCCCAGAGACGTAGAACTAAAATTAGTGATACAAAATCCATCTCTAAACAATAGAAGATTAAGGAAGAAGTATGATCTGAGTAAAATGACTATGATTCACACTGCAGACAGTGGCAGAAACATCAGACAGTGGCAGAAACAGCAGACAGTGGCAGAAACAGCATGCAGCAGCTCAGCCAAATTCTTAGTACTAAAGATGTAAACCATAAGACTGAAGGAGAAAAAAATGGGATCCCTTAACACAGAGGACAAGAACCGTATAGAGCGAACATTATGACACAGTTACGAAGAACTTTGTAAGACAACATGTGAAGGGAACGAGAGTCTGGGGAGGAGATGAGCCAGCAACACTTGGCTTGGTTTTTTTACACAAAATTAAAAACCAGCTTAAATTTCTTGAAAGGAACACTAGATGGCAGGGATCACGTGGAAGCGGAAGAGAAGAAACGATGGTAGTTACAGAAAATGGGACTAAAGAACTGGAGTTTACCTGGAAAGGGTTCCGGGGGCCAACGCCCCCCCGCGGCCCCGCGGGACTACGATGGAATGAAAAGCTTTCTAAGTGAAGTGCAATGGAAAGAATATAATAGAAGGAGCAGAACAACACTGAAGTTTAACCATTTGGAAAAATTTCACAAAAACACTTCCATAAGAAAACCCTCCATTTAATTACACCCCACATGAAAACACCCACTTCAAAAAATCTACACATGAAAATACTATACATGAAAAAAACGTCCACTGGAAAAATCCGCACATGAAAACACCACAGTCGTAAAACACCCGCACATTACCACAGTTTTAAAACACCCGCACATTAACACACCAAATACCAAGTCATCCCTCATACAAACACATCCTCTTATATGAAAACACGCGTGGAAGATGTGAAGAGGTGGTGTGTTAACAAGGTTCTTATTTTCTCAGGTGGCCAGCAGAGGCAGCAGCAGCAGCAGGAACAGAAGCAACAGCAGCAGCAGCAGTAGCAGCAGCAGGGCAAATTTAAATGAGCAGAGGTGGAGGAGGGCCGGCTCCTGCTGCAACACCTTCACGACGACTCGTCTGCTAGCCCACACTCCCTCACGGTCAGTACTCCAGCCGGCATTTTCCACAAATTTATCGTCGATGAATTAATTAATGCATGGGAACACATGTGAGAGACAGATAACAGAGGACTTCTTAAGTCCAAACCAAGGCTGTCTGCTGAGGACTATCTTCTACATAGCTGAGGGAGCATCTGTTATCTACGTACCTAAGGCGAGGATGGCGTGCGAATAGCGTACTGCTGATAACGTTTAAGTAAAGTTGCGCAGTAGACTATCATGACTTGAAATTTCTTTTACACAGACCGAAACGTTGTCGCAATTTAAAGCTGGTCCTTCAACATCATCTATAAGAAGTGAACAAATGTCCAGCTGTGGCACATGTATCACCAGGGGCACTAAACAAGTGACTTAGGAAGACAGATTGTGAAGAATTTTAGGTAAAATCAAAGAGTTAGGTTGTCATATACTGTTGTGTGTTTGATTTATATGTTGTAATAAGGCAAACGAGTGACGTGATCAAGGTTCAGAGACCAAAACATATTCCTGAAGGAGGTTTTCTAAATGAGTAGATTCGTGTCAATTTTTCTTGACGTAAATATTAGTACGATAAAGTTCAATCATTGGAAGGTACGAAATTAAAGGAACAATTACATTAATACAGTGAACCATTCAAGCCAAGGTGTTCATGGTGCTGAAGACAAACCTGATGGTAGAGTAGATCTGGGTAATAGTGCCCAGAGGTGGGTTACTGGGTACCTGAGGTGGGTTACCTGGGTACCAGAGGTGGGTTACCTGGGTACCAGAGGTGGGTTACCTGGGTACCAGAGGTGGGTTACCTGGGTACCAGAGGAGGGTTACCTGGGTACCAGAGGAGGGTTACCTGGGTACCAGAGGTGGGTTACCTGGGTACCAGAGGTGGGTTACCTGGGTACCAGAGGTGGGTTACCTGGGTACCAGAGGTGGGTTACCTGGGTACCAGAGGAGGGTTACCTGGGTACCAGAGGAGGGTTACCTGGGTACCAGAGGTGGGTTACCTGGGTACCAGAGGTGGGTTACCTGGGTACCAGAGGTGGGTTACCTGGGTACCAGAGGTGGGTTACCTGAGAAAAAAGGCTTCATGGGAGACTAGCCTCTGCTTCATCTTAGTGTACGTGGGGATACTAACGCTGTCAGGGACCAGTGCGGCAGACATAAGTCATTTGTTTATGTTATTATGTTATTACTAGTTAACTCTCATAGCATAAATGTACATATTAGTTAACCTAAGAGAGCATACCTTACAATGAAATATTTTGAAAGATTAGTTCAGGTAAAAGTCGAATAACTGTAATGTGTGGTTGTTTAATGGAGTTTAAAGTCTATCGGCCACACGAGGGTCATCAGTCACCAGTTAACTAGTCTTCCAATACAATAATTAGGAATTCCCGAAGGGAGACCAGAAAATGGTGGTAGTCATAGTGCAGTAGTGGTAGAAATAAGTAATAATAGTGAAAAAGAGAGGAAAAAATAATTGCAGAGTGTGAAGTATTAGCAAAGAAATAGTAGTAGTAGTAGTAGTAGTAATAGTAGAGGTAGTTTACATGAAAAAAAACAAGAGAGAAGCGCTGCAAGAAAGTTACTGGCTCCTGCGGGACAAAACATCCGTACGACAGAAGCCACGTTATAAGTAAAAGACAAAGACAACGAGAATATAGTAAAGGTGAAGAGGCAGGAGAGGAGGAGGAGACATAGGTCAAAAAGAATGTAAATGAGAAGAGTAAACGGGGAAAAATATATATCCACGTTTTATGGTGTTTTTTAAGTTCAATGGAGGGAGAATTTTCTATTTATCAGTACATTCTCACCAACATTTCCGTTTCCTTTCTCACAATTTTTTTGTTTATTACTCGAAAACGACTTATTTGATCGGCTTCAAATTTTTAACTCTCAAATAATACATCTTGGACAAGATACGTAAATGCCTTGTACATAATACTACGCAGACCATTCCCAAACTTTGTTCCTGTGGCAGGTGGGGACAACCTCCTCTGACTACCTTCAAAATGTCAACACTGGTGAGTCTTGCCGAGAAGTCAGCATACAGTGCAGTGTGTAGATGTCTTATCGCCATATTTATGGAACTAATTTGTTGGTTACAACTATGACCATAATTTTTAAAGGGGTGGACCGGTAAGCCAGCGGAAGGCCTCGGTCAGATGACCAAAAGCTCCAACGGTGGGTCATCATCTGACTAAGACCCGCATCAGGAAACGCTTATCCTATTTCCTGACGAACCTGACCTGACCTGACCTGACCTGACCTGACCTGACCTGACCTGACCAACCTAACCTAACCATATTTAATCTAGAAATGGTTGAATAATTTATCTTTTGTTTTATCTTGCCTTGATGCTGGTGAAGGGCTCTTGATCCAAGGAACTAAACTTATATTTTCCTTGCTTGGATTGAATTTGAATGTCTCCCATTCGATAGGCGCTATATGGCCCCTACGTGTTTAACGGCTTTCTCTGATTAAAGTATTACAGTTGTGAAAGGCATCGTATGAAATGGATGGAATGTTTCACAGGTTTAGGCTGTGTAGGCACAAATTTTGTGGAATCTGTACAATAACTGAAAAATGTATCTACCGGTTCTGATGTTGTCCTCCAGGGAAACAATCTCTTGATGTTTGGTTATGTCAGTTTTATTCAAATTGATTTATGTGCAATAATTGGAGAATGTTTCTTCTGAACAGAAATAAGTCACAGTGTTTGACTTTATTTGGTCATGCTGGGTTAAATTTACTAATTTTCTTTCGAGTAACAATAACATGTCTGCCCTCTAGACCATTGTTAAAAATCTGTTATGTACACTAAGCTTACATAAATCTTTCTTGAAAGCTTCTCATTCTTACATAGGGAAAATCTCTGATGGATTTTGGTCTGTGTTGGTTCGCTCAACCTCTGAGTGGCTTCAAGCTTAATGTGTCTGTGTATTTTAGGATATTGGTCTCTTTGATCCCTCAGACCTGAATCACATTTGGTCTATGTCTTTATTTAATATTTCATTGAATAAATTTGAAGATTAGTTTCCATATTATAACTTGTGAATGCATCTTTCGTTTCCCTTCAGATTTCAAAGTTTATATTCAGCTACATTATCAACTTGTGCCTCACTCTACACTATTCCAATAGCCTGTAATGAGGTACAGGGGCCTGAGGTTACGAAAAACGGGGATAACCTTCTATGACGTCACAGCGATCTAAATACTTCTAGTTAGGTATCACAGTAAACTCTCAGTGCATACACAGAAAGATACGTACCTCTCAGTGAATATGTCATTAAAGGTGATCAGTCCCTCAGCGTTGTGAGAATGTGATTGGGAATTATTGGTTTTGAGAAAGACTTGTCTTTAGTGGGCCAGTAGGCCTCCTGCAGTGTCCCTCCATTCTTACATTACTATCATTATTCAAAGAGACTGACATCCTATCAACGCTGAGGGACTAATCACCTCAAAGTTGCCTCTCCACTTCTACTGTCATCAATGTTATAATCCCAGTATTCAACAGACGAAGCTTCATGTGTAGATGAAGAGCTTTGACAATAAATATAATTAACTGTTACACTTGATACTGTATACCAGTAACGATATAGGCTGGTTCTACTGACCCGTGCTACGGCTGGGTCTACTGACCCGTGCTACGGCTGGTTCTACTGACCCGTGCTACGGCTGGTTCTACTGACCCGTGCTACGGCTGGTTCTACTGACCCGTGCTACGGCTGGGTCTACTGACTCGTGCTACGGCTGGGTCTACTGACTCGTGCTACGGCTGGGTCTACTGACCCGTGCTACGGCTGGGTCTACTGACCCGTGCTACGGCTGGGTCTACTGACCCGTGCTACGGCTGGGTCTACTGACCCGTGCTTACGCCTGGGTCTACTGACCCGTGCAAACGGCTGGTCTACTGACCCGTGCTACGGCTGGGTCTACTGACCCGTGCTACGGCTGGGTCACTGACCCGTGCTACGGCTGGGTCTACTGACTCGTGCTACGGCTGGGTCTACTGACTCGTGCTACGGCTGGGTCTACTGACTCGTGCTACGGCTGGGTCTACTGACTCGTGCTACGGCTGGGTCTACTGACTCGTGCTACGGCTGGGTCTACTGACTCGTGCTACGGCTGGGTCTACTGACTCGTGCTACGGCTGGTCTACTGACTCGTGCTACGGCTGGTCTACTGACTCGTGCTACGGCTGGTCTACTGACTCGTGCTACGGCTGGGTCTACTGACTCGTGCTACGGCTGGTCTACTGACCGTGCTACGGCGGGGTCTACTGACTGCGTGCTACGGCTGGGTCTACTGACTCGTGCTACGGCTGGGTCTACTGACTCGTGCTACGGCTGGGTCTACTGGCCCGTGCTACGGCTGGGTCTACTGGCCCGTGCTACGGCTGGGTCTACTGGCCCGTGCTACGGCTGGTTCTACTGGCCCGTGCTACGGCCGGGCCCACTGGCCCGTGCTACGGCCGGGCCCACTGGCCCGTGCTACGGCCGGGCCCACTGGCCCGTGCTACGGCCGGGCCCACTGGCCCGTGCTACGGCCAAGCCCACTGGCCCGTGCTAGGGCCCGGGGCCCACTGGCCCGTGCCACGGCCGGGCCCGCTGCCCGTGCCACGGCCGGCCCGCTGGCCCGTGCCACGGCCGGGCCCGCTGGCCCGTGCCAACGGCCGGGCCCGCTGGCCGTGCCACGGCCGGGCCCGCTGGCCCGTGCCACGGCCGGGCCCGCTGGCCCGTGCCACGGCCGGGCCCGCTGGCCCGTGCCACGGCCGGGCCCGCTGGCCCGTGCCACGGCCGGCCCGCTGCCCGTGCCACGGCCGGGCCCGCTGGCCCGTGCCACGGCCGGACCCGCTGGCCCGTGCCACGGCCGGGCCCCGCTGGCCCGTCCCAAACGGCCGGCCCGCTGGCCCGTGCTACGGCCGGGCCCACTGGCCGTGCTAGGGCCCGGGGCCCACTGGCCCGTGCTACGGCCGGGCCCACTGGCCCGTGCTACGGCGGGCCCACTGGCCCGTTGCTAGGGCCGGGCCCACTGGCCCGTGCTACGGCCGGGCCCACTGGCCCGTGCTACGGCCGGCCCACGGGCCCGTGCTACTGCCGGGCCCACTGGCCCGTGCTACGGCCGGCCCACTGGCCCGTGCTACGGCCGGGCCCACTGGCCCGTGCTACGGCCGGGCCCACTGGCCCGTGCAAAGGGCCCCGGGCCCCCTGGCCCGTGCTACGGCCCGGCCCACGGGCCCGTGCTAGGGCCGGGCCCCTGGCCCGTGCTAGGGCCCCGGCCCACTGGCCCGTGCTACGGCCGGGCCCACTGGCCCGTGCTACGGCCGGGCCCACTGGCCCGTGCTACGGCCGGGCCCACTGGCCCGTGCTACGGCCGGGCCCACTGGCCCGTGCTACGGCCGGGCCCACTGGCCCGTGCTACGGCCGGCCCACGGCCCGTGCTACGGCCGGGCCCACTGGCCCGTGCTACGGCCGGGCCCACTGGCCCGTGCTAGGGCCCGGGGCCCACCCGTGCTAGGGCCCGGGGTCCCTGGCCCGTGCTACGGCCGGGCCCACTGACCCTGCAAACGGCCGCCCACTGACCCGTGCACGCCGGGCTCACGACCCGTGCACGGCCGGGGCCCATGACCCGTGCTACGTCCGGGCCCACTGACCCGTGCTACGGCCGGGCCCACTGACCCGTGCTACGGCCGGGCCCACTGACCCGTGCTACGGCCGGGCCCACTGACCCGTGCTACGGCCGGGCCCACTGACCCGTGCTACGGCCGGGCTCACTGACCCGTGCTACGGCCGGGCCCACTGACCCGTGCTACTTCCGGGCCCACTGACCCGTGCTACGGCCGGGCCCACTGACCCGTGCTACGGCCGGGCCCACTGACCCGTGCTACGGCCGGGCCTACTGACTCGTGCTAAGGCTGGGTCTACTGACTCGTGCTACGGCTGGGTCTACTGACCCGTGCTACGGCTGGGTCTACTGACTCGTGCTACGGCTGGGTCTACTGACTCGTGCTACGGCTGGGTCTACTGACTCGTGCTACGGCTGGTTCTACTGACTCGTGCTACGGCTGGTTCTACTGACTCGTGCTACTGCTGGGTCTACTGACCCATTCTACGGCTGGGTCTACTGACCCGTGCTACAGTTGGGTCTACTGACTCGTGCTACAGCTGGGTCTACTGACCCGTGCTACGGCTGGGCCTACTGACCCGTGCTACGGCTGGGTCTACTGACCCGTGCAAACCGGGGTCTACTGACCCGTGCTACGGCTGGTCTACTGACCCGTGCTACGGCTGGGTCTACTGACTCGTGCTACTGCTGGGTCTACTGACCCATGCTACTGCTGGGTCTACTGACCCATTCTACGGCTGGGTCTACTGACCCGTGCTACAGTTGGGTCTACTGACTCGTGCTACAGCTGGGTCTACTGACTCGTGCTACGGCTGGGCCTACTGACCCATGCTACGGCTGGGTCTACTGACCCATGCTATGGCTGGGCCTACTAAACCCATGCTACAGCTGGTCTACTGACCCATGCACGGCTGGGTCTACTGACCCATGCTATGGCTGGGCCTACTGACCCATGCTACAGCTGGGTCTACTGACCCATGCTACGGCTGGGTCTACTAACCCACACTACGGCTGGGTGTACTAACTCATGCTATGGCTGGGCCAACTGACCCATGCTTGGGCAGGGCCTAATTACCCATTTTTGGGCAGGGAGTGCCGGTCCAGCTACGGCTGGGTCTGCTGACCCATGCTACGGCTGCGTCTACTGATCCATATTATGGCTGGGTCTACTGACCCATGTTACGGCTGGGCCTACTGACCCATGCTATGGCTGGTTCTACTGACCCATGATACGGCTGGGTCTACTGACCCATGCTACGGCTCGGTCTACTGACCCCATGCTACGGCGGGGTCTACTGACCCATGCTACGGCTGGGTTACTGACCCATTCACGGCTGGTCTACTGACCCATGCTACGGCTGGGTCTACTGACCCATGCTACGGCTGGGTCTACTGACCCATGCTACGGCTGGGTCTACTGACCCATGCTACGGCTGGGCCTACTGACCCATGCTACGGCTGGGCCTACTGACCCATGCTACGGCTGGGCCTACTGACCCATGCTACGGCTGGGCCTACTGACCCATGCTACGGCTGGGTCTGACCCCTATTATGGCTGGGTCTACTGACCCA
The DNA here is from genome assembly GCF_026875155.1 of Cherax quadricarinatus. Taxonomy (NCBI): domain Eukaryota; kingdom Metazoa; phylum Arthropoda; class Malacostraca; order Decapoda; family Parastacidae; genus Cherax; species Cherax quadricarinatus. Next base: position 32,356,264 of record NC_069421.1, on the reverse strand, counting down.
TGCTACGGCTGGGCCTACTGACCCATGCTACGGCTGGGTCTACTGACCCACGCTACGGCTGGGTCTACTGACCCACGCTAAGAGATAGATGGGACAAAAGGAGAATGGCAACAGCAAGTAAGAGAGAGGTGAAATAAGTTAACAAACTAAGGGAAGAGGAAGCTAGTGTGAGATATAATTATTGAGAGTAAGGTGGGCAAGTGAGCGTATTGGTAGTGCAGTGTTAGAACGCTGGGCAGGAGCTTGTGGTTAATGGAGGGTGGGTGTGAGAGGAAACAGGAGTGGATTACTTTGTATCATTATTACCGTCTCTTCTCTCCTTGTCTGTATACATGTTTTATATTTTCACTAAGATTTGTCTGCTTCATTTTCTCGCTTCCACTTATTCCCGGTAAGCTCTCCTAGAAAGTCTGTGAGCATGGTTGGCGTTATTAAGTACGTGTCTTAAACCTACTGAAAGCCCTATTTCTCGTACATATCCAGTAAATTTTCTAGCTATTTTTCAGTGCGAGTACCATTATTAATTTCAGTACAATAAACATGATACACGTTTTTTTACACCCTTTTAACTATACTTCTCATGTAATAGCTCTAAATTTTCATCACAGTTTACACAGTTGTGATGAATGGTTTGAAAAACCGACAAGTTGAAGATTGAGACACTTATGCAGCATATGGGAATCTTTATTCAGGAAACGTTTCGCTACACAGTGGCTTCATCAGTCCAATACAAAGAGGAAGGCGAAAGGAGAGGAGGAGAATGAGGTAATCTGTCCCTCAACCTGGAGTCGATGTGTTCAGTACATTCTACATGAGTGATGGACTGAACACATCGACTCCAGGTTGAGGGACTGATTACCTCATTCTCCTCTTCTCCTTACGCCTTCCTCTTTGTATTGGACTGATGAAGCCACTGTGTGGCGAAACGTTTCCTGAATAAAGATTCCCATATGCTGCATAAGTGTCTCAATCTTCAACAGTTTACACAGACAGCATTCATGACTGGCATTACTCACAGGCTCAGTCAACCAGTGTATCCCGAGTCACTGGCTTTTTACACATTAGATAAAGCGTCTAGCTCCAGTCGAGAGAAAATTCTGTTGATTTACATTAATGTATATTTTTCTATTCTTTTGAACATGAATTTCTTTATAATTTCACACTTCCTTACCTAGGTAACATTTCCTTATACAAGTGTGAGTGTCATATATTAATGGTCGAACAAGGAAGTTAATAGTTTGCCCGGGTGTGTTGACTTGGTGACAAGTGGCAGTTGTGGCGGTGTAAGGGGAGAACACCACAGCGTTGCTCTGGTCAGTAACTATTTTGCCGATGAATGGTTCACAGAACCGACATGTTGATAAATTAGACACATGTGCAACTCTTGGGTATCTTTATTGAGGAAACGTTTCGCCACACAGTGGCTTCATCAGTCCATACAAAGGAGAAACTTGAAGAACAGGAGAATGAGGTAATCAGTCCCTCAGCCTTGAGTCGATGTGGTCAGTCTTTCAATCTTGAATAGAATACGGCATATGAGCGGAGAAGCAGCATATAAACCATAGGCAGGAGAGGTGCAGCAGTCGTAGGTGGTGTCACATTTGTCCAATGTGGAAGTAGGTCGTGCCCAAGGGTTAGGCAAGTTAAGAATTCCCAAGTATTAAGATCCCAAGAAGTTGCAGTGTCTGACAGGATTGTAGATAAATGGTTCTCCGCTCATTTGCCGTATTCTATTCAAGATTGATGGACTGACCACATCGACTCAAGGCTGAGGGACTGATTACCTCATTCTCCTCCTGTTCTTCAAGTTTCTCCTTTGTATGGACTGATGAAGCCACTGTGTGGCGAAACGTTTTCTCAATAAAGATACCCAAGAGTTGCACATGTGTCTAATTTATCAACTATTTTGCCAGCGGATGTTAACAGAGCACTGTTATGTATTTCATTTAGGAACTGTTACTTTAATTAAACATATGTTTTGATTGCTTCACTTTTCTTTGCTTCATGGACGTTTAAGAAGGCAAGGTTAACCCTAAAATGTTCCGTTTTATTCGGTATAAACTTTATTCTCCGAGTGTGTTTCTTAATAGTTCTTATTCTTGTAATATTTCCTTTCCATTTTGAGGGCTGATCAGACGGCAGCTTCCTGGACTGATGATCACCAAACTATCAACATACATCTCTCATATATTGTTATATAATTATAATAAGTGGGAACCGCAAACTCGTAGTCACAGCACCGAGTGAGTGACAGGTAATGATATTTGATCCATTGATGAATCTTGCTCCAATTTCTTGTATCAAGAGCTATTCACCGACACCAAGACACCCCTGTAAAGGAATATTGACAGATAATTGTTACTTTATTAACTGTATCTTAAGTTAACTCGGGTTTCCTGCTAAACTTGAGCATAGTTCACCAAGGCTTGAGTCAGGTCTGTCTTAAGCTAAGTAATTACTACCTCATCATGTCAAGTTATTAACCTCTTATGATGCCAAGTTATCTAAGTTAAACCATGCTCTAATATATCGAATTTCCTCTATACAAATAATTTGATGCAAGGCAAATGCTAGAGGTGAAGACGACAGCAAATATAGTCTCTGCATTTTATATGGGGAACAGACAGGTAACATTAAGCTACAGATCAGTGTTATTGACATGCATAGTAGGGTAATGGAGAATATAATTAGAGGAAGAGAGTTGGAGCACCTGGAAACGATTAGTTTAAAAAAGCCAACAGTTTCAGATATGGTAAATCCTGCTTAAGGTCTATGGTAAAGCAATGTACGCGGGGCAAGAGAGGAAAAGGTTGACTGCCTATTCTTAGATTGTAAGAAGTCCTTGGCAGTACCACACAAGAGACTGGAATAAAAGTTGAAGGTGCAAGCATGAATAAGTATTACTGTAAATCAAGGAATACTTAACAGGCAGAAAATATAAAGCGTTTGTCTGGGAAAACACATAGCAGTGAGCAATTTCGACTTGTTGGGTTCCACTAGGATTGATACTGGGACCAGTACTGCTTATGGTGTACCTAAACGACAGATATGAAACTGATGAGGAAAATATAAAAGGATATGGAAGGAAATACTGTAAAACAACTTGGACAAGCTGGAGGATTTGACTAATAGCATTCAACTCTAGTAAGCATAAAGATACGACAGACATAGAAGAGCAAAGCTAACTCAAAACAGAAAAAAGTCTCGTAGGACACAGGTTGCAGCCTTCTTAAAAGAGGACCTCGGGGTGAGCACAGTTCCGAGCATCTCACCTGAAACACACGTTTAACGAATATCAACCGCGGTAAATACTATGCTGGCAAATTTAAGGATAGTTCTCAAGAACCTCAACAAGGAATCACTTTACATTATTTACAACAATGGTGAATAAAATCTTGGAATCCGCATCTGACAAAAAGCATGCAACGAGACTAGTCCCGGATTTAAAGGTCATGAGTTATGATGAGGAACTAATGGAGCTAAAACGGATGACTTTAGAGGATAGAGAGACCAGGGGCGACATAATTATGTACAAAATATTTAGATAAATTGACAGGGTGGACAGGGACAGACTATTCAAGAGTGCTCACCTGGGTATTAAAAACACAGATAAGAGACAAGGATGTTAGGAAGTACCGAGCCAGAAGCAAGATCCATTCATAATTTAGAATAAGTTTGACAGAGCTCACACACCAAGGGGGAAGAAACACAGTAGCGACCATAAGAGAGACGGATCCAGAAGCTGAAATTCAATCTTTCTAAGTATAGAAGGTGAGCACGCGCGTACACACAAGGGATACAAGGAGACCGTACACAGAGTTCGGACTCAGTGGGCAGAGGCTGCAAACCTCACTCAAAGAGAGAGACCTAGGGGTTAGCATAGCGCTTAGTATGTCTCTAGACGCTGACAGCAGACGAGCCAATGCTCGTCTAATAGATCTAAAAGTAGCATTTACGAATTTCAAGAAAGTTATTGTGAGCCTTTTATACAATACATTCCGGCCCTATCTTGGAGTATACAGCACTAGCATGGAACCCACACGTGCAACACAACTGGAGCAAATGCAGAGGTATACAACGAAACTTATTCCAGAGCTCTAGGATATGAACTTCAAGGAGAGGCTAATTGAATTAAACCTAATGACACTGGAGGATAGAAGAATCTGGGGAGACCTGATAATGACATACTAAATACTCAAAAGAATTAATAGTGTAGGGAGAGAGAGAGAGAGAGAGAGAGAGAGAGAGAGAGAGAGAGAGAGAGAGAGAGAGAGAGAGAGAGAGAGAGAGAGAGAGAGAGAGAGAGAGAGAGAATGTCGGGAAGTGGAATGACCTTCATGTGGCGGTATCCTCCATACATAAGAACAGGTACGATACGGTCAACGAAACTAGAAGTGCGTGAATCTGGCAAGCGGCATATTGAGGCGCGGGGCCAGGGGCTGAGATTTGACCCCTGCAATCATACTGACGAGTACACACCTTCAAAAAGTGGAATGGCCTAGCTAAAAAAGGTTGAGGCAGGTCCCATATACAGTTGTAAGAGCAGGTACGTTAGGGCCCATGCAACTAGTACTCCCGTCAATGGCTAGTTAAGAGGCCTACAGGCTAAATTAGAGCTCTATATATGCATGTTAATTTTCTGAGTCAACGCTGTCGTAGATAATTAACGAAATAATAATAATAATAATAATAATAATAATAATATAAATGATCTTAGAAAGTGCCTGAATATACTGCATATTCGCTTTAACACTAAATTTAGAACTAGTACAAATTTTAATTAAAAGAGGAAATGAAAAAACTCTGATATGAGAATATAAAGTTGACATGTGAACACAAATAACTGCAGAGGCCGGGGTAAAAATAAGAAGAAAAACTTTTTAAAGCGGAAGCCACAGAATCAAGGCCACCACCACCACCACAACTAGCACTACCACCACTACTAGTACTTCCACTACTACCACCACTACTCGCACTACCCCCACTACTACTACTAGCACTACCACCACTACTAGTACTACCACAACTACTACCACCACTACTAGCACTACCCCCACTACTACTACTAGCACTACCACCACTACTAGTACTACTACAACTACTAGTACTACCACAACTACTAACACCACTACTCGCACTACCACCACTACTAGCACTAACAGCACTAGTACCACTACTAGCACTACCACTACTAGCACTACCACCACTACTAGCACTACCACCACTACTAGTACTACCACAACTACTAACACCACCACTACTAGCACTACCACAACTACCACCACTACTCGCACTACCACTACTACTAGCACTACTAGTACAACTACTAGTACTACCACAACACCACTACTCACACTACCAGCACTAGCGCCACTACTAGCACTACCACCACTAATAGCACTACCACCACTAATAGCACTACCACTAGCACCATCGCCACTACTAGCACAGTCACTAGCACCACTACTAGCACCACTACTAGCAATACCACTATTAGCATCACCGCTACAAGCACTATTAGCACCTCTACTAGCACTACCACTAAACAATACTAGCACTGCCACCACAAGCACCACCCATAATACTAGACTACCGCTACTAGCACCACTGCTACTAGCACTACCACTAACGATATCACCAAGCTACTAGCACCACTCCATCCACTAGCACTACTAGCACCACCACTACGACTAGCATCACCATTAGCATCACTACTAGCATCACCACTACCACTCTTGCTAGCACTAGCACTGCCACTACTAGCACCAGCAAAACTACTAGTTCTAGCACTACTACCAGCACCCAATTACTATTACCACCACTACTAGCTCTACCATCAGCATCACCACTATTAGCACTACAACCACCACTATTAGTACTACCATCACTAGCACCACCACCATCTCCTCTACTAGCACTAGCATCATTATCAGCACCAATACTAGCAATATGCCCACTACTAGCACCATCACTAGCACCACTACTAGCACCACTAATACTAGCAACATGCCCACTACTAGCACTAGCACCACCATTAGCACTACCATTACCACGACTGTCAGCACCATTACTAGCACTAGCACCATCTCTAGCATCACCTTCATAATCACTAGCACCATTAGCACCACCGTTAACACCACTGCTAACACGTGCACCATCACTAGCATCACCTTCATAACCACTACTAGGAATAACACTATTACTAGCACCACTACTAGCACCGCAATCACTTACCACCACGAGCACCCCTACTAGCGCTAATATCACTAGCCCCACTGTCACCACCACTATTAGCACTGGCACCATCAACAGCACTATCACCATTTTCACTGGAACCACTGTCACCACGTTCACCACTAGCCCCACTATCGAAACTAGCACCGCCACTACTACCACCACTGCCGTCACGACCACTAGGACCACCACCATAATTACTAGCCCCATTACCACTAGCGCTGAACATTAAAATGGTATGAAATACCGACAGGTTGTTGCATATGTGTCTTACCACTAGCGCTACTAAGGCCATTAGCACCACCAGTACCCCTACTAGCACCACTAGCAATATCTTGAAGACTATCTCCATCATTATCACTAGCATTACCCATACCACTAGCACTAAAACCACCACTTTAACCAACACCACTAGCACTTCCACCACTAGCACGTCTACCACTAGCACTTCCACCACTACCACCATTATAACCACCACCAGTAGCCCCTCCACCACTACCACAATACCACCGTCACCGCCACTAGCACCACCACAAGCATTAGCACCAGCACCATTATCACCACAACCACCACTTCCCCCATCTCTAACTCTTCCTACCACCTTCCTTACTACCCTATCTACCCACTACCACCATTACTGCCACCGCCGTCACTACTACCACCACTAACACTTAGCACCTTCTATCCTCCCACCACTAACATGACCACCAATACCATAACCACTACCACAACCACTAACACCACTACCATAACCACTAACACCACTGCCATAACCACTAACACCACTACCATAACCACTAACACCACTGCCATAACCACTAACACCACTACCATAACCACTAACACCACTACCATAACCACTAACACCACCTTCATTAGAATCGCCATCACCACTAACATTGTGAATACTCTGCCACCAATGGCACAACTTGTTCAATCACATCTACGACCGCCCCAACCACCACAATTACTCCCACCACCACCATTACTGGCATATTAGTCAGTAATTCTGGCAAGATCAGCGACTGGCTGTGTCTACAAGCCGTGGTCCCAGACACTAACGGCTCCTCGAAATTCCCAGCCTTAACAGCCCCCTTTCCCTGCTTCGCAACACCAGACTCAAGACTCAATACCTTACATACGTCAATTCCAGCGTATACCGAGCCCTTTATAGCACAATTACGATACCCTATTAACAAATCCAGTTCTCATTGGGCCAGAGTTTATTGTAAACTGCTAAACAAAGCACTGCAGATGCAATTGCAAGCATTTTAATTGGGAAATATTCCACTCATATCAGACCATACTGTTGAGTTGGACTATTACTGGTAAATACTGCAGCCTTAATTTATTATCCACAGTAAAATTAAATTAAAATTACGTGAGGATATTAAAAAAAAATCCGAGGATCTTACAAAGATAACTGAAGATTTTATGAAGATACTAGATCTCACAAGATACCTGAAGATCTTGCATTAAAAATATTGTAAGATCTTACATCAGAGAAACTTAAAAGACTTTACGTAAAAAACCCGAAGATTTTACTTCAATGATTCTTGAAGATCTTGCGTCCAAGATAATCGAAAATTTTACAAAGATTCTTTATCTTCTGTCAAAGGTACTTGATCTTGCAACCAATATATTTGTGATCTTTCAAGAACTTGAAGATCTTACATCAAAGTTACTAGATGATCTTACATCAATAATACTTGAGGGCCTTACAAAAATACTTGATCGTACATAAGAAACTTGGAAGATCCTACTTTTGATAAACTTGAAAGATCCTATTTTAAATATAATTCATCTTATAAATGTAATTGATCTTATATTAAAGTTACTTGATACATCGAGGATCTCAAATCAAAGAACTTCATGACCTTACATCAAAAATTTATACTATATGATGTTCTTACATCAAAGGTACCACTCCTCTTTCAGATTCTGAGTTCAAGAGAGATTATGCTCGTCATCTTCTTAAGGTGTTGTAATTCATCTGACAAAACGCGAGACGAAGGAGACTCTGAACCCTGACCCCTTAGAGCAAAGAAGTAAGAGAGAGGGAGTTGAGACCTACGAGATGAAACACTTGTTGTAGTGAACCATCCAAGGCAATACACAGGTGTCCCCGTCATTCATAAATTCCAGAATTAATAAAGATTCCTTCTGGATACCTACTCGTTACACATACCCATTCTGGCACCTCGTCTCTGACAGTCACTCGTTGTTTCCTTCCCGTTAGTTGCTATTTGATGCACTGGAACTCATTCCCTGCCTCTCCCTCAAGTATCTGTTTCAGTTGCTTGAGTGGTAGTATCAAATGCCTTCTAGGAGTCAACAAATATGTAGTGTTGTTAGGTAAGACACATATGCAACAGTTAGACAACTTTATTCCGAAACGTTTCGCCTACACAGTAGGCTTCTTCAGTCGAATACAGAAAGTAGGCAGGAACAGTAGAGATGTGAAGACGATGTAATCAGTCCATCACCCTTGTAGTCGTAGAATTTGAGGTTGTCATATGTGTCTTACCTAACAACCTGTCGGTATTGTATACCATTTTGATGTTCATCTTGTCAGACACTGCAACACATGGCATCTTGGTACAGAAAACACCTTGGACAAGCTTTTCAAGTGAGAAGTGTTGGATCTGAGAGGGACATGACCTCTCAGTGGATACATTCTCACTACTACTACTACTACTACTACTCTGCACCTCTCCTTCCGACAGTATTTAAGTCTCCGCACTGTCGCTTGATCTTCAGATAGTTCCTGACTATGGAACTGAACTTCTCCAGGCCGAGGGACTGACAACCTCAAATTCTACGACTACAAGGGTGATGGACTGATTACATCGTCTTCACATCTCTACTGTTCCTGCCTACTTTCTGTATTCGACTGAAGAAGCCTACTGTGTAGGAGAAACGTTTCGGAATAAAGTTGTCTAACTGTTGCATATGTGTCTTACCTAACAACCTGTCGGTATTGTATACCATTTTGATGTTCAAATATGTAGTCATTAATCCCTCTCCATCCTGCCTTACTTGTTACTGTGTCAGAACTCCAGTAGGTTTGTAAAAGAGGATTGACCATCTGTAAACGCACGGCATTGTTGTTTATGAGATCTCCAAGTGCACTGCTATTCTAATCATCATTACGCCATCTTACCAACATTGTCGTCATTACTGATTCATAATTTAACGTTTACTGTCTTCTTTAAATATTGAGCGTTTACTCAAAGTTTTCCAAATATCTAGCAACTGCATTGTATTCCTCGACCTGTGGACTCTATAATGGTTCCTACGTACAGTTCTCCTCTCTTTCATAGAATCCATGGTAACAATTAGTCAGGTCCCATTGTCTATAAAGTACCCGGCTCACTAGATTTTTTCACCTCTTCCCCTGCTGTGTATATAGTATCCAGCACCCGTTGCTACCCCATGCTGAGTATATAATATCCAGCACTCGTTGCTGTCCTCTGCTGTGTACATAGTATTCAGCACTCGTTGCTGTCCCCTGCTGTGTATATAGTATTCAGCACCCGTTGCTACTCCATGCTCTGTATATAGTATCCAGCACTCGTTGCTGTCCCCTGCTGTGTATATAGTATCCAGCACTCGTTGCTGTCCCCTGCTGTGTATATAGTATCCAGCACTCGTTGCTGTCCTCTGCTGTGTATATAGTATCCAGCACTCGATGCTGTCCCTTGCTGTGTATATAGTATCCAGCACTCGTTGCTGTCCTCTGCTGTGTATACAGTATCCGACACTCGTTGCTGCATAGTTTCTCTTTTGATCTGGAGTCGCCACTGTTTCCTTTGAGAACACTTTAAATCTGTTCAGCTCTTCACAGGCCCCTTTGTCATTGCTTACTTCCTCAGTCTTAGTATTATTATTATCTGCTTCATTGGTTCACATCCGGTCTTGGTTCCCATCCGCTTTTCATTATTGTCATTGTCAAATTAACACTCAACTTTCAATTTCAAGTGTACATAATTTCTGACTTCTGCTCATTCGCCCTTTTTTCGTTTTCTTCCGTATTATTGCCCTTCTAATATTTTTATATATGTAACTCGGGTTGATCTGGTTTTCGTAAACAAAATACGGTGGAAATCAAATGCGCCTTATCAGCAAGGACTCTTGTAGTACACTAAGACATTGTTCATAGCCTTTAGCACCGTAGCTGAGATAGTAAAATAGTAGCCATAACGAACGGCAACTCAAGGGCAAGGAAACTGAAATAGTGACCAATGAAAATAAAATGCACTGAATATTTTTATTTCGGAAATGGCACATGGATGGAAAGTTTTGTATGTTGTCATCTGCTGGAAAAATCACAATACCGAGGGTGAAACAATTAACAACTAACCCACAGTTTGAAGAGGAACCTCTAGAGAACATTGGGTAAGTAGCCAGATCTGTTAGTGGTAGCCTTCGCCTTGCTGAAGTGGCCATTTATTTATGGATCTCAATCTGATGCCAAGAATATCAGAGGCGTCTGTTGAAGAAAACAACAAAAAAAAGGTGCTGCAATATATGACATTAGTGAAGCTACGTAAACCATCTCTAGTGGAAATCCAGCTGATTAAATTAAAGTCGAATAGTTTTACATTTACTGTGAAAACAACTATCTTCCTTGCAGTTTATTCTGTAAAACAATGTTCAAAGACAACATGGAAGCCGGGAAGACCTGTGTTCAAACTTGAACTTAGCATTAGAATCCCATTTAAACCAGCATTAAGCTGTAAGATATTCAAATGAGGACATTCAAATCTGGAGTCACCGGGAGATATGGTGACCAACAGCGTTATACTAGACAATCAACGTGAAGGCTCCCTTAAAATTACTTGCAGAACCTGAAGACAGCGTTGACTCCTTCCCAAGAGAACTATGAATGTGGCAGGCAAAGTGAAATTCATTTTGATTTTGTTCACGCTCGAAAAAATCATATTTCTTTACTTTAGATTTGCATTATCGCATTGTATATGTTAAATTCTGTTAATAGGCAACAGTATAACCTAACCTCAATAATTTATTAGGAATTTTGCTTAAAAAAGTATATTAGATAATTATGTGGGCATTAAAGAAGGATGCAATTATGTTGTGAACCCGCGACAGTGCAACAAGTGGCAACATTAACAAAAAACTGTGATAAAGAACTGCTTAAAGCAGAGCTTCAGCACAAGACTGACAGACGACCCTCAGCACAAGACTGACAGACGACCCTCAGCACCAGCACTCGACGCCCCGTCACAACTATCCATGACCAGGCCAAAATATTCGACATATTTTGCAAGTTTTCACTCAAGATTATTGAAAATCGTAGTCTGATACCCAACCATAATGGTCACTGGAAACGAAGACATTGAAACCTCAAAACAGTTTTCAAATGTTCGAGAGAGATTTTCACGCGACTTTACAATACAAGACCTTTTTTTTTCCAATAATATCAATAATTCTTATCGAAGATATTTTAAATAAAAGCAAAAAAAAAAAAAATGGACTATATTACAGTGATGAATGATTAGACTTACAAGTCTAATATGCAAATGTTTTCCAACATGCAAGATCAATTTTTTTTGTTTACTAAAGACACGAGAAGACTTGTGAAGTGACACCTGCTGCTGTGGGGTAACACCTGCTGCTGTGGGGTAACACCTGCTGCTGTGGGGTAACACCTGCTGCTGTGGGGTAACACCTGCTGCTGTGGGGTAACACCTGCTGCTGTGGGGTAACACCTGCTGCTGTGGGGTGACACCTGCTGCTGTGGGGTAACACCTGCTGCTGTGGGGTGACACCTGCTGCTGTGGGGTGACACTTGCTGCTGTGGGGTGACACTTGCTGCTGTGGGGTAACACCTGCTGCTGTGGGGTAACACCTGCTGCTGTGGGGTAACACCTGCTGCTGTGGGGTAACACCTGCTGCTGTGGGGTAACACCTGCTGCTGTGGGGTAACACCTGCTGCTGTGGGGTGACACCTGCTGCTGTGGGGTAACACCTGCTGCTGTGGGGTAACACCTGCTGCTGTGGGGTGACACTTGCTGCTGTGGGGTGACACTTGCTGCTGTGGGGTAACACCTGCTGCTGTGGGGTAACACCTGCTGCTGTGGGGTAACACCTGCTGCTGTGGGGTAACACCTGCTGCTGTGGGGTAACACCTGCTGCTGTGGGGTAACACCTGCTGCTGTGGGTAACACCTGCTGCTGTGGGGTAACACCTGCTGCTGTGGGGTGACACCTGCTGCTGTGGGGTAACACCTGCTGCTGCTGTAGGGTAACACCTGCTGCTGTGGGGTGACACCTGCTGCTGTGGGGTAACACCTGCTGCTGTGGGGTAACACCTGCTGCTGTGGGGTAACACCTGCTGCTGTGGGGTGACACCTGCTGCTGTGGGGTAACACCTGCTGCTGTGGGGTAACACCTGCTGCTGTGGGGTAACACCTGCTGCTGTGGGGTAACACCTGCTGCTGTGGGGTAACACCTGCTGCTGTGGGGTAACACCTGCTGCTGTGGGGTAACACCTGCTGCTGCTGTAGGGTAACACCTGCTGCTGTGGGGTAACACCTGCTGCTGTGGGGTAACACCTGCTGCTGTGGGGTAACACCTGCTGCTGTGGGGTAACACCTGCTGCTGTGGGGTGACACCTGCTGCTGTGGGGTGACACCTGCTGCTGTGGGGTGACACCTGCTGTGGGGTAACACCTGCTGCTGTGGGGTAACACCTGCTGCTGTGGGGTAACACCTGCTGCTGTGGGGTAACACCTGCTGCTGTGGGTAACTAACCTGCTGCTGTGGGGTGACACCTGCTGCTGTGGGGTGACACCTGCTGCTGTGGGGTAACACCTGCTGCTGTGGGGTAACACCTGCTGCTGTGGGGTGACACCTGTTGCTGTGGGGTGACACCTGCTGCTGTGGGGTGACACCTGCTGCTGTGGGGTGACACCTGCTGCTGTGGGATGACACCTGCTGCTGTGGGGTGACACCTGCTGCTGTGGGGTGACACCTGCTGCTGTGGGGTGACACCTGCTGCTGTGGGGTAACACCTGCTGCCGTGGGGCGACACCTGCTGCTGTGGGGTAACACCTGCTGCTGTGGGGTGACACCTGCTGCTGTGGGGTGACACCTGCTGCTGTGGGGTGACACCTGCTGCTGTGGGGTAACACCTGCTGCTGTGGGGTAACACCTGCTGCTGTGGGGTAACACCTGCTGCTGTGGGGTGACACCTGCTGCTGTGGGGTAACACCTGCTGCTGTGGGGTGACACGTGCTGCTGTGGGGTGGCACCTACTGCTCTGGGGTGACACCTGCTGCTGTGGGGTAACACCTGCTGCTGTGGGGCGACACCTGCTGCTGTGGGGCGACACCTGCTGCTGTGGGGTAACACCTGCTGCTGTGGGATAACACCTGCTGCTGTGGGGTGACGCCTGCTGCTGTGGGGTGACACCTGCTGCTGTGGGGTGACACCTGCTGCTGTGGGGTGACACCTGCTGCTGTGGGGTGACACCTGCTGCTGTGGGGTGACACCTGCTGCTGTGGGGTGACACCTGCTGCTGTGGGGTGACACCTGCTGTGAGGTGAAACCTGCTGGTGTGAGGTGACACCTGCGGCTGTGGGGTGACACCTGCGGCTGTGGGGTGACACCTGCTGCTGTGGGGTGACACCTGCTGTGAGGTGAAACCTGCTGGTGTGAGGTGACACCTGCGGCTGTGGGGTGACACCTGCTGTGAGGTGACACCTGCGGCTGTGGGGTGACACCTGCGGCTGTGGGGTGACACCTGCTGCTGTGGGGTGACACCTGCTGTTGTGAGTTGACACCTGCTGCTGTGGGGTGACACCTGCTGCTGTGGGGCGACACCTGCTGCTGTGAAGTGACACCTGCCGCCGTGGGGTGATACCTGCCGCTCAGGTGACACCTGCTGCTTTGGGGTGACACCTGCTGCTGTGAAGCGACACCCGCTGCTGTGAGGTAACACCCGCTGCTGTGAGGTGACACCTGCCGCTGTAGAGTGACACCCACTGCTGTGGGGTGACACCCGCTGCTGTGAGGTAACACCTGCCGCTCTGGGGTGACACCCGCTGCTGTGGGTGACACCAGCTGCTTTGAGGTGACACCCGCTGCTGTGAAGTGACACCCGCTGCTGTGAGGTGACACCTGCTACTGTGGGGTGACCCGCTGCTGTGGAGTGACACCCGCTGCTGTGAGGTGACACCTGCCGCTCTGAGGTGACACCTGCCGCTCTGAGGTGACACCTGCCGCTCTGAGGTGACACCTGATGGTGTGGGGTGACACCTTCTGCTGTGAGGTGACACCCACTGCTGTGAGGTGACACCCACTGCTGTGAGGTGACACCCACTGCTGTGAGGTGACACCCACTGCTATGGGGTGATACCCACTGCTGTTGGGTGACACCCGCAGCTCTAGGGCTGGCACCTGCTGGTGCGAGGTGACACCTGCTGCTGTGGGGTGACACCCGTTGCTGTGGGGAGTGACACCAGATGCTGTGGGGTGACACCCGCTGCTGTGTGGGGTGACACTCGATGCTGTGGTGTGACACCCGATGCTGTGGGGTGACACCCGATGCTGTGGGGGTCATACCCGATGCTGTGGGGGTGACACCCGATGCTGCGGGAGTGGCACCTGCTGCTGTGGGGGGTGACAGTAGAAGAGGAAACATTCCAACAGTTCGAAGCATTGAATTGGTCACCTTTTCTCAGTCTATACAAGAAACATGTTGTTAGAGAGACTGGAGCAGCAACTTCTCTCATATTGGAGAAAACAGAAGACTCTGATGGATAAATAATTATAGAAGTTAGTGTAGGTAGAGGAGCTGTAAACTCGTTTGTTTACACGAGTAACACAGAACCTAACAAACTTGAACCCAGGTGTAGCCAAGTTTAAGTCAACATTATGTAGTTTTTAAATACATGAAGGATTATTATAGACATAACGTTATTACTGATCTGAGGTATTCATGTAAGGTATTATTATAGGTGTAAATTAGTGTTATAGCTGTGCGGTATCCAAGGAGAATTACAACAATGACACGTGTAGTATATCAGGAGGACTACCAGTGACAAGTGTGGTATCCCTGGAGAACTACCACCCCGGCTCGGTATTATTACTGATAAGTATTATTATTATTATTATTATTATTATTATTGTTGTTGTTGTTTTTAAACATTATTATATTTACATAAGTATCAGAAGCAGGAGCAAGGTCGAGTGTACACACTCAACGCTTGTGTTGACACCAACACTTACACTGGAAGGTGTACAAACACGCCAGTAAACACATGCATACACGAAGAGTGCTATATTTAGCCCACACACACACACACACACACACACACACACACACACACACACACACACACACACATTCATACTGGAGTACGCGGCAACAGTTTGGAACCCACACCTGGCGAAGCACGTCAAGAAATTAGAGAAAGTGAAAGGTTTGCAACAAGACTAGTCCCAGAGCTAAAGGAAATGTCCTACGAAGAAAGGCTAAGGGAAATTGACCAGACGACACTGGAGAACAGAAGGGTTTGGATAGACATGAAAATGACATACAAAATACTGCTAGGAATTGACAAGGTGGACAGGAGACAGGATGTTCCAGAGATGGGACACAGAAATAAGGGGTCACTATTGGAAGTTGAAGACTCAGATAAGTCAAAGGAATGTTAGGAAGTATTTCTTTAGTCATAGAAGTGTCAGGAAGTGGAATAGACTAGCAAGTGACGTAGTGGAGGCAGGAACCATAAATAGTTTTAAGACGAGGTTTGATAAAGCTCATGGAGGAGGGAGAGAGAGGATCTAGAAGCGATCAGCGAAGAGGCGGGGTCAGGAGCTATGTGTCGACCCCTGCAACCACAAATAGGCGAGTATCGGGAGAATTCCTTCCTCCACAATTTGACATTCGATCGAGATGAACTGAGGACGTCCAAATTACGGAAAGTATTTTCCTCTGGATTTATTGATCCTATGTATGTGCGCTTATGAATTATATCTCGCGAGAAAATTCGTCAGTGAATGAACAGATGAAGAACTGTTGTCGCGTGTGTAGAACTGGCGGACAAGCAGGGAAGCTGTCTCAACACGTAAGGCAACACTGTGACAAGCATTGTGTATTTACCTTAAGTCTGCCTTGAACACATTTCTTTTTCTTTCGCTTCTCTCTGGGGTAAGAATAACGTATTTAATATATTGAGGAAAAACAAATTAGGTCAAGAGTAGAGTGGTGTTTTTGTTGACAGTGTAGCTGAGGGCACACAGTTGCAACAGTTGTGATGATTCGCCTGCAGACAAGGAAACCAGTGGATGGATGGATGAATTAATAAACGAATAGAATGAAAAATTGAGCAACTTCAGGTAAAGGAAGAAGAATTAATAGAACAATTAAATATGGAAAATGCAACATTAAAAAAAAATGAGAGAGAAGAGTTAAAGGCAAATACAGAAGATATTTAGTGAGCAATAGGATGTAAAGGAGAGAGGGAGGTGATAGATCAGGATTTATCTATTAAGAAGATATGTTTGAGAAGGAAATTTAAATTAGAAGACACTTATGCAGGAATAATTAAGCATAATATAGAATTAGAACAGCATGAGTTGCCAACACAAGAAATTTCTTTATATGTCAGCAGAGCACAAGCAGAGAGGAAATATCTGGAAGAATATAAATCAAAGACTTAAAATAGTCATACAAAATTCACCAGAATAAAGAGAGACTCAAGAACCGATGGCGTTGCTAAAGAATTTATTACTAGAACCAATATTAGTCAAGAAATGAACAAGTTATTGGCTGAGGAACGATGTTGATAGAGGAAATCGTTAATGTTTTTGGTTGTGTTGAAAAGGGAATAAAAAATGAATAGAAAGAATCAAATAGGAAGAATAACACATAAATGAGATAACAAAATACATTGTGGATTTTAGCTTTTAAGAAAATGCTTTGATATATAAGCTTATTGGAGAATGTGAGAAACATAGGCTACTGAAAATAACATTTATTCAGATGAAGCACGAGGAAGAACTTTAAAAAAAAGCTAAGATTATCAAGCAATTTAGGGGCTACAAGGATGTAAAAATTATACATGATTGTTCAAAGGAGGACAAAGGGAAAACAAAAGATTCCATCAACACTGTTAAAATGTTGGACGACGGTAGAAGTGAGGAAAAAAAAGTTCTCACAGGTTAACAGGGCCATGCAAACCCATCATTTTTTTTAAGAACCAAACCACAAGACAGATGAAACAAATGGAAACAGGACAATAGTGAAAATGCATTTTCGACGGTTTTTAGCGTAAGTATAGATGGAGTCAGCTCGACAACGTTATAACTTATGGATGTTATAAATGAAAAGAAACATGATATAGTTCGTCTGACACCAACCAAAAAAAATTTGAGGTGTATGTCAAAGAAATTTTGTGTGAAAAAAAATGAGTATGGAAGAAGGGAGATTGAATTTTTGTTGAATTTTTAGGGATAAGAATACGAAATAAAGATGAGAAATTCTTATTAAATATTTACAACAATTTAATAATATTCGAGACAGAGAGAAAGAGAGAGAGAGAGAGAGAGAAAAAGAGAAGAGAGATAGAGAGAGAGAGAGAGAGAGAGAGAGAGAGAGAGAGAGAAGAATTCTATATGATAAATGAGGGATTACGTAATAACCTTAGAGAATCATTGATGAAAGTGACCGTAATAAGGTAAATGTTATTGTACCTGTATTTTCTAACTATTTAAAAAAAAGGAACATAGGTCAGCCCATGAGACTGAAACTGTAAATAAATGGTTAATATATTTCTTCGGTTTAATGAAAGGCAACAACACACAGACAATATTATTTGTGTTTATTGGGACACCTGAGAAAATTTTCAACCCAACCAACTTAACCCCGCTTGAAAAGAGCGGTCATATTCAACTGGAAATAACATTTACAGTGAAACATGATTTAAAAAATGATAAGGAAATTCATAAAGAGGAACGATTATATTTTAAGGAAATTACAATGCTTTAAAACAGTATTTTAAAGAAATTAACTGGAACCCTGTACAACAAGACACAGATATAAATAATCCTGACAGAGAGTTCGGAAGTGCACATGAAAATACAATTAGTTTATTCCGAATAGGAATATGGGATGGAATAATAAAGAATGGTTGAATGGAAGATGCTGGACAGCAGTGACAAATGAGAAAGACCTTTGAATCAATATAGGACTCAAAAAGGCTAGAAATAAACATACAAATGTAAGGGGAGGGGAAGAAAGAAATTTTGGAAAGGAAATTGAGGACAAGGGCAATGTTGATTAAGTTTGTAAAAAGTGAAATAAATGTTAAATACAAAATACAAAGAGTAAATGATGAAGGCAAAAATCACCGATAAAGAGGAGGATGCGAAGTATTCAATAGAAAGTTGAATTGTTCATGTAAGATATTTTTGTCTGTAGGATATTGTTCCCAGACAGACAGCTGAATTAGAGGATTTTGAAATATCTAAATAGGAATTAAAATAATTGTTACTAGACACTGATATGAAAATGTTCTAGGACGAGAGGAGATAGCACATTGAAATACTGTAGTATTTCAATACATAAATAAAAATCAGCAAACACATGGAAACTGGCGCATATTATAAATATATTTACAAAATAAAAAGGCACAGAACAGAACAGAGGACTCACAGGTAAGGACCCACTGGGGGCGAGGGGCAAGTGGGGACAGGAGGACGAAGATAGGTTGGGGAGAGGAAAATATCTTAAGGAGGAGGAAAAGTGTCAGGTCTATACCCAACTGCTAATCAAGGGAAACATAAAATGCAGCAGTGTCACTCTCGGGAGTATATCAATTTGCAACGACTGGACGCGGAACAGGCACAGGTTACTGCAAAAGGTGGCTGAAACGACTGTCGCAAGCAATTCAGCTTAAAACGCACAAAGACACAGCTCTATGACAATGGCAGTTTTAGAATTGTTGGAATAGTTGGGCTAATTAAGCCAGGTAATTTATTTGTATTGAGGTGGAGGAGCCGGGTCGTACAACGTTTGAAAGAGATTCACATCATTGTAAGGATGTCTGACAGTATCTCCTAAATACGTAGTTCAGTAGTCATGGTATGCCTCAAGTCTGTCAAGTTAATAATAAGACCGGTCTCGTTGACAATGCTGTTGTACAATAACTAGAAAAAATTAAACTTAATTTAACACTTAGTAAATAACATACTAACTGGTACACAATTTGGTTTTCAGTCTGCACTTTCATGTATAGCAAATTTGTTAAGTTATTATGACAGAGTCAAAGAAATTGTTGAAGAAAGAAATAGATAAGCAGGTTGTATTTACCTAAACTTTAAAAAAAAAAACTTTAGATAGTTTCCCCATGAAAGACTAATTTGGAAACTGCACATTAAAGGAGGAATTAAAGGTAAATTTTATAGAAGATGAGAGACTTTCTTTAACAAGAAAATATGAACAGTTATAAGAGGAAAAATACCCGCATGGGGGTATGTGACAAGAGGGGTGCTACAACTGTTTGTACTTGACCAAATACTGTTTCTAATTTATATATATGATTTATCAGAAAGAATAAAAAATATATAAATATGATTGCAGATGATGCAACAATCTTATGTAAATTTAATAAGGAAAATCTTTAGAAGAGAATCTGGCTATATTGAGCAAACACGAAACGATAGCTGATGAAATTTAATGAAGATAAATGCCATGTAATGGAAATGGGAGAAAGTGAAATCAGGCTCCATGAGGAATATAGAATGACACAGTTTTGAAGGTATCAGATATAAAAAGGGATCTCGAATTTAACAAAAAATTGCCACTGGAAGATCATATATACATACGAAATTTTGAGAAACTCGTATGCTACACTGGATAGACCATAAAATAACTTTCAAATTTATGGATGGTACACCAAACAGGGATGAGAACGAAATTAGCTTAGAAGCTCGAACACCTCCGTATGCCCTCAGATGACGGCCCAACAGCTAGCTCTGTGCTGGCTGCGCCATTATTGTAGGGTTGGGTGGCCCTGTGGTTTAAATCGTCATGTGGTTCTCGCTTACCATGAGGCAGGCCAGTACAACATGGGTTCGAATCCTTGGCTAGCGTAGTGTTTATACAGGAAGAAATCCAAATATTCTTCCTTGAAGCCTTTTTATCCACTTCTCCGAGGCTATGGGTCCCACAATTTACACCAGAGGTGGACCCCATCCTATATATATATATATATATATATATATATATATATGGGTGTGTACACTCACCTAGTTGAGGACCCAGGGGTCTCGTCCTAGCTCCTGACCCCGCCTCTTCACTGGTCGCTGTGTAGTCACCTAATTGTACTCACCTAATTGTGGTTACAGGGGTCGAGACTCAGTTCCTGGCCCTGCCTCTTCACTGATCGCTACTAGGTCCTCTCTCTCTGCTTCCTGAGCCATGTCATACCTCGTCTTAAAGCTATGTATGGTTCCTTCCGCCACTACATCACTTGCTAGGCTATTCCACTTGACTACTCTATTGCTGAAGAAATACTTCCTAACATCCCTGTGACTCGTCTGAGTCTTCAGCTTCCAATTGTGGCCCCTTGTTTCTGTGTCCCCTCTCTGGAACATCCTGTCTCTATCCACCTTATCTATTCCACGCAGTATTTTGTATGTCGTTATCATGTCTCCCCTGACCCTCCTGTCCTCCAGTGTCGTCAGTCCGATTTCCCTCAACTTTTCTTCGTAGGACATTCCCCCGAGCTCCGGAAGTAGCCTTGTTGCAAACCTTTGTACTTTCTCTAATTTCTTGACGTCCTTGACCAGGTGTGAGTCCCAAACTGGTGCTGCATACTCCAGTATGGGCCTGACGTACACAGTGTACAGTGCTTTGAACGATTCCTTACTAAGGTTTCGGAACGATATTCTCAGGTTTGCCAGGCGCCCATATGCTGCAGCAGTTATCTGATTGATGTGTACCTCCGGAGACATGCTCGGTGTTATGGCCACCCCAAGATCTTTCTCCTTGAGGGAGGTTTGCAGTCTTTGACCACCTAGCCTATGCTCTGTCTGCGGTCTTCTTTGCCCTTCTCCGATCTTCATGACTTTGCACTTGGCAGGGTTGAATTCGAGAAGCCAGTTGCTGGACCAGGTGTCCAGCCTGTCCAGGTCTCTTTGAAGACCTGCCTGATCCTCGTCTGATGTAATTCTCCTCATTAACTTCACATCATCTGCGAACAAGGACACTTCTGAGTCTATCCCTTCCGTTATGTCATTCACATATACCAAAAATAGCAGTGGTCCTAGGACCGACCCCTGTTGGACCCCGCTCGTCACAGGTGCCCACTGTGATACCTCATCACGTACAATTTGTGTGTGTGTGTGTGTGTGTGTGTTCATGTATTTGTGGTTGCAGGGGTCGATTCATAGCTCCTGACCCCGCCTCTTCACTGATCGCTACTAGGTCCTCTCTCTCCCTGTTCCATGAGCTTTACCAAAATTCTTAAAACTATATATGGTTCCTGCCTCCACTACGTCACTTGACAAACTATTCCACTTCTTGACAACTCCATAACAAGTCATCGAACACAAGAGAAGAGTAAGATACGCACAAGAATGTTCAACTATATTTCAAAACCCAAAGAGAAAAATCACATTTTCTACTGACACGGAGCCATCATCACATTTAAAATATCATTTTAAATGTGATGATGGCTCCGTGTCAATATTTAAACAGCGTCCATGGACAACATTCCAAATTTTAAGCCCCAGGACCAATGGAGGCAGGACGTGTTTCAAAATGCATGAGCATCGAGCTCATTATAACTAAAGCACTTCCCTTACTACCAGTATATGAATATTTCTTAGCACATCACCTTCAACACAGATAAAGCATCTCGCATTATTCCTCAGTTTAAACAATGATAATGTACCTCGCTTCCTCAGATACCTATCTTCACGTACTTCTATAAATATGTTCCGTCCTTTTGTCTGAATGTGCTGAAGATCTCAAGTGGAGATCGTAATATGCAACTCAGCAAATTTTCATGTTAGTCTCCAATGGGTTTATTCAGACAATGACGAGTGTTTATTACAGTTCAATCTTTTTCCCACTCCCTCTCATTCTTACAGTGTGTATAATATATATATATATATATATATATTATATATATATATATATATATATATATATATATATATATATATATAATTATATATATAATGTAGTGCCGAATAGGTAAAACTGGTCAATTAGCAAGAAATCATTTAAAATTAAGTCCTTTCTAAAATTTTCTCTTATACGTTTAAAGATATATTTTTTTTCATTAATGATATTGTAAAAATTTATAATTTTGCGCCAAAAGGAACTTTGAAAATTACCTAACCTTATTATAACAAGCGCAATTTATTTTAGCCTAACCCAACTAAATATATTTCAGATTTGTTTACAATAATTTAATACTAAACAAACACAGTGAAATATATTTTTTTCGTTAGGTGCAAAATGATTTTGGCGAAATTATTGCATACACAAATTTTCACTTGTCCTATATGGCAAGATGAGCGTTGCTATTTAAGCCAAGATCGCAAGTTCTGCCTATTCGGCACTACATTATATATATATATATATATATATATATATATATATATATATATATATATATATATATAATATATATATATATATATATATATATATTTTCAACAAGTCGGCCGTCTCCCACCGAGGCAGGATGACCCAAAGAAAAAGAAAATCCCCAAAAAGAAAATACTTTCATCATTCAACACTTTCACCTCACTCGCACATAATCACTGTTTTTGTAGTGGTGCCCAGAATACAACAGTTTAGAAGCATATACGTATAAAAATACACAACATATCTCTCCGAACTGCCAATATCCCAAACCCCTCCTTTAGAGTGCAGGCATTGTACTTTCCATTTCCAGGACTCAAGTCCGGTTATAAAAAATAACCGGTTTCCCTGAATCCCTTCACTAAATATTACCCTGCTCACACTCCAACAGATCGTCATGTCCCAAATACCATTTGTCTCCATTCACTCCTATCTAACACGCTCACGCACGCTTGCTGGAAATCCAAACCCCTCGCCTACAACACCTCCTTTACCCCCTCCCTCCAACCTTTTCTAAGACGACCCCTACCCCGCCTTCCTTCCCCTACAGATTTATATGCTCTCCATGTCATTCTACTTTGATCCATTCTCTCTAAATGACCAAACCACCTCAACAAACCCTCTTCACCCCTCTGACTAATACTTTTATTAACTACACACCTTCCCCTAATTTCCACACTCCGAATTTTCTGCATAATATTTACACCACACATTGCCTTTAGACAGGACATCTCCACTGCCTCCATCCGCCTCCTCGCTGCTGCATTTACCACCCAAGCTTCACAAAAAAGAGTGTTGGTACTACTATACTTTCATTCCCTTCTTTCCCTCCATAGATAACATTTTTTGTCTCCACATATACCTCAATGCACGACTCGCTTTTTTTCCTTCATCAATTCTATGATTGACTTCATCCTTCATAAATCCATCCGCTGACACGTCAACTCCCAAATATCTGAAAACATTCACTTCTTCCATACACCTCCTCCCCAATTATCCAATTTTTCTTTATCTAAATCACTTGATACTCTCATCACCTTACTCTTTTCTATGTTCACTTTCAACTTTCTACCCCTACACACATTCCCAAATTCGTCCACTAACCTTTGCAATTTTTCTTTAGAATCTCCCATAAGCACAGTATCATCAGCAAAAATTAACTGTGTCACTTCCCATTTTGTATTTAATTCCCCATAATTTAATCCCACCCCTCTCCCGAACACCATAGCATTTACTTCTTTTACAACTCCATCTATAAATATATTAAACAACCTTGGTGACATTACACATCCCTAAGACCTTTTACCGGGAAGTAGTCTCTCTCTCTTCTACACACCCTAACCTGAGCCTCACCATCCTCATAAAAACTCTTTACAGCGTTTAGTAACTTACCACCTATTCCATACACTTGCAATATCTGCCACATTGCTCCCCTGTCTACTCTATCATATGCCTTTTCTAAATCCATAAATGCAATAAAAACTTCCCTACCTTTATCTAAATACTGCTCACATAAATGCTTCAATGTAAACACTTGATCTACACATCCCCTACCCACTCTAAAACTTCCTTGCTCATCCACAATTCTACATTCTGTCTTACCTCTAATTCTTTCAATCATAGCCCTATCGTATACTTTTCCTGGTATACTCAGTAAACTTATTCCTCTATAATTCTACAATCTCTCTTGTCCCCCTTCCCTTTATATAAAGGGACTATACATGCTCTCCACCAATCCCTAGGTACCTTCCCCTCTTCCATACATTTATTAAACAAAAATACCAACCACTCCAACACTATGTCCCCCCCCTGCTTTTAAAATTTCTGTCATGATCCCGTCAGTTCCAGCTGCTTTACCCCCTTTCATTCTACGTAATGCCTTACGCACCTCCCCCACACTCACATCCTGCTCTTCTTCACTCCTAAAAGATGATACATGTCCCTTGTCAGTGCATGAAATTACTGCCTCCCTTTCTTCGTCGACATTTAAAAGTTCCTCAAAATATTCTTGCCATCTACCCAAAACCTCCATCTCCCCATCTACTAACTCCCCTTCTCTGTTTTAAACTGATAAATCCATTTGTTCCCTAGGCTCTCTTAACTTGTTTAACTCACTCCAAAAATTTTTCTTATTTTCATTAACATTCCTTGACAGTACCTCTCCCACTCTATCATCCGCTCTCCTTTTGCACTCTCTCACCACTCTTTTCACCTTTCTTTTACTCTCCATATACTCTCCTCTTCTTAGTAACACTTCTTCTTTGTAAATACCTCTCATAAGCTACTTTTTTCTCTTTTATCACACCCTTTACTTCACCATTCCACCATATATATATATATATATATATATATATATATATATATATATATATATATATATATATATATATATATATATATATATATATATATAATCAATGCACCGTGAAGAAACAAACGGGTATATACAGAGAAAGATCGCATTCAGCAGGAATCGATACTGCTACTGGGGTGGACAAGATTCCCAGGCAGTGCTCTTAACCACTCGGCCATCACAAATGCCACATAGACTGGGCAGCCTGGTTCACAAACCATGTTTCTTTCCCAGCCCGGGCACGTCAGCGAACCTCAAGCATGGATTCATGGCTTACGAGCCAGGCTACCCAGCTTATGTGGCATTTGTGATGGCCGAGGGGTTAAGAGCGCTGCCTGGGAATGTTGTCCGCCCCAGTAGCAGTATCGAGTCCTGCTGATGCGATCTTTCTCTGTATATACCCGCTTGTTTCTCTGTGGTACATTGATATATGCAAGAATTTATTTAAAATAAAGCCCTTTCAAAAAATTTCTCTTGTACGCTTAAAGATATATCTTTTCATTTATATTAATGTAAAAATTAATAATTTTGTAGCAAAAGTACCTTAGAAAACTTACCTAACCTTAATATAACAAGTGCAATTTTATTTAGCCTAATCCAACTAAATACATTTTAGATAATTTTATAATAATTTAATAATAAACAAGCACAATGAAATATATTTTTTTCGTTAGGTTCAGAATGATTTTTGCGAAATTATTGCATACAAAAATTTTCGCTTGCTTTATTCGGCAAGAAGAGCGTGGCTATTTAAGCCAAAATCGCAAGTTTTACCTATTAGGCACGATATATATATTGAGAACATGTTAGGAGTTGTACGGTGGTAATAAAGGTCACTGGTGTGATGTGTCTTCACAACACTGCTGTTCTCTCTTTCATTGTATATTTCTGCAAGTTTGTGTCTGAATGTTTGCCTTCCCTCTATTCATTCCTTCTTTTGCTTCCCTCTCCCTTTCTTTGTGGAGAAATTTTCTCCAGGAGGGGGGTATCAGCCCCCTTCAGCCCTTTCAGCCCTGAGGGGCCCAGCCCTCTCAGAAGGGGCAAACATCTTGTTTACTGCTACAGCAAATAATTGATCCCAGATGCAGTACGAGTATGTGACGTGGTCAAGCGACCGCCGCTCCTTGCAAGAGTCCAGTGTTGCAAATTGTAATTTAATAAGAGACAGTCCCTCTTTTACCTTAGCAGGACAGTTAAGGAAAATCTCGCTCCCACTTTATTACCATAGTAAAGATAGTGTGCACTGTTGTCTATGCTTAAGACCGCAATAATCAAACATTCTGCTTTGCTTCATTGAGGAAGTTTGGCAAGAAGCAAAAAGTACTAGGTCAGCTTTTCCTTTATGTTCTAGGGGCATTGCAGCGGCATGGGACGCTCTGAGGTCAGATTACTTTTGACTCTACTGAAAGAGAGACATTGACGTGCCGGGATAACCAACAAAAAACAATGTTCCTCGCGTTTTGCACAAAAGAATATCAATAAACACTTACAGAGAAGTGTGATCAGCTTCTTTAGTGACATTATGGTGTGAACAATTATTGATGAACAGTGTAACAACGAGTGTTGCGATCCAGCAGAGTGCAGTGTGACATTCTTCAAAGAACACTATTCTTTAATCAAGACATCGGATATCCGGGCGTAACTACGAATCAGATACATACACCCAGGCAAGTGTACTAACTCGTGATGTACTACTATTGACTGCCCAGTTGAGTATAAAGTTGCGAGTTAGTCACTTATCATAAACCCTGGTGATAAGTAGACCTTTGAGTCCACACAAGTAAGTGTTGTCAGCAATCAGTGTCTGATATATGCTGACATAACACCCCCTAATCGAATCGAATCGAGGACGACGAGAGTTGTCGTAAGATGGGAAGGAAAAAGGATAAGGAAGGATGGAAATAACTGGAAAAGGATGGGGAGGAGGGGAAGAGGAGGAATCAAGGCAAGTGGCCCAACCACTTTGGGACATGTGGTACAAAAGTACTGGAGACGTAGATAGAGAGGCTTGACTGATGTCATTGCTTAGCTCACTAGGAGAGGATGGCGAAGGCAGCGGTAGGAGCTGGGAGTGTCAGAAGGCAGCAAGCAGGATGAGATGGTTATGGTCTTAAACCATTTATCAGTGCGGTAAATTGTTTTCGAGAGAGTTGTATCACACTTATGGGAGAGCTGTAGTAGTATTCGTTGGTTTGGAGTTGGTGGAGTATCTGGTTGTAGGTAGGGAATGGTCTTTCTTCGCTTTGGTACGATACAGTGTTGTCTTGGAGATGTTGGATGAGTTCTAGGCGAGTCATGCTTGCAGGGTACAGCCTCGTGGTGTAGAATATAAGTCCTTTGTGTTTAACCCATGGTGTTCCAGGTAATCGACGTGAGCTAAGTAGAGAAGGCGGTGGTGGAGTAGAGGAAGGTGGTGTTGCTTCGTTTTCAACTTCAGTAGACGAATTAGAAGATGTTTCTGGTGGTAAGGCTTCTGATTGGTTGGATTCAGTGAGAGGTGGTGGCAGTGGAGGCTTCTCATTGGTCGTTGTTGGATTGACGTCACTAGTTGGTGGTGTTGAATGAACTTCTGCAGAAGAGTTGGCGATTAAGTTTTTGGTAAATTTGAGAATTTCTTCAGAAGGTGGAGATGCTGGAAATGTAAATGAAGGCATGTTATTTAATGCAAATAACTCGTTGATGGTAGAGTTAAATGATCCAGGTACAGCCATGTTTTGCATATGAGTGTATAGTAGACAGTAGTGAATCTTCGTTACGTCACATGTTGGAGGAGTGATGGTAGTGGTGGTGGTGGAGGCGGGCTGAGTAGATGCTTGAAGTAATTTTGTAGTGTCTGCTTGTATTTTTGCAATTGCTGCATACGTTGGAGTGTTGCTA